>OZ010712.1:14079432-14473457 GCA_963932345.1 Ophion ventricosus | reverse complement strand
GAGAGAGAGAGAGAGACGGTCAAAAAGTAAGAGCGGGAGAGAGAAAATTAGACCAAAAAAGAAGAGAAGACGAAGGCATAGATAGTACACATTGTTATTCTAATGCGCGAGAAAAGATGGAGACAAACCGAAAGCGATCGAGCGAGAGAGCAATGAGTAATGGAAGGATTTACCGATAAAATTTTGCGTATAATGTAATTTGACGAAAACGCCTATCCTGCGAAGTTTTTTTTCCAGGTTTGTGGCTAGAGTCAGGTGCTGATAAACCGAACTCCATATATAGACAAAGAGACGGAGAGGGAGAGAGGAAGCGCGAGAGAGCAGAGAGAGTACAAGGGGTGATTGGGCTGTTCGCCCTTATTGACGTAATAAAAAACAATTATTAATGATTCCTCGACTTGTTCATTTGTCAAATATACCCGCTGATAAAAGAGGAGACATATAAAGATCGCAACTGGGAAAAAAAAATTTCAAAAAATAAAAAATCTGATTTTCGGTAAGTGTCAACTTTTGTGGCTTTTGATTAACCCTTACATCAATTTCCTGCCAGATATGTGTATATACAAATCTCCTCTGATCTTCAATTTGCCTTACAAAAGCCACAATTGAAAAATAGGATTTTTGCCAAGTAAATAAATGGATCGTCGGTAAGTGCCAATTTCTGAAGCTTTCAATCAAGGTTGTTGCTAAATCATTTTTGACGGGTGAGGGAATAAATGAAGTTCCTATACTGATACATTGTATGACGTCACCAATGCCAACTTATGGTAGCAAAATAAAGGGTGTCTTATAATGACCTGACACATTTTAAATTGCGCGCCATTTGTTTGTGGCGAACATAGAGTACTTACTAATCTTTGTCAACTGGCATCAGGAAGTATTTAGGTTTAGTCATGGAGAATTACACGATCGAGCAACGCATAGAAATTGTGAAAATTTACTGCGAAACAATGCAGTTATTGCAGATGAAGTTTCATGTTCGTGTTATCTCGCGCCCCGGTGATGTGAATTGGTCACCAAGATCGTGCGATTTGACGCCATTGGGCTTCTTTGGGATTTTATGAAAGGAAAAGTGTATTCCAATGATTCACACACCATTCCGGAGCTCAGAAAATTAACTGTACGCACCATTAATGAAATGAGTCTGCAATTATGCCAAAAAGTTATTGAAAATTTCGTTAAAAGAGTGAACGTTTGGCACAGGGACGAGATGGCCATTTATCGGATATTGTGTTCACACATAACCTTCATGTTTATACCTCACTAGCTTCTACCCGCGACTTCGCCTGTGTGGATCTCGCAATTTGTGTTAAAATACCCCTTAATGGATTATGTTTTTAAAGACTGTCATACGTCATTCAGAATTTAGTAAAATATGTGATATTATATTAGATTCTATTCTATTTTGATTATATTTTAATCGTTCGTGTTCTATGGGAATTAAAATTGCATCATTAGATTTTTAAAAATATGATAATTAGAAAAATATTAGACGTTAGATTTTATCAAATTAAAATTATCTTTAATTCGCTGTATTCTACAAGAATTTGAATTTGATAATTACATTAGATTTGACACGAATGTTATAATTAGAAAAATATTATATATATATAAATATATCTAATATAAATTAGATTTGATATTATATTATCATCTATTTTAATTAGATTCGATTTGTTTGCATCCTATAATAAGAATTATATAAAACCGATAATTTCATAATTGAATTAGATTCGAGTCGAATATTGGACTTAGAAAAACATTCTATGTATTTTTCATAACCTATGTGTTGTTCGAAGTAACTCTCTACACGTGTGCCAAATTTCATAAAAATCGGTTGAGCCGTTTAGGCGTGATAGTGGAACAAACATCAGGCATACGGATTAGAAAAATATTAGATATTAGAATTAGAATGAAAAGTATCCTATGTGTCATAAGCTATCTACATTTTAAATTTCATTATGAGATTAGATTTGAGTATATAATATTATAATTAGAAAAATATTAGATATTAGAATGAAAATTATCCTATGTCCTATGCTAAACTACATGTTAGATTTCATTGAAATCGATCAAGCTGTTTTGGCGTGATTGAGTAACAAACAGACAGACAGACAGAAAGTCAGATTTATAATATTAGATGAAGTAAAAAGTTCTGATCGTTTTTTCGCTTTATTTCGACGATGCAATTAACATAGTTAGGATTATCCGATTTAGATCAAATATGCGCCGTTTTGTTCGATAACTTTTGTCCATTTTGAAGGCAATTTCATAATTCCGCGATTGAAGAAGTCCTCGTCCCTATTGGTAAAAAACTTGACCAGCTCATTTTCACAAGCCTCTCTTGAGGCCAGTATTGGACCATGAAGAAAATTTTGCAAATGCTTGAAAAGGTGATAATCGCTTGGTGCCAGGTCTGGACTATAGGGCGGGTGCGATAGAAACTCCCATCCAAGCTCTCGGAGTTTCTGGCGCGTCGTTAAAGATGTGTGCGGCCTCGCGTTGTCTTGATGGAGCACAACACCCTTCCTATTGGACAATTCTGGCCGGTTCTGGTCGATCGCCTGCTTCAATCTGGTCAGTTGTTGACAGTAGAGGTCCGAATTGAGTGTTTGGCCCGATGGCAGCCACAGCTCATAGTGGATGATTCCCTTCCAATCCCACCAAACACACAGCAAAACCTTCTTGGCTGTTAATCCGGGCTTGGCGATCGTTTGGGCCGGCTCACCGCGATTGGACCACGATCTTTTTCGGCTGTTGTTCTCGTATGTGACCCATTTTTCATAGCCAGTCACAATCCGCTTCAAGAAAAGGTCGATTTCGTTACGTTTCAGCAAAGAATCGTAGGCATCAATGCGGTCCAAAAGGTTCTTTTGCGTCAATTCGTGTGGCACCCATACATCGAGCTTCTTCTTGAGACCAGCCTTATGCAAATGGTTCCAAACGGTTTTCTGGCTAAGCTTCAGTTCCTGGCTCCATTCCAGCTCACATGCCGGTCCGACTCGACGATTTCCATGATTTTATCGACATTTTCGACGATTGGCCTACCAGAGCGTGCCTCATCTTCGACGTCCATATTACCAGAACGGAATCGTTGGAACCACCGCTTTGCTGTTGCATTCGATATTGTATTGGATCCATAAACAGCACAAATTTTTTTGGCCGCCAGCTCCGCCTTTTCACCTTGGTCGTAGTGGTACTAAAGAATGTATCGACTTTTCTCTTTTTTTACCTCCATTTTAGAACGCTGTAACACACGACTGGCTTCACCAAACTGTCAAAGAACTTTTTTTGAAGCATAATGTCACCTTTAAATCGCCGTATAGTATGACCCGATGCGATGTATACATCGTGAGATATGGCTCACTAAAGACATCTAGCGGAAAACGCTCAGAACTTTTTACTTCACCCAATATTAGTTAGGATATAAAAATAAAAATATTCGTACTTTTCAAATAGTTAATACGTTTTATTAATAAATTAAAATGTCAGGTAATTTCGAGACACCTTTTATTAATGATGTATATGAATGAATATCCCGAGCATTTTTAAGTTTACGGTAGATTATTGTAATTATTATTTATATATACCAGGTGTGTAAATTAAGTAATGAGACTGGCAACGTAGCGTTCGATCTGGCAACACTTGGGACGCGGAACATGGAGGGGCAGCAGGTGGACATGTATAATACGCCTTCAGTACGAGTTTGAACTCGCTTAAGTCATTTGGTTGTCATAGTGATTTTTTTTTGCGAAACAGTTTTTTCTCGTGCGTTCTAAAAATGAGTGACATAAATTTCGAGCAACGGTGTGCTATCAGGTTTTGCTTCAGAATTAGGCACAGTAAAATGGAAACTTTTGCAAAACTTCAGCAGGCCTACGGAGACAGTGTTTTGTCAAGTGCCCAGATTTTTCGTTGGTTTAAGGCATTTTCAGACGGAACAGAGTCGATTGAAGACGAACCACGCAGTGGAAAGCTTTCATCTTCAAGAACCGATGAAAATGTTGACAGAATCCGGAATCTTGTGCGTTCGGATCCTCGTTCAGATCGTTTTGTGCTTTCTGTCAGCATTTTCATCGGTTCTTGAAGATGAAGGCCTTCCGCTGCGTGATTCATCTTCAATCAACTCTCTTCCTTCTGAAAATGCCTTGAAACACCAAAAAACCTGGGCCCTGGAATGATGAAAAATATTAGGCATGAAGAAAAACACGACTTAGCCTCAATATTTTCTGTGCTCTGCCAAATATCTGTTAAGTTTGTTTGATCGGCAATCACCAAATTTTAATTATCAACTTTTTTTGCGACCATTTGGTGTTGTATTACTCGCTCTTGTAATCATGTGGAACAAAAATAACAATAATGATAAAAAATAATTTAAATACTGTTTATGAAACCGCAGTAAGAAATTTACAACGAGGAGGCAATAGTTTGTGCACTTTTAATTTCGGTGCCTATTCAAAATGGCCGACTTGACAGCAACGTTGTCACGTGTCGTATCGCGATTTATCGTTTTACGCAAATCAGCTAATTCTGTTTTATTTCAAGTATATCTCGATAACGGGGCAGACAAAAAGCTTCACTCTTCGTCAAAATTATTTATAAAGATGTCAAGAATTTTTTCGGCCTATTTTTATTTAAATTTTAACCTTTTTATTATATTGCGAGAGTCGTGTCAGAGTTATCGCACAGCTTTTGCTATGTCGCCCGTGTATAAGAGCCTAAATTCAATAATTAATTGCTCAATAACCATGCAAACGAATGACTTGAAATTTTTGCACAGATCCGAAACAACTGTTTTAAAATATTCACAAAAAAATTTCAACAAATTCTTAACATTACGCGATAGCTGGTCAACCTCCTTAGCGAACGTATCTTCCGAATTTCATAGAGATAAATACAGATAATTCGACTTTCCCATACAAACTTCAACGCCCCGTTGCACCCCTAATTAGTGAATTGTTTAAAAAAATCTTAAAACATGTGTTTTATTATTCGTTATGAAGAATATTTGTACAAAGTTTCAAGTTGATACACACAAGGAATACAATTTTCCATACAAACTTCTGCACCCCATTTTACTCCATTAGAAGTTGATTAAATAATTTTTTTTTAAGAACCACGTTTTAAAAACGGATTAAAAAGTATAAAATAATTTGTCGTAGCCCCATACAGATTTATAACCTCATACAGATTGCTAACCTGATACAGATTGTCCTGAAAATTTGTGATTGTGAATTTTTAATAGCTATGAAAATACTTGTAAGATTTAAAACGAAAAACAGGGGGCGCACAATAGATAATTGATGCATGAATAGTTCACCCAAGCCACTAAAAATTTTATTGCACTGCACATGATGTGAACTGTTGTGTGAGTTTTCTCAACGACAGCTACTCCCTACACTCCTTGCTGTTATCTATTGCATGCGCCCCACATTTTTCGTTTTAAATTTTACAAGGATTTCCATAGCTATTAAAAATTCACAATCACAAATTTTCAGGGCAATCTGTATGGGATTATAAATCGGTATGGGGCTACGAGAAATGAGTTTATACCTTTTACTCCATTCTACAAACGCGGTTCATTAAAAAAAAAATTATTAAAATAATTATCTTCTGCTTTTTAGTCTTGTATGTGTGAAATTTTGCAGTCGATTTTCTTGAAAATCTTGATGAGATTATGACAGAGACATGTGGCAAATTTCAGGTTTATGTCAGTTTCTCTTCGTCTGGTCATATCTGAAATAGAAAATTGTTATACCTACCTACCACTAATATATCAATCTCTATAATTGTTATTTTCCTGAAATATAAATTATTTCTTTATTTATTAATTTTTTTCGCAATTTTTTTTCCTCCTTTTCTCTCTCTCTTATACACTTAGTTCTTCAATATGAAACCTGTTGCGAACTGTTAAATATTGTATTTATTATTTAAATATGTACAATATCTATTTGTATATTATATTATTTATATTGTTATATGTTCTTTTTTATTCAAAAACAAAATTTTAATTTCTTTAAAAATTTAAAGAAAATTTAATTAAAAATAAGTTAAACATTTTTTTTTTAAATTTTAAACGGATTTAATATTGTCATCCAGTTCTGATCTATGTTTAAATTTTCAAGTTTCTAGTTCATCCGGAAGTTAGTTTAAAATCGATTGCAAAATTTGTACCGAACAGACAGACAAGAAAGCGAGTTAATAAAAACGTGGTAATAAAATTCTTTTTCAGTGCACCCCTAGACCTTCCACAGAGCATATGTTTCAAATTTCATGTTTCTATCTTCAGCAATTTCGGCTGTGCATTGTCTCTACGTATGTGCATTGTCTACAGTCTATTGTCTACAGTCCTTCACGAAACTGTTTTATAGGTATAGATATATTCAAATCGTTCGCAATCATATATTTCTTTGAGTATAGTGAAGCGAAAACAAGAAAGTCTAAATGGCTGTCAAGTAATCTTAGCATGTCAAATTACAACAAGCTTGTCACATCGAGCAAGTTTATCCGAAAGAATTCTCCGAGTTGATAATTGATTGAACATTGATCGATCCGTCTCGATCAATTATAATCGCTCGTGTGACTATAAGCAATCGCGTAGTGGGCTTGCGTATTATTCGCGGCTCATCAAGCGCTCAAGACGTCGAAGGAGGAAACGAGTAACAAGGAGGAGGAGGAGTCGAAGAAGAAGAAGAAAGATATTGCAATATCGAAGCCAGTGCCGGTGAAGAAAAAACGTACCGCAGTTTGGCGCCACGAATGGACATCGCCAAAGTTGCTCGCGAGCAATGGAAATTTAGGGATTCGCCAGATAATTCACGGTCCTTTCGCCTCACCGAGGCTCGTGAGAGCATCGCCATGCATTATTTACGACAACGCCGCTTCGAATACATTCCCGGATCCTGGTATTAGCGATAAAAGTCCTTTTGCTGTTCGACACGGTATACCCGATCCTTGGAGCGAGTATCTGGCGTTGAGAGGTTACTGCACCGATTATGACAGAGAAACGGCCGAGAGACACTTTAGACTTGGCTGCGACAGCGTTAGACTGACCGAAGCTGTCTGGAACGAGCTGGGCCTCTCGTTGACTCAGGGAATTCCGGATCCGTGGAAGAGATCGTTCTTCGAAGCGGGTCAACATCTCGTGCGAAGAAAAAAAACGAGTCATCGACGAGTCCAATCGAGAATCAAGCTCAGCGAGACCTCGAAGCATCCCCGCGATGAAGATCCCTCGTCCCGACACTTGTCAATCACGAGAAAAACGCATGAAATGAGTACAGAGCGAAACGATGAACGGCCCGAGGAACGTAACAAATCCGAAGTACCGAAGACGAGCGATACTCGAGGCAAGCCTTTTCGTCGATCTACGAGCATCGGAAAATCGGGGCAGCACGAGGAACCAAAGAATATCCCGAAAAAAATCGCTTCAGATGATATCGAAACGGAGGGAGATACTCCCGCTGTGACAAACGGTTTGTTGGAATTGCCTTGATAGACTTCTTTGATTACTACGTTGAAGTTTGCATTGTTGGAATGCAATGACATATTTTTTTTTTTTTCGATTTTGAAAAATTTCCCTTGGCATATTAGATCTACGAAAATCACGCAAACATTTTTAGGATTCTCATTTAGCAATTTACAATGAATTTGCAAAATATGACTTTAAATAATAATTAAAATCGATAAGTATTTTCGTTGGATTCCAACGATGCAAACTTCAACCCCTTTTTTCGTTCGATCAAACTGAGTCTATAATCTGAGAATAAAAAAGTTGTCTTTTAAATAATTACTATATTATTTTTTAATTTACTATCAATCAATCAAACGAGTTTTATTTGCACAACTTTTTATAAAAGTTTTTTTTACAAAATCGTAACTTAAATATTAATTCAATTAATTACTACACCTCGCCTTCTTGTACTTCGTACTCTCTAACATTTCTCTCTTTTTCTTCATTCATTCATAATTTATTCTTCATTTATTTCTCTACTCCATTTATTTTTCCTTCCCTTCCTCCTTACTCATTTTTTTTGCACACTTACTCTATTTCCGTAAAATATTCACATATCTTTTTTTGTATTTTCCCACCGAACATATAATTCGCCCCTTCATTGCCACATCATTTATTTCTTCCATTTTTTGATTTGCTAGTTATATGAATTATATATGCATAAAAGAGTTTTCTTTTTATTTAATAATTAATCATTTCGGTGTGTTTAATAAAACTATGTTAATGTATAGTTTCCCTGCAGCCCTTTTCTTCATTGTCACTTCTATTTCCTTGAATCTTTCTTCCATTTTCCATACGTAATCCGGTGTGTTCCTTCTCAATCCCATTGCATCCCATTGTATTTTAACATCCAAATGCTAAACTTATACCTAAGAAACATTTAACAAGTTAAAATTATAAAAAGTCATACACTTCAGAAAAAAAATTGAAATTTCACATAAAATTTTCGTTCTTTTTTGCAATAAAAAAATGACTTTTCAAAAGTGATTTTCATAAACAAGTAGGTATAAGTTGAAGGTAATATTATCCTTGAGTTGCGTGTACAGTTTTAGCACGATCCATTGACGAATGACGAATTTCCCATATAAAATAATTTTCATTTTTCAACTATAATGTCGAAATTACAATGCTATCGAGTTAAGGCCTTATATACGCGATTTCGCCGATTTTCGAAGGTACTTTTCTAGACGCGGTTAAAAAAAAATGACGCATATATTGACAACATTTTTTTTACAGATCATTTATGCACATGGTTAAGTATATGTAAAAAAAAATCAGAAATTTTAACAAAAAACGGAGATATAACATAATAAAGCAATGTATTTTTTTTGCGCGCGCGTTGATGGTGAAAGTTCTCGGCATCGATGTGGGTGTCTGAAAAAAATGAACATATTTATAATTGCATATTGAATGTATCTTCAGTGTGAACCAACAATATCATAAAAAAAAATTATTATAATAAAAATTCGAAACTTAAAATTTTTTACTCAATTTTCTGTCGCTATTTTATTTTTTATATTTTTTTGTGTCATTGAAATTTTTGTTTCTGTGGTTCACACGATAGGTGATGATACTAAGAATATGTTGTAAAAATTTCAAAGCGATCTGTACCTTCGTTCAAGAGTTAGAACTTTCACAAGATTCAAAAAAGTGAATCGTGGAAAAACGGCTTTGAAGTTGGCGGTCGGGCGTGCCGCGCGGTATCTATTATAAATGCAATCTTACCTTACTTTGACAATTTTTGGAATTTTTCAATTCTGTAAAGCTAAAATATTCTTAACCGTTCAGGCTAATGGAATCAAAAATAAAAAAAATGAAAAATTTTGAATTTTTTCGCGTATATAAGGCCTTAACTCGTTTTAAAGTTATGTTTCCCACAAACTCAAAAATATAGTTTTGAAAAAAAAACGTATTCAAAGTTTCGAACTACGAAAACTCAATGATTTCACTGACTTACCAACTAGTTACTTACTTTACAACCGTATCCTTGAAATGTTTAACTAACATTTAATATTAAAAAAAAAAATCGATTGTTTGATGCAGCTACATGTATTTTTCCTCTTTATTGACTCAAAGAAATCAATTGTGTCAGTTCGAACAGTGATAAGCGTGCGCCACGCTTATCAGCCGAATCGTCTCAGCTGCACGATAGGCAAGTCACCCGGAGATCCGTCTCTCCCAAAGGGCGCATCCTCGGAGGCGAAAAAAGAACCCTGTTCGAAAATTCTCGAGGAGAACGTGAAAAATCGAGCCACCAAAGGGCCACGGGATAAAGAGAACTCCGGTTATCACTGTCGAGTCTGTCAACCGGAAGTTACGCCCACGCGGTGCTCCAAGGCCGTTAGAAGCAAGAGCCAGGAAAATTTTTGGCGATGCACGCGACATCAACCCGGATCTTCTTATCGTCTCGAGGCCGCGATGAATGGTGAAGGAACTGCCGGAAGTGGCCCTCGCAAAAACGAGGAAGACGGCGTCACGATGGTGGTCGAGGCCGAAAATTCTTGTGGTCCGTGGTACTCTCGCGATATCGCCGTCAACGAGAAATCGGTAGCCGGGATGATGAAGAAATATCTGAGAGGCTGGAGGGAGAAGAGCGAGGCTAACGTACCGGAAACGTCAGATCGGAATGCGTATGATGAAAATCTCCCGGAAACTAACCTCGTCTGTTGCCAATGCAATTGTCCCTATTTCAAAAGAGTCGCTTCTCCCGATTATGAGGCGTGCCATTTTGAAAAGCGTGAGAGTAACCCATCCGGCGGACTGTGCGAATGCGCAAGGGACAAAATGTTTAAACGTGAAATTGAACGGAAAGATACGAAAAAAGGTCAGAAGCAGCGTGACGAGCGAGAAAAACAACGATCGATCGACAGAACGAAATGTTCGAAACTTCTGGAATCCTCGAGATTCACCGCTAAAGGGAAATCGCAGAATTCCAAAAAATTTCCGGAAGTGCCAAAAAATCAATCGGCATACCGAGACGGCGAAACTATCGAGTGTCCTCAACCAATTTTTCGGGCAAAGTCCGAGTCGAAATTTGCGCAAGGCCAGCCGGTACCTACTGCGGTAATTGGAGACTGTTGGATCCGTGAATTTGCGAAATATGGTTTGTTGGAATCTAATAAAGTGTTGATTGAATCCTCGCCAACGATAATTTTTTTTTCAATTGATATTCAATTAAATTATTGATAAATATCTAGAAAAAGGGTCCATTCCGATAAACAATATTAAACCACTATTTCGGCGTATTTTTTCATCCTCTTTATAGATATGGCGAAAACAAATTGTCGTTTCCTAAAATTATCTTGAGAAATTCCATTACGCGTTGTTACTTATGATTTATTGCAAAAATAGAACCGGCAGGACAACAACTCTATTCTTTATTTCTCTATTCTCAGACATCTCTCTTCTTGAATATAGTTTTTGTGGAGCAGGTTTAATCAGAAACATCTCTATTCCAAAATATCTCATGTCTAAAACATTTCTCTGCCGAAAAATCTCTATTCGTAAAGATCACTATGCCATAATAACTCACTTCTGAAATATCACTGCTCTTAAATATCTCCATTCCACAATCTTTCGTATCCGAAACTTCTCTATTCTTAAATATCTCTATTCTTCAAAATCTCATGTGACATCCAAAACATCTGTATTCCGACAATTTCATCTCACAATATCTCTCTTCCTAAACATCTCTATTCGAAGAACCTCTGCGTTGCACTTGTTTTATTCATGGCCAATATAGTAAATGCAATATTACAAATGGATTATTCAAATGAAATTAATATGATGTTGGCGAATGACGAATTTCCCATATAAAATACTTTTCATTTTTCAATCGTAATGTCGAAATTACAATGCTATCGAGTTAAGGCCTTATATACGCGATTTCGCCGATTTTCGAAGGTACTTTTCTAGACGCGGTTAAAAAAAATGACGCATATATTGACAACATTTGTTTTTACAGATCATTTATGCACATGGTTAAGTATATGTAAAAAAAAAATCAGAAATATTAACAAATGGCGGAGATATAACATAATAAAGCAATGTATTTTTTTTTTGCGCGCGCGTTGATGGTGAAAGTTCTCGGCATCGGTGTGGGTGTCTGAAAAAAAATGAACATATTTATAATTGCATAATGAATGTATCTTCAGTGTGAACCAACAATATCATAAAAAAAAATTATTATAATAAAAATTCGAAACTTAACATTTTTTTACTCAATTTTCTGTCGATATTTTATTTTTTATATTTTTTTGTGTCATTGAAATTTTTGTTTCTGTGGTTCACACGATAGGTGATGATACTAAGAATATATTGTAAAAATTTCAAAGCGATCTGAACCTTCGTTCAAGAGTTAGAACTTTCACAAGGTTCAAAAAAGTGAATCGTGGAGAAACGGCTTTGAAGTTGGCGGTCGGGCGCGCCGCGCGGTATCTATTATAAATGCAATCTTACCTTAGTTAATAGCATCCTGCGAATCTTACCTTAGTTAATAGCATCCTGGGAATTTTTCAATTCTGTAAAACTTAAAATATTCCTAACCGTTCAGGCTAATGGAATCAAAAATAAATTAAAAATTAAAAATTATGAAATTTTTCGCGTATATAAGGCCTTAATGTTCTTATTTTTCCTAACTTACCAGTATCACTAGGGCATTGCGAGCAGCAAAGTGAGTATTGAAGATGTATACAAAGAGCATGATGATTTTATAAGTTTGTTGCATTTACTATATTGGCTATGCATAAAACAAGTGCAACGCAGAGGCTCTGGGAATAGAGATGTTTCGGAAGAGATATATTGTGAGATAAAATTGTCGGAATACAGATGTTTTGGATGTCACATGAGATTTTGAAGAATACAGATATGTAAGAATAGAGAAGAAAAAAGGGCAAATTTTGTGCTTTTTTTCAGCGAAGTCATAAAATAAATCGGAATTATAAAATAAGGGTTTTATTATACACATGATTGACTATACAAAATTATTTTTTCACAGCGATATATGTCAAAATGGGGACGGTGCAGCATTTTTCCGATGACGCTTTTATTTCTGGAAGGTCAACGGCCGGACCAACAGCTTCTATAATTTTTAAGTTATGATGAGACACTAAAGTTTTTTCGATTGTATATAAGAATAGCTGTAGAAGTACGTAGGATTTTTTTTGATATATCGTTTTTGTTCAAAATGGCACATTTCTAAAACAAAAAGTATAAAATGCCATGAGAAAATCGTCAGAAAATTGTTTATAAAAAGGAACTATGCAATATAATTTTAAAAAATCCTATATAGTGCCTCAGAAAATGTAATTTTAAATAAACAGTTAAAATTTCAAGTGAATCGGTTGAAATTTGTTTGAGCTTTGAGTCCGGCCGACTTGAAAAATGTAGTTTTGAGATAAACGCGTTTAAAGTTAGTAGAAAGTCACGATATGAATCAAGAGGGGTTGCGCTAGAATTCGAAAATCGAGTACTTAGAGATTTTTCACATCCATAATCTTTTGGAATATAATTTTATAGGTACTAAGGTACATTTTTAACAAAAAAAAATCGATTTTTGAAAAATCCTAGAGTGGCCTAAGGCCTTAAGAGCACTAATATTTCAAAAGTGAGTTATTGTGGCATAGTGATCTTTACGAATAGAGATGTCTCGGCAGGGAAATGTTTTAGACATGAGATATTTTGGAATAGAGATGTTTCTGATTAAACCTGCTCCAGAATAGAGATATTTGAGGAGAGAATAGAGAAATAAAGAATAGAGTTGTTGTCCTGACGTAGAATCTCAACAGGCATGCATAACTACTCTAACCTCGAGGGAAAAAGACGACCAATCGACGATAATTGCATTCGCTAATTGCAGCCCGCTTTTGTAAAATGAATGGCGCGCTGGACGAATGATCAAAAATATCTAATAAATCGCCAAATGGTCACGAAGCTGATGTGAGCATTTTCAAACCACGTCCTGGTCAATAGGCTTTTCTTGAATTCGCAAGTTCCAATTTTTCATTTGTGAAAGTTAACCATTTGTCGAGATTTGCGACAAAGGAACATCAATGTTTCGACTTTCAATGAGCACCGTGAGTCATAGATATCGCAATCAATTCCAGTTGAAAAAAGAACCACGCTCACGTAGAAATTCAACTGAACGGTTTCGATCCTCAACCACGCCTAAAAATTCATGCAGCTTCGTATTTGCTGCGGTTTCATTTCGCAATACTTTTGGAAATAAAACTAATCGGAAAATTGTGGATTCCGAATAAGGACTAATCGAGACGTTTGTTCGGTATACTAGCAAGACGTAAATGTTGTTGGACGCCTTATCATTGTAACCCCGAGTATAGTATTCGCAGGACGATCATTTACGACGTTCTTTGCTTCGTACTACGATGAATTAAAGAAAGTGACAATTTTAAATAGCATATTCATGATTAGGAGGTAAAAATATGTCTCAATAGAGGTACAATTTTGTTTTTCAGAAAGGGCCCCTTTTCTATATTATTTACCAAATTATATATGCATTTCAACAAAATCATTCTATTAAATGATACATTTATTCATGAAATTACATCGTTGGAATGCAAGTATATTTTAATTGATCAAATTTTTCGAGCAGACATTCGTTCCGAAAATTAATTAATTACTCAACCATTTTTTGAAATGCGTATTCAGAGATCTAAAATCGAAATCGCAAAAAAACTATATTTGCAACAGTAAGAGTGTTGAATTTTGCATCGTTGTAATGGAAGGAAGTTTTTTTTCTTTGTATTAAAAAAAAATACAAAGAAATATAAAGTCTAATTGAAGATAAATTCTTTCCAAAATCTCTATAAAATATTTTTTTTTAACTTTGATGCTTTCCAGCAACTCAAAATTCAACACCATTATTTACTTCAAGTAAATGTTTCAATGAAGTATTATACTTTCTTATGTATATTTTTTGAGCTGAATGTTTCAATTTTTTGCAAATACCACCAAGAAAAACCATATATATGACTATTATAAAATTCGATTTAACGTCGTTACCCTGTTACAATAGTGTAAATACAGTTTTTCTTACAATGCATAAAGACAGTTGAGCGTTGAGCTTCGATTTTTTTATTGAGCCTATACGCGAATAGCTGCTACACTCAACAGAATTATCTAATCTTGGTTCAAATTTCATCTTTCTCAGCCACAAAACGTTATAATGAATTTTACCGGAAGAGGCATTCGCGCGAGAACTGCCTTAAAATGAAATAGAACTTTTATTTATTGTAACGAAACTATATATTTAATTCCAACAAATATATTGTTTCGTTAAAAAAGATAACTGCTCCTAATAGAAAAGGAGGAAAGACCATGGAAGTACTGTTCGGAAGAGGGAATTAAAGGAAATGACAAAGAAATGTGGGCAAGAATGAGATGTGGAAATATAGGAAGAACGGGAAAGAAAAGTGAAAAAGATTGGAGGTGCAGGATATGTAAAGAGGAGAGCGAGACTATAGAGCACCTGTTGGTATGTGAAAAGGGATGGGAACGAGTATCTGAGAAGGCAAAAAAGAGCGTGGACGAATGGGTGCGTGGAGTAGATATGCTGGAGATAACGGAAGAAATTATAAATATGTTGAGGGGAAAGATCCAAAGAGGAATATGCGAGTATTATCGGGAAATAGAGGAGTGGTGTAAGAAATTGGGTAAGGTGGAAGGGGAAGGAGAGAGTGAAGGAGGGGAATAGTAGAACAAGAAAAAGACAAAAACAGATGGAAAGAGTTAAGGGGAGGAGCAGGCGAAGCAAAAATAGATTAAGATAGAGAGTAAGAAAAATATATGTTTGTAAAAGACTTGTATTAAAAGTCATGCAAATAAAACTCGATTATATATATATATATATATATATATATATATATATATATATACTCCTAATAGGAAAAAAAATAGCTGACTCTAATAGTATTTTATTAAAATTCAATAACCTGAGCTGTTCAATCAAAAATATTTTTGCTTTTCGTGTTTGTAAACAAGCCTCTAACCATAAAGTAGTAGACTTGAAATTACTATTTAAACTCAAATCAGTAAGAGGATTTTTATTAAAAATTACGAAGATATGAGTTTATTCTTGGAAGTACAAACAAGTCTCCGCCGTTTTGTATCAAAAATTGGGCATTTATTGTGAAAGAACGGTACTTTATATTTTATTCAAAGGATTGTCCATCGCTAGCCACTACTTTTTGCCATCTTTCTGCCAGCATATGGATACCGCGTCGGAAGAACGCTTCATCTTTTGAGGCTATCCACAAATAGACCCAATTTTTGGTATTTTCATATGATGTGAAGTGCTTCTCAGAAAGGCCTTGCGTCATCGATCGAAATAATTGATAGTCAGCGGGAGCAATGTCTGGTGAATACGGCGGGTGGGGTAAAACTTCCCAATTGAGTGTTTCCAAGTAGGTTTTGACCGGTACCGCAACATGTGGACGAGCATTATGATGCAGGAGAATAATTTTGTCGTGTATGGAGTAGTAGTGGGCGCGTTTTTCCTTGAGTGCTCGGCTCAATCTGATCAATTGTGTTCGGTAGAGAGCCCCAGTAATGATTTAGTTCGGTTTGAGCAACTCATAATACACGACACCAAGCTGATCCCACCAAATACACAACATGAGTTTTTTTTCCACGAATATTCGGCTTGGCTGTCGATGTTGAAGCATGGCCAGGTGGTCCCCATGATTTCCTCTTCTTTGGGTTATCGTAGTGAATCCATTTTTCATCAGCAGTGACTATACGATGCAAAAAACCCTTTCGCTTATGCCTGGCAAGCAGCATTTCACATGTGCAAAATCGGCGTTCAACGTTTCTCGGTTTCAGTTCATATGGAAGCCAATTTCCTTGCTTTTGAATCATTCCCAACGACTTTAAACGATGTGAAATTGCTTGTTGAGTCACTCCTAATGTAAGTGTAAGTTCTTCTTGCCTTTGGCACGAATCTCCCTCCAATAATGCTTCCAATTCCGCGTCTTCGTACACTTTCGGCCTTCCGCTAACGTTCTTTGTCTTCGACGTCAAACTCACCGTTCTTAAACATTTGAAACTAATCACGACAACTTCTCCCACTTAAAGTAGCCTCACCATATGCTTCTACAAGCAATCGATGCGCCTCAGCTGCATATTTCTTCATATTAAAGAAGTAATTCAAAATTTCCCGCAAATAACGCTTATTGGGCTCAAAACTTGACATTTTCGCACGAAAAAAATTATGTGATGCTGATACAAAATCGCTAATATTTCAAGGTTATGATCTTGCCAGATGTCCAACCTTACGATATGACGTTTTACATCTGACAATTTCAACCACAACCTCCTGATGGGGCCATCTTTTGTCAAACGGCGGAGACTTGTTTGTACTCCCAATCATAACAGGATCATTGGACAACACTCTCTGTTTCCAGAAAAATCTCTATTCGAAATTCATTTCAATTGAACATTCGTTAAATTCAAAGATTTTTTCAAAATGTCACATTTGCCTCAAATTTCACTATCTCTCTAATACCAATAAATAATTCGGTATGGCTGAATAAAAATGAAGTTGCATCAATGAAAAAAAAAAAAAAACGTAAAACGAGACAATTTGATACGAACAAATCATTTCTCTTAGTTTACATCAGTCCGGAGAGTGGGGCGAATGCGGATGTGTCGGACGATTCAATGCGAACGAACCTCGAGCTGAATCTTCCCTCGGTCACTTCCTCGACTTTTATAAATCTTATGAGAGAAAAACCGAACGAATCAACTCTCGTTGGACCTCGATACAGAGTCTGCAATCCTCGAGTCGCCACTACGAGGACTTTGGTGGGATCGTCGGGGCAAAAAAATCGGAGTAGAAAACGTTGCATCGCAAATGATAAAGCGCCGATGGCGCAGAAAACTCTCGTGTCTCGTCCGGATACTCAAGTTCTTTCCGAGCCGAGAAGAAGCAAAGATTTCATCGTAGGACAAAAACGAGTCACTTACGAGATTACGAGTTTTCCGCGATTTGACGAGCACGCGGGACCCTCGAAATTTTCGGATGACAGCTCGTCGGGCGAATCTTCGGCTTTGGAAATTCCCGAGACATACGAAAAATTTGAAAGAGACCAGGGACAAGAGAGAGCTCATTCTACGCAAAATCCTAGGGATACTTTGTTCCTCGACGAGAATGTAAGGAAAAATGTCATGGGAAGGGAAATCAGTAAATTATCAACGGTCGAGGAAGACCACACTTCACAGGAGGACGAAGTGAGGAGAAGGTCGTTCGACCGAACGGAATCGTTAAGAGGACCGTTAAGAAACGCTGATACGAGTGAAATTTTTAGCAGCGAACTGAGCGAAACGCGGCGAAGAAAAAAACATTCTAATTCGAGTCGAACAAAAAACAACTACCCGATTATGGGTACTAACGATACGCGAATGATCGGTAAAAAATCGTTTCACGGTGCATCCCATGGGACAGATATGCTCGGTGTTGAGTTCATTCCGAGTCTTTGCGTTCGGCCAAAAAGTCTCGTATCGAATTCACAAGCGATCGAAGTGTGCACCAATACCGATTGTTCCGACGCCCTTGAACCCGATGTCTATCGAAACGCACGAAATCATGAAAACGATGTACGCGACGATTTCGTTGAGCCCTTCGTAAAAGAGACATCGGACGAAAATAACGAGAACGATACGAACGAGCCGGAAATACAAATGTTCGATCAACCGGACAAAATGGCGTCTTCCGGCGAGCAAAATGGTCGCTGTTGCACTTCACCCGCAACATTCACTGTGAGAAATAATAATCCACCGACTGGTTTTTTCCCGAATGACGATGAAAATGGAGCACCAAAGTGTTGCGTGGAAATTTGTGCGAAAATTAAATCCAGGCAGAGTGCATCGGACGAAGAATTGTTCGTGCAATCGTATTCTGATACGGAGCCGGAGAACCTCGAAAATTAAATGATATACCTGAAAAGAGGATTTCTTGGTGTGAACACTCCTTTACGGAATACGTGGATTTATTACTCACTCTTATATACACACGCAAGATAGATAAGCAAAAGAATCTCGTGATGGGGTCCGTTGTTATTGAACTAGGCGAGCGATAACTGATTTGTAAGGAGCTGAATGAACTTTGAACTCGAACTTGAGGCTTATCTATCCCTGAAAAATGGTCAGATTCGATAATACAGAGTCATTACGCCGTCGCGAATGTCAAGAAACGATATTTGAATGTTAATTGGCAACGCCGGGCGACGGGAACTCACTTGGTGCAATTGTGCAAACACATCGGGTCTGTTTGCTCTCTCTCTCTCTCTCTCTTTCTGCACAAATATATAAAAACATACAGTGGCGTAGAAAAGTTTCAGGCCATCCTATTTTTTTGAGTAAAGTGATAAAATATTTATTTCCTGAACTCGTTGATCGTTTCAAATTTTTAAGCGAGCTACGATTTGAATAATAGCGTGATATATATTTTTTTTTGTATGGCGTATTATATGTGTACAGCGTCGGACGAGTTTCGTCGGTGTGCAAAAGTATCGGGCCGGCTTAGTACGCACAGTTTGATTACATTTTCTTTCATACTACACTACTCCAAAGAATTAAAGGAACAGAACATTTCTTCCCTTTTTTAAAGTGGTTTTTGAAGCGCTGTATCTCTGTGAAAAATGGTCGTATCGAGATGAAAAAAAAAGGATTGTGAAGCTTTGAGTATCTAGTTTTGAGATTTTTTCGCAAAATTATTTTGTGAGCTACTATTATCTTGCAATCATAAGATATAGCGTGAGACAAACATTTTCAATTATTTTTTGTTTTTTTTTCAAGGATCCACGGGCTCGGGTAAATTTTTTTCAGTTGAACCAATGCATAGGTCAGTTCGCTTGTTTATTTAGCTACAATTTCATTTTTTTGGCAGTCTCTCTACGTCAATTTTTTGCTGAGATATCCGAATTTGAGAGAAAAAAGATCCTTTTGTCTTTGATCATCGATATATCAGCAACCAATAATCGCATAGGGAATTAAGGGGCAGTTTTGAAAACTTGAATACATTTCCTACAAGACTCTTTCATTGATTTTTGGGAAACAATTTTTTTTTCACCCTTAACAGCAATTTGAAAAAAGTACACAAAAATGACTTTTTCTGGTGTTTCAGTAAATCTACCACAATTTTAGAAATATTCATGGAAAGACTAACGTTGCCAGGTTTTTTTCAGCTTAATGTATCCCTAATAGCCCAATAAATTTTCAAATTGATCCATCGAACCGTTTTTCCGCATCGATTGATCAGAGTTTTACAAAACAATTAAAGGAACAAGTGTATCGTTCCTAAACATCGTGTAATCATCATCAAAATGGAAAGAACAATTCTTTCCGACTTTTTTCACAACTTTGCACTAGTTACTCGTTAAATTGGGGAAAAAAATTCAACAAATTTCAAAATAAATAATTTTTGAATTTTTTTTATCTGTAAAACATTTCAGGAAACAATACTGACTCATATTAGACACGATTTTTGCGTACCATAATTTCACTCATCTTCAATTGCATTGATTAAAAGTTGATACATCCAAATTTTTTCTTTTATGTAAAAAAATAAGTTTTTTTTAATTTTTCGAAATTTTTTTCTTGAATTTAAAAAGTTATTAGTGCAAAAAAATTTATATTTTAAAAGTTTTTATTTATATTTGCCTAATTTCTCCAAAATAAAAAAAAATCCCAGAATAGGGACAAGATGATCCGGGGGATCATCTTGTCCATTCTGTTGAATATCTTAGAAATTACGAGCATTCTCCCTTAGGGGCATCATCTCGTACACCTTTCCCCTACTTGCAGTTGATTCGTCACGAGGTGTTCTATCGTAGATTGTTCTGGAACATCGTCCGGGGTAGGTGAATGTGTCACATCTGATTCATTTTTTAAAGACGAATGATGGGCTTTAGATTCAAGAATTTCGTTGATTTTCTGTCGCCTTTGACGTTTTTCCGATGCAACCCTTGCAGTCGTGGTTCTTCGACGCTTACGATCTGATTGACACTCTAACTTGTGAGGCACGACAGTTGTCTTTATTTTTGCTGGTCCGCTCATCATTGTATAATACAAATAATTTTACATGTCTTCTGCCAGCTGTGAATAATAAGAATGAAACGACGGAAAATGTTCAAGTTAGTACGGGCTTAATACGTTGTTTCAACCTATTGTCGCGAAGTATCATAGATATATTGAAAATAATATGATATTAGATGAAGTAAAAAGTTCTGAGCGTTTTTTCGCTTTATTTCGACGATGAAATTAACATAGGATTATCCGATTTAGATCAAATATGCGCCGTTTTGTTCTATAAATTTTGTCCATTTTGAAGACAATTTCATTATTCCGCGATTGAAGAAGTCCTCGTCCCTATTGGTAAAAAAAACTTAACCAGCTCATTTTCACAAGCCAGGTCTGGACTATTCGGCGGGTGCGATAGAACCTCCCATCCAAGCTCTCGGAGCTTCTGGCGCGTTGTTAAAAATGTGTGCGGCCTGGCCTTATCTTGATGGAACGCAACACCCTTCCTATTGGCCAATTCTGGTCGCTTCTGATCGATCTCCTGCTTCAATCTGGTCAGTTGTTGACAGTAGAGGTTCGAATTGAGTGTTTGGCCCAATGGGAGCAGCTCATAATGGATGATTCCCTTCCAATCCCATCAAACACACAGCAAAACCTTCTTGGCCGTTAATCCGGGCTTGGCGATCGTTTGGGCCGGCTCACCGCGATTGGACCACGATCTTTTTCGGCTGTTGTTCTCGTATGCGACTCATTTTTCATCGCCAGTCACCATCCGCTTCGAAAATGAGTCGATTTCGTGACGTTTCAGCAAAGAATCGCAGGCATCAATTCGGTCCAAAAGGTTCTTTTGCGTCAATTCGTGTGGCACCCATACATCGAGCTTCTTCTTGAGACCAGCCTTATGCAAATGGTTCCAAACGGTTTTCTGGCTAAGCTTCAGTTCCTGGCTCCATTCCAGCTCACATGCCGGTCCGACTCGACGATTTCCTTGATTTTATCGGCATTTTCGACGATTGGCTTACCAGAGCGTGCGTCATCTTCGACGTCCATATTACCAGAACGGAATCGTTGGAACCACCGCTTTGCTGTTGCATTCGATACTGTACTGGGTCCATAAACAGCACCATTTTTTTTTTGGCCGCCTGCTCGGTCTTTTCACCTTGGTCGTAGTGGTACTGAAGAATGTATCGAATTTTCTCTTTTTTTACCTCCATTTTGGATTGCTGTAACACACAACTGGCTTCACCAAACACAAAACTGTCAAAGAACTTTTTTTGAAGTGTAATGTCACCTTTAAATCGCCTTATAGTATGACCCGATGTGATGTATACATCGTGAGATATGGCTCACTAAAGACATCTAGCAGAAAACGCTCAAAACTTTTTACTTCACCCAATATTTTAAAGGAATATTGCACCACTATTAAACTCATAGCACGTTTATACTTACATCAAAGTGGTCTTCACAGAAAAAAAATTGGACGATGATTTTGGGTTGAGACGTCGCGCTGTTTTGAATCAAAGATTTTTACGTTTCAAGTCTTGTGGCACAGTGAGAAATGTTTTATTTGGCGAACTTTTCGTGGTATTTACACAGAGAGGAACGAAACCAGTCCTGTATGTCTTTATCGTTGTCATTTTTTATGGAATACTCGCACTACACGAGTAATTCGTATATCTGCTACAACATTGTGACGTCGTAGTGCGCTCGGATTACTTCGGATAAGTTCGGCGAGTTTTTGCCGAGCCGAATAGAATCAAAGGTTCAATGTGCTATATCTTTGTTAATTGTTTAAAAAAAATACTTTTGTTATAAAAACCGCGCGTGATCTTTACAATAAAAAAAAAATTAATTTAATAACCCAATTCTCACGCGATACCTTCTTGTATTGAAGAAAGCGTGTTTGCTCATTGAAAGGTCACTTGTTATACGGGCGATAACAAATGAGGTCGAGCATGAGATGAGTGAAGCGAAGACACTATGTGTGGAAAAAAACAACGATGATTGCGGTCATTGTTTGATGACGCAACTCGTCGATGATATGCGGAGTAGCGAAGCAAAACAATATTAACGAAGCGTCGGTGATGGGTCTGCGGATCTATATATATATATATATATGATTCATGCAAACATGATAATCTGGTGTATGGTCCCGTTATAGGCCGCCCTCAATATTCATCACGAACCACCCGCAATCGTCGCCAATCGTCTCGTGAAATGAAAAGCTCGATATCATGTTGATATATTTATTGGTGGGTGCATATACCCAGAGAAAAAAATCGATTGGTCCAATGAAATCTTAAAATGAAACACTGAAGAATTTGATTATTCCGAGAATTCATTAGTTCGATGCAATAAATAGTCTTTCAAATAACTCAATATTCTATGTTTTCAATAAACAATTCGTTGGCATCCCTTAATATATATATATTGGAAAATCTCGTGGTTGTCAAATTCTTTAACGCCCAATAATGTTTTATTTGCAAAATAAAATTTGGTCTGACACCGCATATAGATATACAGGGTGTCCATTTTATCTCTGCCACCCGAAATAACTCGGTAATTATCGACGTCACAAAAAAATGTTCCAGACAAAAGTTGTACGGTGTGAAGGGGCCCATCAAATGCGACCATTTTTTTTTATTTCGTTGGAGGCGCTGACGCACAGTGAAGGTCACCTCCACTTTTTTAAAGGGAATGGTACATTTTTTTTTCAACCATCTTGTGGAGCACCTCAAGCCGCATAAAAAACATTTGGGAGTCAAAGTCGTTCAAGGTCATTCAAGGTCAGTATCGATGATACAAATCTAAATATCTCGAATCACTGCCAAATATTTAGTAGTGATCCAAGATATTTAGATTTGTATTTCATTTTAATAGGTGTTCGAAATTAGCTCTCGAGACTACCGCGTCAAACGTTCGCCGGCTTGGACACTGTCGATCTGGAAATTGCTCAGCATACAACAAACGCGCTCTTGTGGAATTTTTACTTGCTTCACCGTAACACAGTACCATGTCCACTTTTTCGAATTGACGGTACATTTTCAAACTTTGAATAGCTCTTATCCAAATTCGAAATCAAACTGAACGACAACCTCGATTGAGCTACATACGATACAGATTAACGCGAGTTGATAAACAAACAGAAGGTATTCGAAGTGTTGTCGATGACTACGATCTCCGATATCTCTCCTTTTAAACTAATTTCGAACACCTATTAAAATGAAATACAAATCTAAATATCTTGGATATACCCGCACAAGCACCCTTACACTTGGGATGTTAAAGTCTTTACTTCTTCGTGGCACATCCTGGATAGCGCTTAAATAGTCTAACATGGTGTTCTAACCTGAAAATTATGAACTTTATAAAAAAAAAAATCCTACAAAAGTTGTTAGTTTTAGCCTGACAATTTTTTTTTTGTGAAAAAACGTCATGTTTCCATTTTTTTAAAACCATATCGGCCACTTTAACAACGCTATTTTGAATTTTGGACCAGAAGAAAAAATGATTTTGAACACTAAAAGTTTCACTAGACTCAATACTTAAGCGGAGCAGTATTTTCCGAGATAAATCAGGTGTAAGATTGAAACGAGACACCCCGTATATATATTTATTTGGTCTGACACCGCATACGTATTTGCACATCGACTATTGCACCAATATATTACACCCATTTGTGCCGACGACTCTCATCGCAATTCAATTGCAAGTTACCGACGCGATACCGATTTAAGTGCGAGAAAGACAGCACCAGTAGTGCCGATGGTCGAGTAAGAGAGACGGACAAGGCAAAACTCAACCTCATACATTTTTCGAAACAATTTTTTTGAACAATATTTCATTTTGCAAATAAAGCATTATTGGGCGTTAAAGTATTTGGTAACAGCGTAATTTTCGAGGATTAAAGACTCTGATTCATCGCAAATGCCGATAATCCCTGAGAACACCCAAAATGTTTTCTCTAGTCTTTCTTTGTTTTGAGGCGCTTCGAATAGGAGATAGAACTTCGGTAAATTTTATCGAAAAGAGATAAGAGTTTCACATCATCTTGTTCATTTTCATCGATGAAAATGAAAGTGGAATCATTGGAAACACATCACAATCGTAGCCGCCGTGAGAAATTCTGTTTGGTACGAAATAATTTCGATTTTCAAGGTACCGAAAATCGTGTAAAAGACTGTACGAGGCGGATGATAAAATAATCGCTTAAGGAGCTCGGCTGAAACGATTAAAATTTAACTTAATTAACCAAAATTAACAATTAACTTAATTTTCCAAAATTAAAAATTAACTTAATTTTCCAAAATTAAAAATTACCTTAATTTTCCAAAATTAAAAATTAACTTAATTTTTCAAAATAAAAAATTACCTTAATTTTCCAAAATAAAAAAAAAACTCAATTTTCCAAAATAAAAAATTAACTTAATTTTCCAAAGCGATTAAGAACTAACTTAAATTTCCAAAAATCGTTCGTTGCGTGAAACAACTCAAATTGAAGAGGAAGATCCAACGTATGGTGCGGGAGTAGCAGATTGGAGGTAGACTCATGATCACGACGATAGAACTGCTGGTAAAACTTTCAACGGGTGCACTCCCTATAGAACGCCGAATCTTAGTCGATTTTCATGATTTTTTTTTTTGGAATGTAAGGAATATATATATTTTTTTAGGGTCATAGGTACTTTTTATTACATAATTGTAGTGTTCAAAACGATTTTTGTTGCTTTAAAAAAGTGAAAAATGGCGGAGATATAACCAGTCGCCGTGAAGCTGTCCGGTAGGGAGGCCGAATGTGGTGTACACTCCAGCACCTCGTAGGATTATCTGTAACAGTGTGCGCAAAAAAATTTATTAGTATATACATGTGGTGACTTGATGAACTAATAATATTGGAAAATACTGATAATTGGCTAAAGGGGAGGCCTTAGAACAAAAAAGTTGATTTTTTCGGGAAATTTTTTTACTTTGACCCAGCCAAAAACTTGTTTATTTTGATAATTTTTGATCGGTCTTAAGTTCATCAATTGGACATAAGTATCATAAAAACGTGTGCTAAATATGAGCTTGATCGGTCAAATAGTTTTTGAGTAATCGTGTACACAGATTTTCAACTCATTGAAAAAAAAAGTTTCGAGATAATCACGTTTAAAGTTTCGGCAAGGGAAAAACGTATTATTCTGTAACTTACCGACTAGTCAGCTATTTCAGCACCATATAATAGTCCTTCAGCTTCCTCGTAATACTCATTTTGCCCATTTGACAGCTATTATTGAATAGACGACTCATCCACCTCTCCACATAGTGCCTATACTTGCGCGCAGGGCTCCAAATGGAGCAGAGATGAGTCACGCTCAAAGGCTCTCGGGACTTATTTTTGAGAATTTACTAAAATCACTAACTGCATCGTATTCTACAGGTTTAAAACTATAATTTTAGGCAATAACAAAGAATGCATTTTTTGAAGCCTCTATAGGGCCCCCCTTAATGCATATTTTTTATTCAGACGTGATAAGAATTGTCAAATGGCGTTCATCGGGAATAGTGCAGAATCGGGTCGGATCGTAATGAGTAGACCCAACAAATTCCGATTAATAATTACAAAAAAAAAATCTCAAACGGCGTCGAACGTGCGACTCTCTACGTGCGGCGTCCCTATCAGATCCCTATAGGGATGTGGTAGGATCGAGAAACTCCTCAACAAACTTTTGCACAGGTATCTATCATTATCATGATATTATTACAATTAGTATTATGATTACTAGACTATTATTATCATTATATCCTAAATCACCGTTAAGGCCTTATATACGCGATTTCGCCGATTTTCGAATGTACTTTTCTAGACGCGGTTAAAAAAAAATGACGCATATATTGACAACATTTTTTTTACAGATCATTTATGCACATGGTTAAGTATATGTAAAAAAAAAATCAGAAATATTAACAAATGGCGGAGATATAACATAATAAAGCAATGTATTTTTTTTGCGCGCGCGTTGATGGTGAAAGTTCTCGGCATCGATGTGGGTGTCTGAAAAAAAAAATGAACATATTTATAATTGCATAATGAATGCATCTTCAGTTTGAACCAACAATATTATTTAAAAAAAATTATTATAATAAAAATTCGAAACTTAAAATTTTTTTACTCAATTTTCTGTCGGTATTTTATTTTTTATATTTTTTTGTGTCATTGAAATTTTTGTTTCTGTGGTTCCCACGATAGGTGATGATACTAAGAATATGTTGTAAAAATTTTAAAGCGATCTGAACCTTCGTTCAAGAGTTAGAACTTTCACAAGGTTCAAAAAAGTGAATCGTAGAAAAACGGCTTTGAAGTTGGCGGTCGGGCGCACCGCGCGGTATCTATTTTACGCTCTAAATGCTGTAACTTTAACAATTTTTGGAATTTTTCAATTCTGTAAAGCTTAAAATATTCCTAATCGTTCAGGCTAATGAAATCAAAAATTAAAAAAAATGAAAAATTTTGAAATTTTTCGCGTATATAAGGCCTTAACCTTTCGTCTACAAACGTAGGTATTTCGTGTCCGGGCCAAAACGGTTCCGATTAATAATTTCCCAAGAAGCGAACGGGGAGGGCTGCTACTCCCACCTAAAAAAAATTATCTAGGAAGGAGAACCGACCCCCAAAGTTGAAGGTCTCAGACCCTTCTGAAGAGTTGCTGTGAGCAGATCAAATCTCGAAATTGCCACGCTTACAGACGGCGTATACCAAACTCGCAGGTGAATGAACAATTTTTTTTTTTTTTTGGTTTTAACGTGATCTTTTGCATCAGAAAACCTACGGAATTCGAAAAAAACGTTTTTTTTTATTACATATATTTTACATAAATGTAACATTTTTTATAATCTACAATTTTTTTTTCGTAAAATAAATTTGTAAAAATTTCTTTGCAAATTTGCAATAACATGAGACAGGAAAACGTAGTACTGCTGCGTAAAGTGTCAAAAAGCGGTCTGTGAAGATCATCGTCTTATATGTTGTGCACATTGTGTAGAATAGAATAGTCTTAGTTGTGTCAAAAGAATTTTGTTTAACCATGTACAATTTGGTATGTAACATAAGAGTTGACGAATATAATTTTTATATTATTTAAATTGTAAAATAGACGATAAAAGAAATTATTTTTTATGATAAAATGTGTGAATACTAATTCCTAATACATGATTTATTGCCTGTTTTACCTGTCCAAACTTAAGCATTTAATTTTAAATAAATAAAGCGGAATATTTTTTTTCCTAAAGCTGCATTATTAGCCTTCAATTTGCCGTTTTTTTAAATACGTTATCGTAATTATTCATAAAGTTACGGTTTTATGAGTAAATCACTGTTTTTCTACCGAGTTGCTCCATATGTCAACAAAAAATAAACAAAAAAAAAATATTTTTCTACAATTTTTATGATTGATATATCAAGTTGACGGTTTCGAACATTAGCGTGATTTTTTCGGAATTTTTTGAGTGCATTAACAGGGTGAAAAAATGATCGGACGTGAGATACCGACTTCTACAGACGGCAGATAAAACGTTTACAGACGAAGAGTTAATGTTATTATTATTGTTATTGATTAGCAATCGAGTATCGAGATTTTATTTCAAGAACATCGACCCACTGTGACGGCGAAACAAAAAAATTGCAAGTAAAGCGACGTATCGTGTCGATAGAGAAAATAATGAATGCGCTGTAATGTTTGCAGCGGTAGACAAGACGGCGACGCGTAACCATACTTCAGTATACGCGTGTAATCCAAAGTTGACAATGAGACGTGAAGTCTCCGAGCGCTCTGAACCACCTGCCTTGACTCGTTCGACCTTCAATAGAGTCAAAGCGAATACCTTATATACATCTATATACATATAATTGCGTGCGTGTCTTTCGAAACGAAAGAGAAGAGAGAGCGACATCCACGTAAGTAAACGTGGCTTTTACATCATTCGATTCGCACTCGTATAATCGTCGCATAAATACATATACACACACATATATATATATATATATAGGGTATCGCATTGATCCTGAGCATCGAAATAACTCAAGGACAACGAAGTCAATAGGAAAATCCGGAGACCCGTAACGAGTAGCTTCAAACGAAAAATAAAATAGCCACTAAATAAAGATAACTTTTTTATTTAGTGGACGTTTTCAAGGTTATTTGAAGTTTTCAAAACATGGCTATCTTTATTTTTCATAGTGACATTTTATTATAAGTGAAAAAAAAACGGGCCCCTTTTGTCCGAAACATTTTTTTCATTGCCCATTATTTCTTTCTAAAGTTTCAAAAGATGTTCGAAATAATTACGAATTATTGACAATTTTTGTATAAAATCATATATTGATTCTATCTCGAACAATAAAAGTGATACCTTGAAAACTCATAAAAACTTTTATTTTCGCTTTTAGAACACCTACTGTGCACAGCCGTATCGTAACTAAGTTGCGCGAGGCTCTAGATACAGGAGCCTAAACTCCAATGGGGAAACGATAAAAAAAAGCGTGCCCAAATATGAAGGCAACAGGGATGGCGCTGCAATCGCGCGACGGGTTGCGGTGCTAGCTTTACTCGAGAACAGACCGAACACGAGTTTGACGCACGGTCTTATATACAGGTCTGGAAACAAAAGCGAATTTTAGTGGTGAGGATTAGTACCCTTATTGAGCAAGTTTTTCATTCGTCTCAACGCCACTGCGCGTCGCTGCTGTAGATCGGTACGATGAGGCCCGGTGCGTGGCATAACCTCAGTAGTACAGCGAAAAAAATATTTACATGTTTCCTCGTAGTTTTCTCCTACACTTTTAATAATAATCTTTTTTTATGCACTTTGTTTATTATGCAAAGAAAAGGTGTTAAAGATTATTTTTGTCTCATTTTGATCATAGACTATCGTCAACATGGGTAGAGCATGTGCGGTACCGAAGTGCGAAACAGGAGATAAATCGATGGAAGAAAAGTGCTCGCTTTTCACAGTGTCAAAAAAAAACATTGAACGATATTGAACAATATAAACGCCGCTTAGGGAATTGAACCCAAAATACTATGAGTGTAAGCAATGTAACGTAATCGGCCCATTTTTTAAGCAGACGGTGACTGGCGATGAAAAATGGGTCACATACGAGAACAACAGCCGAAAAAGATCGTGGTACAATCGCGGTGAGCCGGCCCAAACGATCGCCAAGCCCGGATTAACGGCCAAGAAGGTTTTACTGTGTGTTTGGTGGGATTGGAAGGTAATCATCCACTATGAGCTGCTCCCATCGGGCCAAACACTCAATTCGGACCTCTACTGTCAATAACTGACCAGATCGAAGCAGGCGATCGACCAGAAGCGGCCAGAATTGGCCAATAGGAAAGGTGTTGTGTTCCATCAAGACAACGCCAGGCCGCACGCATCTTTAACGATGCGCCAGAAGCTCCGAGATCGACGATGAAATTAACATAGTCAGGATTATCCGATTTAGATCAAATATGCGCCGTTTTGTTCGATAACGTTTGTCCATTTTGAAGACAATTTCATTATTCCGCGATTGAAGAAGTCCTCGTTTCTATGGGTAAAAAACTTGACCAGCTCATTTTCACAAGCCTCTCTTGAGGCCAGTTTTGTACCATCAAGAAAATTTTGCAAATGCTTGAAAAGGTGATAATCGCTTGGTGCCAGGTCTGGACTATAGGGTAGGTGCGATAGAACCTCCCATCCAAGCTCTCGGAGTTTCTGGCGCGTCGTTAAAGATGTGTGCGGCCTGGCGTTGTCTTGATGGAACACAACACCCTTCCCATTGGCCAATTCTGGCTGCTTCTTGTCGATCGCCTGCTTCAATCTGGTCAGTTGTTGACAGAAGAGGTCCGAATTGAGTGTTTGGCCCGATGGGAGCAGTTCATAGTGGATGATTCCCTTCCAATCCCACCAAACACATAGCAAAACCTTCTTAGCCGTTAATCCGAGCTTGGCGATCGTTTGGGCCGGCTCACCGCGATCGGACCACGATCTTTTTCAGCTGTTGTTCTCGTATGTGATCCATTTTTCATCGCCAGTCACCATCCGCTTCAAAAATGGGTCGATTTCGTTACGTTTCAGCAAAGAATCGCAGGCATCAATTCGGTCCAAAAGGTTCTTTTGCGTCAATCCGTGTCGCACCCATACATCGAGCTTCTTCTTGAGACCAGCCTTATGCAAATGGTTCCAAACGGTTTTCTGGCTAATCTTCAGTTCCTGGGCAATGGAATAAGTGCTCACATGCCGGTCCGACTCGACGATTTCCATGATTTTATCGACATTTTCGACGATTGGCTTACCAGAGCGTGCCTCATCTTCGACGTCCATATTACCAGAACGGAATCGTTGGAACCACCGCTTTGCTGTTGCATTCGATACGGTATTGGGTCCATAAACAGCACAAATTTTTTTGGCCGCCTGCTCCGCCTTTTCACTTTGGTCGTAGTGCTGAAGAATGTATCGAATTTTCTCTTCTTTTACCTCCATTTTGGAACGCTGTAACACACAACTGTTAAAGAACTTTTTTTGAAGCGTAATGTCACCTTTAAGGTAATTCGGTCGAGTTTGGCCGAAGTCAAATTTCATCCGTAATTTAGATTTATTTACGTACAATTTAACCATATAAAAGCTATGATAAATTAAATTGTTGCATAACAAAATATTATAAGCTTCTTTTAAGCGTGTAAATGATAAGTTAATAATTAATACCCGGAATAGACGAAAAAGTTGACTACCAAAAAAGTCGACTAACGAAAAAGACTCAACTTGACTACCTCTCTACACGTTAGGGAGCGAACTAACCTAACCTTACGGATAAGGTACTAGATTGCATTCACGAGTTTTGTTGTAAAGAAAATGGAGCGGGTGTGTGCTTCAACAGGCCGCTTTGCATCCTTTTTTTTAACATAAGATGTCCGAGAAGAAACATAAAAACATAATACGTGTATTTGTATATTTGTGTCATAAAGCCTAAGAGTTTTTATCTAAGTCTGTATCTAAGTATTTTACAAGATTTATGTCCTATCAAGACTCTTGAGATGGTTGGAATGTTCCCGCTACAGAAAAAAAATAAAATTCTGCTTCCATTTGAATGTTGTTATACATATATTATATGTATATAATATATTTTATATGTTACATATCTTATATATGAACCAATTGTTCCTTGTTTACTTCATACTTGCTTTACATTTGCTTGTGTTAGACAATATTCATGGAATATTCTCTGCTTACGTGAAATGTTACACTCGACCAAATTCAAATAAAGCGCCCGCGACTGCGCCGCCATGTTTTTTCCCCTAGTAACTTCTGCTAGCGAGAGAGATCCGGTGTATGACAAGGACAGAGGCCGCGGACTCGCATTAATTATTGAAATAACAAAAAACCCTGTGGTAAATCGACTAAAATCGTTGGTAAATATCTTTTATAGATATCAACCATTATAGTGGTAAGTTTTTTTTTGGCCCTCAAACGATTAATTTTTCGTGTATATTGAAATTTCGATAGTTGGCGTGTCATCTGAGCCTGATGCCCTATAAGAGCAATGTAAAGTTATTTATTAATTACACCCAAACTACATGGTAAATTAACTAAAAATTTTGCAGACATGTAGAGCAAGGTCAACTCTTTCGATTAAATTTAAAAAAACAGGGTCTTAAACGTAAACCTCAATTCGACCGAACTACCTTAAATCGCCGTATAGTATGACCCGATGCGATGTATACATCGTAAGATATGGCTCACCAAAGACATCTAGAGGAAAACGCTCAGAACTTTTTACTTCACCCAATATTAATATACGGACGTACACACACAGACACACACACACACACACACACGGTACCTCATAAATAACGCAGAAACTCGAGACCGACCGCAGTCCGAACGATCCACATATCAACATTTTCATACGCTTTCGTATATTCAGGAAGCCTCATCGGATGCCGTAGATCCGGTCATCGAATTTCTTTGTTCGCCAATTTAACTCCAACGTAGCTGTATACGTCGATGCATCGTATTTTCTTGTTCAATCACACTCGACATCGATTCGTAGATTGATGAGTGATACATATGCTACACGGGTATACGAAACATTGATGTGCACACATGTTTATTTTACTTTTACACATCGTATCTTGTTTGCTCGGAGGGTAAATTCCGGGAGCCGAGAATGTTTGTGCAATAACGAAGTTACGAGGGATCCAATAATACGTAACACATCTAATCTCCTTTTATCATCTCGTATTCGTTCATCGCGACTATATTGAAAATTCCAGCTTTGATACATCTGTTGCAATGCTTTCGTTTGATTTTTCCGATCGTATTGAAATTTCATAGCCTTGCAGGCGTACAGGAAACGTGTAGAACATTGATATAGGCAGCATTTTTTCTGCGGGGAGGTGGAATGGGCTTTTTTTTTAAATAAAATGTACATAATAGTTGATAATCACGCAACACACATGAAATATCAAACTTACTTCAATCACACATTCATGTTAATATTAATATCAAACTTTCGCAGTAGCTTAAAAAATAATCAACTAATTTTTCATCATTCTTTAATCCAGTTACCAGTCTTCGAATTTTACGTTCAGTAGGTAGGATAGGGAGGTGCATGTTGAGCAAGTTTGGAATGATCGCCCTGTAATTCCGTAACAGTCTGCCGTATAAAAATGAAACTTACTTTGGTCAATAGGAAATTTATGTGGGAAAAAAAGTCTGTAGACGAAAATCCTGTTATCCTTATTGTTTCACAGATAATCTCTTTCAAATGACTAAGGCCATATTTGCTCAACCTGTCCCGATAGTGGGGTAAGTTGAGCATGAGTATTAGGTAAGTTGGGCAAAGTAAGAATTGCATGAAAAAATCAGCCGTATGCAGCATGATTTAGTAAAATGCAGTAATAAACCAACAGTTGCTTGTTAATTAGTTAAGTTTTGAAACATTAACATTAATTGCAATGAACTTTAAAATATTTTTTCTCATACAATGGTAGAAGAAAATCTTTAAATCACGTTTTTTTTTTACTTTCGGGTGCAAAAATAATGAAACGCCACGTGTTACCGTCTCGTGCGCCGCATGGCAACGGGCGATGGCGTGATGTGTTCTCCTTCCCCATACTTCTCTTTCCGCCATTTGATGCATCCGCGTGCGGTGCTTAGTTTTCCAGATATTTCGATTGCCCAACTTACCCGACTGCTCAATGTGCCCCTGCCTACCCTACTCAATTAAGGCCTTAGGCCACTTTAGGATTTTCCAAAAAAACGATTTTTTTTGTTAAAAATGTACCTGAGTACCTATAAAATTATATTATAAAAGATTATGGGTGTGAAAAATCTCTAAGTACTCGATTTTCGAATTCTACCGCAACCCCTCTTGATTCATGTAACTTTCTTCTAACTTTAAACGCGTTTATCTCAAAACTACATTTTTCAAATCGGCCGGAGTCATAACTCAAACAAATTTCAACCGAATCACTTGAAATTTTAACTGTCTATTTAGAATTACATTTTCTGAGGCACCACGTAGGATTTTTTAATTATATTGCATAGTTCCTTTATTATAAACAATTTTCCAACGATTTTCTCATGGCATTTTATACTTTTCGTTTTAGAAATGCGCCATTTTGACAAAAAACAATATATCAAAAAAATCCTACGTACTTTTATAGCTATTCTTTAATATAATCGAAAAACCTTTAGTGTCTCATCATAACTCAAATATTATAGGAGCTATTGGTCTGACCGTTGACCTTCCAGAAATAAAAGTGTCATCGGAAAAATGCTGCACTGTCGCCATTTTGACATGTATCGCTGTGAAAAAATAATTTTGCGTAGTCAATTTCGTGAATAATAAAACCCCTATTTTGTAATTCCTATTTATTTTATGATTTCGCTGGAAAAAAAACCACAAAATATGCCCTTTTTTGGCCTCTAGAGTGGCCTAAGGCCTTAAATAAGTCTTAGGTTTCTGTTTTTTTCTGCAAGTCCTAACACTTTTTCAGCTGGAGTTTTTTTTAACAATTCCTATATCCATGTTCAGTAGTGACCTATGAAAAAATCGTTTTTGAAGCATTATGGAAGAAGGAAGGTGGCCGAAGGTGTGCCTAAAAGAGGAGGTTAGAGAAGTTATCAACGGAAACCCGACAAAGTGGGGAGAGGACCTCTACAAAGCCATACAAGAAGTGGGAAAAGAAGGAATATGACAGGCAATAAGAAACACGGATGTGGGAGGAATAGAGCATAATGTATAAATCGGAATAAAAATTAAAACGGAGTAGGAAATTCAGTACGACTGGTGCCGGATTGATAAATCAACATACTGCAAAGAGTACAAGAACAAAAAAGAGAACGCAGAGATGGAAAAATACGAGTGGTAAAGGAGATCAGAAGGGAAACGAAGGAACTATGGGCAAGGATAAGATGCAGGAATATAGGGGGAAAAGGTTTAAGGGATATAGAGACAATAGTTACCGAATTTACAGGGGGGAGGGGGGAACAAAGTTTGGAACACATTTGTGGCTGTGAGGCGATAAGAGCATGAATTAGAGCGGAAGTAGTGGAGAAACTAAAAGAAGTGCTGGCATACAAAAAGGGGGGCAAGAGATACGGCAAGAAACAGAAGAATCGGTTAGGGATAATCCCGTCAAAGAGTTATGTGCGTACGTAAAACAATTCGAGGCTTTGGGTGCAAAGAGAATAGTGCAAAGAGAAGGAAATGGCAGTATACGGAAATGTAGTGGAAACGGAGGCGCGTGTACATAATGTCTAACAATAAATATAAAGGGGAATAATGTGTAAGGGGAGACTGTGTGTAAACACTCTTGGAGGGTGGCGTGCAGAAATTTATTAGGGATACCTAAGTTCCGATCAGATCCCGATCGGGATATGATACGGATTCCCTAGAAGGGGTATCCTCATCGGAGTCTACATGGTGCTCAGTATGTAGCAAAAAGCGGAGAAGTGGTGGCAAGAATTTGAAATACGTATTAAGGCGAAAAACCACTTTGGAAGACCGAAAATTAGGTGATTTTTTGAATTTTTTTTTATTGTGAAAAAAACACGGATATTTCCGCAACTCTGACAATAATTTATTCATATTTTCATACATCACTGGTAATTTTTTCAACTTATTTCATGCATTAATTAAGGTGTAATCCGCTGTGTCTCTTGGCGTGTCCTCATCGTCGTTGTCGATTTGCGGGAATTGTACAGCTGGCAATTCGCATCTGAAATAGTCCAATAAATTTCTATACATTCTTGAGGTGTTTTTCAAGAACATGAACGTAAATTTGAAGAAAAAAAATCGATAATTGAATGCTGGAACGTGTTTGGTAAAAAATGATCGATTTTTAGCATTTTTTCCCCAACCTTTTGCAATAATAAATGTGTTTTAAACAATCTAATCTTTCCAACTTTAGGTTCATGTTTTAATAAATTATATTATGTAAACGTATTCCAAATTTGAAGATGATCCATCAATTAGTTTTTGAGTTATGATTCCCGCAAATTGAAAAAATGTCGTTTCGCGACAAACACGTTTCAACGTTTCACAAACGAAAAACAAAGTCAAATGTTTTTAATCAAATGATAAAGTGTCTTACCGATTAATCAGCGATTCCAGCACCATACAGCAGATCTTCCTCTTCCTCATGCAATTCATTTGAAGCTTGCATTTCCTCTTTACGAGCTTTTCGAGCTTCTTTTGTCTCTAATAAACTTTTTCTATTTTGCCGAGCCACGCGCATCTGATCCATTTGCTCGGCGTATCCGTAGCTCTGCCTGCCAACTACGATTTGTAGTTCATTCATAACCATGAGTAGGGCGGAATTTTCTTCATTGAATAAAGTAGCAGCAAGAAATGCCGCTACCTCGATTATTTTGTATCCAGAATGGAAATGTTTTGCAGCTAATGGCCAAACGGTCGAGTTTGGGTTTGGTTGGGTTATGAAAACCCAAATTTGGGTTATGAAAACTCAAACAAACCCAAACAAACTACCGAACTGTGCGCTTGTGGATACCTGAGCGCGGTTGGTAGTCGAGCGGAGAGTCTTTATCATTTATATACATACCGTTAGAAGTAATCCGAATATCGTTTTGAAATTTTCAGGGAAAACTAAGAAAGTTAGGAAAATTTTAGAACTCGTTTTATCTAGTTAGTTCTAGAAAATATTCTAGTTAAAACTCGTTTCAACTTAGTTTTTTAATTTGGTTTTTTTTCTAGTTGAAACTAGTTTTAGCGAGAAAAAAACTACCGCTAAAATTTTCTTTTCGAGTTAAAAGGAGTTTTAACTAGAAAATTTTCTTTTCTATTTGAAACTAGTTTTAACTAGAAAAAACTAGTTCTAGCGAGATAAATCATTTAAGACTGCTTCTCAAAGACCGTTGGTGTACCGTGATCGACTAAATGAACATAATCAAGTTCTTTATCAACCCTAGTGTTAGTGGGAAATCAAAAACAAAATTTGTTTGAGTTTTTTGGATCTAAGACCTAGTTTTTCCTAGTTAAGACGAGTTGTAACCAACATTCAAATGTATTTATCAGTAAATTCTAGTTTTCACTAGGCAAACGTCGTTATACCGGAGACGTTCAGTGAGAACTAGTTTTTACTAGGAAAAATGCCGTTTTAACTGAAAACGAGTTTTAACTCTTATCTATATATTTTTGATACTTTGTTCTTATAACTGTGCGGTCGAAAAAACACGACAAGTGTGTCCAAACATTTCGTCAGTAGTGTACATATTGGTTGAATGTATAATCGAATATTTGTGAATTTGTCTAGTATTGATGAAAACTAGGAAAGTTAGGAAAATTTTAGAACTAGTTTTATCTAGTTAGTTCTAGAAAATGTTCTAGTTAAAACTCGTTTCAACTTAGTTTTTTACTTTTGTTTTTTTCTAGTTGAAACTAATTTTAGCAAGAAAAAAACTACCACTAACATTTTCTTTTCGCGTTAAAACGAGCTTTAACTAGAAAAAACTATGTCTCAAATTTTCTTTTCTATTTGAAACTAGTTTTAACTAGACAAAACTAGTTCTAGCGAGATAAATCATTTAAAATTGTTTCTCAATGACCTTTGGTGTACTTTGATCCACTAAATGAACACAATCAAGTTCTTTATCAACCCTAGTGTTAGTCGGAAATAAAAAACAAAATTTGTTTGAGTTCTTTGGATCTAAGACCTAATTTTTTCTAATTAAGACGAGTTGTAACTAACATTCAAATTTATTTATCAGTAAATTCTAGTTTTCACTAGGCAAACGTCGTTATATCGGAGACGTTTAGTGAGACCTAGTTTTTACTAGGAAAATACTGTTTAAACTGAAAACGAGTTTTAACTCTTATCTATATATTTTTGATACTTTGTTCTTATAACTGTGCGGTCGAAAAAACACGACAAGTGTGTGCAAACATTTCGCCGGTAGTGTACATATTGGTTGAATGTATAATCGAATATTTGTGAATTTGTCTAGTATTGATGAAAACTAGGAAAGTTAAGAAAATTTTAGAACTAGTTTTATCTAGTTAGTTCTAGAAAATGTTCTAGTTAAAACTCTTTTCAACTTAGTTTTTTAGTTTTGTTTTTTTCTAGTTGAAACTAATTTTAGCAAGAAAAAAACTACCACTAACATTTTCTTTTCGCGTTAAAACGAGCTTTAACTAGAAAAAACTATGTCTCAAATTTTCTTTTCTATTTGAAACTAGTTTTAACTAGACAAAACTAGTTCTAGCGAGATAAATCATTTAAAATTGTTTCTCAATGACCGTTGGTGTACTTTGATCCACTAAATGAACACAATGAAGTTCTTTATCAACCCTAGTGTTAGTCGGAAATAAAAAACAAAATTTGTTTGAGTTTTTTGGATTTAAGACCTAATTTTTCCTAGTTAAGACGAGTTGTAACTAATATTCAAATTTATTTATCAGTAAATTCTAGTTTTCACTAGGCAAACGTCGTTATACCGGAGACGTTCAGTGAGAACTAGTTTTTACTTGGAAAATGCCGTTTTAACTGAAAACGAGTTTTAACTCTTATGTATATATTTTTGATACTTTGTTCTTATAACTGTGCGGTCGAAAAAACACGACAAGTGTGTCCAAACATTTCGTCAGTAGTGTACATATTGGTTGAATGTATAATCGAATATTTGTGAATTTGTCTAGTATTGATGAAAACTAGGAACACTAGGAAAGTTAGGAAAATTTTAGAACTAATTTTATCTAGTTAGTTCTAGAAAATGTTCTAGTTAAAACTCGTTTCAATTTAGTTTTTTAGTTTTGTTTTTTTTCTAGTTGAAACTAATTTTAGCAAGAAAAAAACTACCACTAACATTTTCTTTTCGCGTTAAAACGAGCTTTAACTAGAAAAAACTATGTCTCAAATTTTCTTTTCTATTTGAAACTAGTTTTAACTAGAAAAAACTAGTTCTAGCGAGATGAATCATTTAAAATTGTTTCTCAATGACCGTTGGTGTACTTTGATCCACTAAATGAACACAATGAAGTTCTTAATCAACCCTAGTGTTAGTCGGAAATAAAAAACAAAATTTGTTTGAGTTTTTTGGATCTACGACCTAATTTTTCCTAGTTAAGACGAGTTGTAACTAACATTCAAATTTATTTAACAGTAAATTCTAGTTTTCACTAGGCAAACGTCGTTATACCGGAGACGTTCAGTGAGAACTAGTTTTTACCAGAAAAATACTGTTTAAACTGAAAACGAGTTTTAACTGTTATCTATATATATCTTTGATACTTTGTTATTATGACTGTGCAGTTGAAAAACCATAACAAGTGTGTGCAAACATTTCGCCGGTAGTGTACATATTGGTTGAACGTATAATCGAATATTTGTGAATTTGTCTGGTGTTGACAACAAAACTCATTCTGCAGCAATGCCACAAAAATCGCGTACGTGTTTATAAGCGCAAAAACGCCGAGGTTGAATTTGAATATTTATGCAAGTTTTTGTTGAAATACGGAATGTTGCCGAGAAAGAAAAAAAAAAAAAACTTCATGAAAACAATTGGCTGAGAACCGTCGGTATTTTCACGTGTCACTTGCTTATCGTCGCCTATGCCCCTCTTATTCCCGGCATCCAGCGTCAACGTGACAACACTGCGAATATCACGTTTCAGAGAGATTTTAGCTGTTAATAAATTGCGAGCGAGCAACAATATATATAACCGCGGGTCTGTTAAATTGATAAGCGAACTTTTGCGCAGAGGTGCCGTAACTGTTACCACATGTGTGTATAAGTGTCGAGCGAAGCGTCATCACCGTCGAGAATTGAGCACGGTTTTTTTTTTTTTTTGCTATTCACACACATTGACCGCCGCTCGATTAGTCCCTCGAAAAACTTTCCATTGAATTTCAACGCCGACGCTCCGGAGCCTTCGCGACGCGGGTTTCTCGTTCGAGATTGAGATTTTTTGTTCTTGTCTATTAAAAACCATGTGAATCTCTCTGGCCTGCGCGATTCGATCGTTTTATTTTTACTACAGTATAATATCATGATGAAATCAAATTGAAATTCAAGTTCACGCATCGAGTACTGAGCTGCGACGGTTCTACGAAAACACACGCCAGAGCTAATAAAACGCTCGTTATCAGGAAATTTTGTTGGCATGGCAACGAATTTATTTTATAAATGGCTTTCGAAATGAGAAGAAAAGTCAAAGCCGAATATAACTATTCGAATATACGTTTGGTTGAGGCAGTATTCCGGAGGCCTAAGGCATCTTTTTCGGCTCGATAAAAAAAAAATATGGTAGTTGTAGTTCTTTATTTCTAAGTATATCCCGTGCAAGTTTTTATACACTTTCTCCCTCTGTACATTGATACCCTTTTACACGTTTCTTTCTCTTTTTTTTGTTTACATTTATCTTTCGTCCTTTTTTTCCTCTATACTTCCTCTATACTTCCACTATACTTCTATAAATTTAGTATCTTTGTTGATCCTGAGGGAGTAGTCGTACCTCCTTAACAAATATTTTGTTTCATTTTAAAAGTTTGCATGTCTAGACAGGCTCCATAGAAGCAGCGAGGGGGAGAAGGGAACAAAAGGAAAGGAGTTCGTTTACCGAACGCTTTGTTGTAAAGAGGTTTCGTTCACAAAAATTCTCGTATAGAGGTTAAGGGCCCTGAAAATGAATTATATCTATAGTTTTTCTTCGTTGTATCATGGTTTCGGGTGTCTATCGCGACGGAATGGACAAATCTTCGTTATATCGAGGTTCGACTGTACCATATAATGTGTAGTAAAAAGAAATCCATTATTTTTGCATGAAATTGAAGGCTTTATTTATCATAGTTAGAATGATCCGATTTAGGTCTAATATGCACCGTTTTGATCGATAACTTGTTGCCACTTTGAAGGTAATTTCATTATGCCTTTCTCATAGAAACCCTCGTCCCTATTGGCAAAAAACTGGGACAGTCGATTTTCACAAGCTTCTCTTGAGGCGAATTTTTCACCAGCAAAATCTTTCGCCATAGACAGGAACAGGTGGTAATCACTTGGTGCCAGATCCGGACTATAAGGTGGATGCATAAGAACCTCCCAACCAAGCTCCCGGAGCTTCTGGCGAGTCGCTATCGATGTGTGTGGCCTTGCGTTGTCCTGATGGAACACAATTCCTCTCCTATTGGCCAAAGTTGGCCGCTTCTGGGCGATTGCTTCCTTCAGACGGTCCAATTGTTGACAGTACAGGTCCGAATTAAGAGTTTCGCCGTAGGGGAGCAGCTCATAGTAGATGATTCCCTGCCAATCCTACCAAACACACAGTAAAATCTTCCTGACCGTCAATCCTGGCTTGGCCACCGTTTGCGCCGGCTCACCGCAATTCGACCACGACCGTTTTCGCTTGACGCTGTCGTAAGTGACCCACTTTTCATCACCGGTCACCATCCGCTTCAGAAATGGGTCGATTTTGTTGCGATTCAGCGGCGATTCGCAGATGGAAATTCGGTCCATGAGGTTTTTTTGCGTTAACTCGTGCGGCACCCATACATCGAGCTTCTTTTTGTATCCAGCCTTATTCAAGTGGTTCCAAACGGTTTTTTGTGCAATGTTTAGCTCCTGGGTAATCGAAACAGTGCTAACATGACGGTCGGACTCGACGATTTCCATTATTTTATCGACATTTTCGACAATTGGCCTTCCAGAGCGTGGTGCATCTTTGACATCAAAATTACCGGAACGGAATCGACGAAACCAAAATTGCGCGTGATTGGCTGTTACAATATCAGGACCATAAACACTATTCACATTTTCAGCCGCCTGGCTTGCGTTTTCGCCTTTATCGAAGAAAAAAACTGTAAAATATGGCGTATTTTCACTTTGCTGGTGGCCATCTTTGACGCGCGCTCAAAAAATATTGAGTCAAGCAATCACAAAACTGTCCGAGATGTTTATTTTAGTACGAAATCTTATCTTTCTAACGCCATCTAGCGTAATCCGATCGCACGTATACAACGCGAGATACAGATTACTAAAGCCATCTATTGCAAAAATAATGGATTTCTTTTTACTACACATGTCAGTGGGCAGCATGTCATCTCCATAAAGTGCTGCATCAATTAGATTTCTACAGTCTTAATTTTTCGTTAAAAATTCAGTAGCTTGGCGTTAATTTTTACCAGTACACTGAAATGTATCTTCACTTAATTGCAGAAGAAAATCAGTTGTTAAATATTCGGGTTCGTGAAAGTTTTGGCCTCAAGGCCAAAAGTTCACTGATTTGTTCAATAAATATTCTTGCAATCATTGCCAAATGTAAAAGAAAATTATCGTTGAAAGCGAGCGAGCAATGAATGGCCTCGAATGTTCGCGATAAGAAGGCGCATGGAATTAATACATCCTCCGGTTATACGGAAGAATGATTCACCCATTTTTTCAACGCCATAACAACATATAAAGTTGCGAGAGATTTCCATAGCGCTAATTCCGTACTTATATTTTTTTTCATGCCCGTCAATGTTCGATTTCTCACGATGGAAAAAAAAAAAAAAACGGTATATCGCCTAGTGACACGAAACGTGAATAAAAATTGACACTCCCAGCTCGAGTTTCGGACGGAAGCGTGGCGGCGTGGCAATACCGCGATGAACAGCTGATCCGTGAACCCCTTCCAGGCGCGTGATCCGCGTGGATGCCGCTAGGTGGCAGTGCCAAAGCACCGAACGACCACAAGAGAGGCGCTGTGACACTCGAGGCGCGTCAGTGCGCCTCTGTTGCTCGTTGGGGTGTGTTGTATGTTCGTTATCGCCGTACCAGTGGCTTTCGGCCAAAAAAAAGCCCTTAAGAAAAATCGTGCACGACAAACGTATACGTGTCATATAGCGAAGAAAGAAGCAAATATTTTTTCGATTCGCTCGATTTTTCGTGTCACGAATGTTAAAACGTCATATCGTACGACACTCCGGCGAATGAGAGTGAGACGAAATTATTTATCCGCGCGCAGAATTCGTCGTCGAAGTGAACGGCGGGAGATTTGAATAATTAAACAAAAAAAAAAAACAAAAAAAATAACAATAGAAATAGAAAGTTCGAGGTGATCTTATGTGTGATCAAGAGGGTCGTCGTTACCGTCAGTGGAGAGAAGCCCGGGATTGGGGCGACGAGAGTATCTTGTCGTCGGTGATAAATGAACTGTGGGATCCGACCGAGTCCATGAACTCGTCGGATGAAGCGAGCGAAGAGGACCAATATTCCCGAAGGTCGCTGCTGCTCGCTAAATATTTAAGCCTATGACCGAACCAGCTATTATTTTTTCAAACGTACAAGCGCGTTTTATTTAAACGTCCAAACCAACGTGTATATATATATATATATATATATGCAACGTGTATATAAAAGTATAAAAAAAATTACACCCTGAGGGTCGTATACGCGAACGCCGCGCGTGGGCTTAAACGCACAGCTGTGATATTATTGTATTAAATCTACCAGTCTATATAGGAGATGAAATTAAATAAATAATAATAATAATAATACAAAACGTAACGAGAATCGCGGAGAAAGAAACGCGTTTTCCATGAGATTCAAAAGCGTGTAATTCAATTCTGTAAACGGTTAATAATAACTGTGCTCAGTGTCAAATTGTAAATATATATTTTTTAAACATATACGAGAAAGAGATAAGTTTTTAAAATGCTACGCAACGACAAAGAGCCGGACAACGGGATAAGCATTAAATGCGGCACGGAGAGAAACGGCGAAAAGAAAAAGGGAGGATACAAATTGGTGCCGAAAAAACCGGAAGCGGAGAAGCAGATAAACGGAAACGGAGCAAGAAAAGGTAAGCAATTTCTTTCTTTTATTTTTAAGAGCTTTTATTCTTAATTTATAAGAATAGTAAAGCTTCGCTTTTGTATGAAATATGAGCTTATTTTGCTATGGTAAACATTACTATGACATTCTTGCGCGCGCAATATCTGGATATACAATCGCTGTGCTGTAATTGCCGCGATAATTTCAAAGCACAAGGTAAACTTTCCGTTAGACACACGTATTAAGATAATGCAAAGAATCTTTTTTTTTTCCGAGAATATAGTTGAGTTTAAACTATGTTCTCAATTTAACATAGAGCGGAGTTGAGGTTTAAAAGGCAGCGCATTTCGAGGTACTCACATTTTTTTTATCTTCTTTTTTTTCCAAATTCATTCGAATTCAATTTTTTCGCAAATTGATTTATTTCGCAAATTTTTATATTGATCTTGCATTGATATTTTGACCAAAGAAAACACTTTTTCAAGAGTGACAAAAGTCGATTTACGATTGAATAACGAAGCTATAGCTATTGAAAAAATGTATATATCCATTTTTTTTTTTAAACAAGCTTTTATTTAATGTATTAGATGAAGTAAAAAGTTCTGAGCGTTTTTTCGCTTTATTTCGACGATGAAATTAACATAGGATTATCCGATTTAGATCAAACATGCGCCGTTTTGTTCGATAACTTTTATCCATTTTGAAGGCAATTTCATAATTCCGCGTTTGAAGAAGTCCCCGTCCCAATTGGTAAAAAACTTGACCAGCTCATTTTCACAAGCCCTCTCTTGAGGCCAGTTTTGTACCATCAAGAAAATTTTGCAAATGCTTGAAAAGGTGATAATCGCTTGGCGCCAGGTCTGGACTATACGGCGGGTGCGATAGAACCTCCCATCCAAGCTCTCGGAGCTTCTGGCGCGTCGTTAAAGATGTGTGCGGCCTGGCGTTGTCTTGATGGAACACAACACCCTTCCTATTGGCCAATTCTGGCCGCTTCTGGTCGATCGCCTGCTTCAATCTGGTCAGTTGTTGACAGTAGAGGTCCGAATTGAGTGTTTGGCCCGATGGGAGAAGCTTATAGTGGATAATTCCCTTCCAATCCCACCAAACACACAGCAAAACCTTCTTGGCCGTTAATCCGGGCTTGGCGATCGTTTGGGCCGGCTCACCGCGATTGGACCACGATCTTTTTCGACTGTTGTTCTCGTATGTGACACATTTTTCATCGCCAGTCACCATCCGCTTCAAAAATGGGTCGATTTCGTTACGTTTCAGCAAAGAATCGCAGGCATCAATTCGGTCCAAAAGGTTCTTTTGCGTCAATTCGTGTGGCACCCATACATCGAGCTTCTTCTTGAGACCAGCCTTATGCAAATGGTTCCAAACGGTTTTCTGGCTAATCTTCAGTTCCTGGGTAATGGAATAAGTGCTTACATGCCGGACCGACTCGACGATTTCCATGATTTTATTGACATTTTCGACAATTGGCCTACCAGAGCGTGCCTCATCTTCGACGTCCATTTTACCAGAACGGAATCGTTGGAACCACCGCTTTGCTGTTGCATTCGATATTGTATTGGGTCCATAAACAGCACAAATTTTTTTGGCCCCCTACTCCGCCTTTTCACCTTGGTCGTAGTGGTACTGAAGAATGTATCGAATTTTCTCTTTTTTTACCTCCATTTTCGAAGGCTGTAACACACAACTGGCTTCACGAAACCCAAAACTGTCAAAGAACTTTTTTTTGAAGCGTAATGTCACCCTTGAATCGCCGTATAGTATGACCCGATGCGATGTATACATCGTGAGATATGGCTCACTAAAGACATCTAGCGGAAAACACTCAGAACTTTTTACTTCACCCAATACTAAAAAGTAGAAAATCATTTTTTTTAACAAGTCACCTATATATGACTATAAATAAAGGCTTGGGACGCTCAAAATTTAAACGTTTAATCAATTTACTAAAGATCAACTAAAGATTATGTCTAAATTTTGATCGCCCCAAGATTTTATTTATAGTCATATAGGTGACTTGTTAAAAAAAAATTATTTTCTACTTTTCAGTACATTAAATAAAAGCTTGTTTGAAAAAAAAATATAGATATAAATTATTTTCTACTTTTCGTTTTAATTGATTTATTCTTCCAAACGAACCGGTGTTATTATTGGTTGATTGTCAGGAGAAATCCGGGAGAACTGTGATAGGTGGCATCTATCATAGATGTTGGCTCACCACCACTGTACCTTACCTTTTAACCTATTTTATGTATTTTTTTTATTGGTTTGTTCCAGTCGTACAGGGCTTCCCCTTTTTACGAGCCTCACCCACCTCAAACTTCGTTCTGTCGCTCTCTGTCCACATCTCCCCGTCTATATCTCCCCCCATTCCACAATTCCCCCGTCTATCTCCCATCCACAAATTCCTCCGTTTACCTCCCCCCCCCCCCAACCTTGCGGCCGCAGCCAACTTCCCCTCTGTATCGTATTCACCATGACATGCCTGCCATGGGCATAGGGAAACTGCGGAAAACCTATACCGATACAGCCGGTCCCAGTTCGCCCTCCCAGTCACGGAATTAGTCGTCTTTCGCCGAGAAATACCGAAGAAAAATATTTCACGACGAAAGTGACGCGACTGGGATTCGAACCCGCGACCTCCCCCGATCCGCTGGCCAACACGCTAACCACTAGACCAACGCACCGGGTTACTTATTTTGTCTATTGAACCCTTTTTTGCGTGCACCTCGCAGATGCATGTTTGCAAAATTTCTGGGCTTTAAGTAGTCGGGAAGTTTGTGAAATATCGATTTTTCATTTTACCTCTCACAGAAAGTCGTTATTTTTTATTTATTTATTATAGTTGAATCATGCATTGTCACCTCTTAGATGCATGTTTGCAAAATTTCAGAGCTCTAAGTAGTCGTGAAGTGAGTGAATTATCGATTTTAAGTTTTGCATCTCACAGAAAGTTGTTACTGTTATTTATTTATTTATTTTTTAAGTTGAATCATGAATTGTCACCTCTTAGTTGCATGTTTGCAAAATTTCAGAGCTATAAGTAGTCGGGAAATGGGTGAAACATCGCTTTTCCGTTTTGCGTCTCACAACAAGTGAAGTTAAATAAAAGCTTGGAAAATGTCGTTTTTTTGCTACCTATTGGAGCTATGGCGATCTTTTTATGGGTTTCGCGTGTGCTCGTGCGCGTGTTTGTGTGGGATGAAGTTCCGAAAAGGTTCACCCTCTGATCCAGCTGAAATTTTGCACAGACCTATCAAATTTGAAGAGTTATTTATTTTAATGCGCTTCTACTATATACGAGGGGTATAAATTAAGTAATGCGGCTAATATGTTCCAATTTTTTTATTCGAATACAATTGAAATTTAATATTGTCTCCCTCGAAGTAACTTCTTTGAGAAGCCACAAAGCACTGGAGACGGTTTTTCCAATCCTCATAGCAGTGCTGGAACTCAGATACTGTAATAGCCTTCAGCTAATCGGTTACAGATGTTTAAATATTTTCGAGTGTTCCAAAATGACGTCCCTTGAGGTGATTTTTCAATCCTGGGAAGAGGAAAGTCATAACGATGCAAGTCAGGCGATTAAGGAGGCTGAGGAGCCACAGGAATCTTTTTACTGGCGAAAAACTCGTTCATTGAAATTGCTGTGTGACAAGGCGCATTGTCGTGACATCTGATTTTTTCTGTCCTCTGATTGGAGACGGAAATTTTTTTTATTAAAATTTTTTATTAAGATATTTTAATTAAATATTTTTATAATGATTTTATTAATTGAAAATTTTCAAATTGAAAGTTTTCGTTGAGAAACGAATTATTTTTTGTTGTGTTTTTTTTTTGCTGATTTAGGCTATGGAATTCATTTGAAGGTTTTTTTGCTATTTTTATTGCAGATTTGCGACCACAATGAGCAAAAAAAGGTTTCGAATAATGATAAAAATGAAGGAATGAAAAAAATTGTTGCGTTCCAACGATGCAAACTTCAACGGCGTGAAAAAAAAAATAGTGGTCCCATTTAAACATGAGATATTTTGAAATAGAGATGTTTCTGATTATCTCTAGCATGCCACACTTATTTTTTCTGGACATACTTGCCACTATCGGGTTTGTGAGATCCCATTCAGATTTTCAATCATAACTCCGAGTAAAATAGTCGTATTTCGATGGCTTTTTTTTTAATCGATAGCCAATTAGTCGAGAAATCTGTTTATGGATTGACCGAATCGTCAAAGTTGAGAACTTCTGAGATATACTCGTTTAAAAAATATTTTCTCGAGAAAAGCGAAAAAAATGTTATGTTTTTGTTTTCTTAAAAAATTCATATCTTCGTTCCTATTCGACCGAATTCAAAAATTCTTGTAAATTCTGAAAGAACACATTCGAATATTTAGATGCAAACTTCAACAACAGAAAGCAAACAAACAGCAAAATAATGACTACAAACAATTTCAATGTATGCCCGTGAAGAGCTAGGGTTGCATTAAATTCTGATTAAACGACGCATTTAAACGGAATAATTGTGGTCTCGCGATGTTGAAACGTGGAAAAGCGTACAATGGTAACTGCATCCTTTGTTCGCCCGGAATTCACGCCGCTGACGCACGAATCATATACAAAAACGTCATACTGTACACGTGCGTTTGAAAACAACGAACGCGAACCACGCAAATAATCTCGATTGCTAGTCGTAATTCTTTTTTCTCTGTTGCCTCACAAGGTTCGCTCGAAAATTACTACGAAAAACGAGACCCTACTCTGTCAAGCGACTATACATGGTGGGACATTTAAAGTGTCACCGAGCGTGACACTTTAATTGGCGTCAGCACTCAAACTATTGGTAATATCTAAAAACATTTCGGATGAGAAAGTTGTATTGTTCGAAAAGGACGTCATACGGGACCATCGTAATTGTTTTTCCGTGCAGGCGCCAAATCTACAGTTAGGTCAACTCCACTTTTTTTTTTAAGGGGGGAAAACCCTTTAGACGCCCGAAAATGAGACACTTTTCATACATTTTTTTAAAGGTGATCAAATAATCGCATCGTTTTAAAATTTTTACATTATCTTATTACAACTTTCAAGTGTTAACATTTTTTTGTTTTTGTTTTAAACGAAACAAAATGGCGGAGTAATAGGCCATCTTTTGCTTAATATCGAAAAGTGCTCTATTTGTCTAATTTTTTCTAGTGATCTGAAACAGAAATCGAAAATATTTTTCGATTATTGACATCTGTAGGGGAAGGATATACCTATAAAAATATAAAAAAAGTATTAAGCTAAAAATTAAGTACGCTTTCTAATTAAATTTTCATCTTTTTGACCATTTTCTCGACAATTTTTACTCCAATAAAGTAATTTACTTACGCGATAACCTTAAAACTTTAGGTATATGCTTCCGATAATGTTATAGTTATAGAAGTATAGAAGTTATAGAAACCTTCCAAAATTTCAGCCAGATCGATCAATAAACCTTTTTGAGCTATAACATTAGCAGTTTTTGAAAATGCACTTTCGAGATAATCGCGTTTAAAGTTTCCCTAGTTCACAGCATGCGGTCCCAGCGCGCTGTCGACTATGTGCTATAACTTCGTAAATATTTCATTTTTCGATTTTCCAATATACTCTCAATATATTATACTTTTGAAAAATGTGAAAAAAAAATCGATTTTTTGGACATTGTAAAGCCCCCCCCCCCCCCCTCCCCCTTAATCGAACCATGTATTTTTTGTCATCACATTAATACTGATGTTGAGACGAGTTCAGTGACCGACTATACAAGGTCATTACCGAACAATAAAGTTTTAAAATAAATGAAAACATTTACTTGAACAAGCAAACACGCCTGATGAAATGAAGGAGAGAATACGCCGAGGATGTGCCCAAATTGTTATACATACAAATATTTTTTAATGTTTTCGTTTTATTTCTAATACAATTTTTCGGCCACTGCAAGATGATGTCAAAAAAAAAAATAACGCCTGACGGTGGAAAGTCCTGATCCTCCAAAAATTGAAAGAAAAAAACACAAAAGATTATTAATTGGTATGAAAAACTGTAGAGGCGTGCGGCGAATTTCTTTTTCTATGAAAATTAACAAAACGATCGCTAATTCGAAATTAAGTGTCAAATTGGGCCTTTTTCGACAGTTTTGCGTTAAAAAAAATGTGAAATTTTCAAACAAAAACAACTGCTTCCATACGACATTAAGGAATGGCGCGAAGAATGATGTGGCAAAATTTGAGACGGATAGTTTGAAAGCTCTTCATTCAAAATCTTTCACCGCAACGTTTTGAAAAACGACATTTCGAGAAAACCATCGGTCACCAGCGCCAGATCTCACGCAGCTGGTCGAATCCCTTTTTTTTAAAAAGGCTGTACCGACCGGAATAATTCGAATTTCGAGACCAAAATTTAACAGCGTATTTATGAAAGTCCATATTGTTGGATAATGCAACAAAAAAAAACGATTTTCCCAAAATGTTACCCTGGAATGGTCCCTTAACCTACAAGTTTCATTAATATCCGAAAACAAACCCTTCGAGCTCAAAATTAATTGAGCGAAGTAGAGAAACCACTTGATTATTCAGCACGCTGTTCCTACATTATAATCACGGTTTGCGCTCAATTTTTTTATCGAAATCTCAGTATCATTTTTTCCCTACAGCCCTATAACTGGTGTTTACGAGGCGTCATGTCTATTACAAAATGGACAAAGGTTCTGGATTTTTTGACAGTTAATGCATCCTAAATTAATCTTTCGGGGATATAAATTTCAATCGTCTACAAGCATTTCGACTCTAGCGTCGAAACTCCACAAAAATAGAAAATAGGGTGAGTGGAAATGCAATTTCATTTCGGAAAACTCGTGTCCAGAGATTCCCTACCCGATGGGGTACGCGAAAAAAATCGCCCCCATTTTAAATATAGGGAAAAAATCCTACAACTTCATTTTTTTAAAAACATTTTCCTACACATTAATTGAGATCCCCATCCGAAGCATTTACGCGCAAAAGATTATGCATACATTCATTTTTAGTTTTTTGTGCATGAAAAACGCGTTGAATTTTTCTGCTATACCCCCAAAACAACATACGGAAGTGGTAAGATAAGCGAAGTACCCATTCCAATTTTTAGGAAACACAGATCACAGCGGCAATTTTCGAATTTTCATGTTTTGCAAGTCAGAGTGGCATTCCATATGAAAACTAGAAGATTTAACGATTTTTCAATTTTCACGACATCGGGGTACGAGGAAAGGCTAATTCCAAGAGTCTGATTTTTTGCACATTGTTTTAGCATACCTTTGCCTAAAAAATGACCGAACGACTTTTGCGTAACGCCACTTTTAACGGGTACCGGTAAAATTCCGAGATTTGCACATTATGTTTAATCGCGTTTCGCAATTACAAAAACGGGAAAATAAAATAAAGATTTGTAACCGTTTTGTAGCCGAAAACGCCACCTTTACAATGCTTCCCTCATGAACGTTGCGCAGCCTTTTTTACCGGAGTTATGACTCTTCAAAGTCGAAATACGCAATTTTTGCTTGACCGTCAATAACTCAGTCAAAAAAAATCCTAGAGAGCTTGCTAAAAAAGCAATTTTAAAGCGGAAACGTGGTTCTTAAAAACCACGGAAACAGTTAAAAAAAAAAATCCGTTCCCCGTACTAAAACAATTGCACTACTTCAAAGTAGTGCAATTGTTTTAATTTCTGCTTTTGTTAGTTGAACGGGTAAAATACCGATAATTTTTTTTTTTTTTAATGTGTTTTAATCAACGTTTCTAAAAAGCACAATTCACGCTTCAAAATGCTTTTTAAAAATGTTTTCTACCATTATTTTCTACTGAGATATAGCTGTTCAAATATGATCAAAATTTTTTCGTAAAATTAGTGGTCCTTCAATTATTGCGCTTAATGTACATATTCTCATTGTTCTGATAACTGCGTTTCGTGTTTGTTCTTATTGGATATACGTCCAGAAAAAAAAAATATTGCACATCAAGAGTACCTCAAACGCACCTCTTTTACAAAACAATTTGCAAAAAAAAAAAAAAACGAAAACACAGCCAAATAATCTCATAATTGCTTCGAAGAAGGTAATTCGAGTAACAATCATTGCTTTAGTGATGTTTGTACGAGCGCGGACGTCGGGAAAATACGAGGATCGAAAAACATCCCACTGCAGAGTGAATACGTGTATAGCAACGAGAGTGAGGAGGCTTTGCAGAGACGAGTAGTAGAGCGAGAAAAAAAATGTACGGTGCAGCCAACGTGCACTTTTCTCTCCCTTCCGCCTCCTCCCGCCACTTCTAGTCTCCCATGTACGCCCTCCGCGTTTACACGCGTACGCACACACACGCACACACGCATACTAGAAGCAATTATTCGCCGATATAAGAAAAAAAAAAAGTGCCGTGAGCGGCTCCTGCTCCGAGAGAGGTCAACAAACTCTCACAGACCCATAACAAGAGAGCTCGATTTTTCTCGGCTCTGACTACACAATAAAGCTTTTTCGCATATGTATATATATAAATCTTTCGCTTCATACGAGTGTATCAGGGCTATTCTGAATTCACTTTGCATGATCGTGCGTAATAGTATTGAGGCATTTGGCTAAATTTGGCATATACACACACACTGAGAGCAATGTATGGTATTTTCAACCATATGTTATATTTCCGTGACGGGACAATAATATTTTATAACCATGGTTACTACCTAATATACAGGGTGAGGAGCATAAAGTGTTACAGAGCAATAGCACGCAAACTATTGATCATATCTAAAAATGTTTCAGACAAAAGTTTCAGTGTTCGAGAAGGCTGTCATACTGGACCACCCTATTTTTTTATCGGTGGAGGCGCTGAAGCTACGTCAAGGTCAACTCCACTTTTTAAAATGGAACCATGTATTTTTTTTTTTCGCCTGACATTATTACCGATTTTAAGACGAATTCAGCGACCTACAACACAAGGTCATTCTAGTCACGCAAAGTATGAAAATAGTCGAAAAATCGAAAAATATCGGAATAATCACTTTCAAAGGATCCACTAACCTTGGTTTGGGTCTACATACAGAAGATGCTCGAAGTGATAACCCTCGACTTGTAAGCACTTGTTAATTCGCTGATGAAAAGACCGTCTAACTTCAGCCAACATTTGTGGTGTAATTTCGGTACATGCTCGGCGTATTCTTTCTTTCATGCCGTCAGGCGTGGTCAGGCGTGTTCACAAGTGTTTACAAGTCGAGGGTCATCACTTCGAGCATCTTCTGTAGGTAAATCCAAACCATGGTTAGTGGATCCTTTGAAAGCGATTATTCCGATATTTTGCGATTTTTCGACTATTTTCATACTTTGCGTGACTAGAATGACCTTGGGTTGTAAGTCGCTGAATTTGTCTTAAAGTCGGTCATAATGTCAGGCGACAAAAATTCATGGTTTCATTTTAAAAAGTGGCGTTGACCTTGAAGTAGCTTCAGCCTCGAGTCGAAAAATAAAAGTCTTATTTTCCGGCGTGTTTTCGGTCTCGACCGAATTTGTTTGGGTTTGTCACGTCGAAAACCGGCCGGAATAGCGAACCATTCCGGCCAGGCTTTGCAGGCCGAAAACACGTCTGAACTCTGGATTTCGCTTTCTCCGTCAGCCTGCTTTCTCGGGCCGAAAACACGCTGAAACTTACGATTTCGGCCTCTTCATCAACCCGCTTGCTCGGGCCGAAAACACGCAGAAATCTGGAATTTCGGTCTCCCCATCGAGTATCAATATTTGGTAATATAATGAGTGATAATTAGTGCAATTCGATCTTGCTTCCTCTTAAATCTCTACGATAATAAAGAAGATCCTTTTCACCGTATTTTTTTATTCAAAATAATGGATTTATACAGAGCCTTGAGTAAATTAGTTGGGAGTTAATGTGATGTAAAATTAGGAGTTAAAGTGATGTAAAATTTCAGCTTTGATTACCTGAATTCTGCCAATTGTTGAACTGTTCTTGTGAGTTCGATTGATAATGAGGACCCTGTAACCTGCGACGTCGATGAGTAGACCGAAAAAATGAGTATCGGCATATTTTCGGCCTGAGCAGAACGCTGACTGATGTGAGCTGAAATCCCAAGTTTCGGCGTACTTTCAGCCTGCAACCCGTTAGGACGATCAACACGCCGGAACTAAGTTCCGGCGTTTTTTTTCCGGCGCATTTTCGGTACGTTCCGGTTTATAAGTCGCCTGAATTATTACGATTTTAAAAGATTCGCCGTTTTTTCGGTCTAAGTCGCCAACCGTAGACCAACTTTTACAATTTCGGCCGAATCGAATAAAGTTTTCGGCCTTAGTTTTCGACTCGGGGCGCCTCCACCGATAAAAAAATAGGGTGGTCCAACATGTCGGCCTTCTCGAACACTGAAACTTTTGTCTGAAACATTTTTGGATATGATCAATGATTTGAGTGCTATTGCTCTGTAACACTTTATGTGCCTCACCCTGTATACTACTGCTTATTGATATTTCAGTAGTTGCGTAAATTATGCACACATGTTAACCGCAACCCAAACAGACATACGTTGAATGTGCAGGGTGTCCACCGACCTGAAAAGTCTTAAGACGAAGTAGAAGGTGTACCACGTGACATACGAGTGCGAGAGAGATAGCTAAAATTTTCGTACCGAGATTTCTCAAAGATTAACAATTTTTAGGGCAAAAGAAAATCGTCAAGCTCTGTGTCAGAATATTCTCCAGAGCCTGATGCTTTGTTTTTCCTAAAAAAACCGTAACCATTTATGAGCAAACTGGGTTGGAAAATTGTGAGGTTATGTTGTCGTTGTACATGCCCTTAAGGGGGGAAGACCATTTAGAAGGTAAAAAATTAGGGGTTTTTTATGATTTTTGTTTTTCATGAAAAGAATATACATGGAAATTTGTAACTATGTGTGTGTTTCATTTAATATTTTAAGTATGCAGAAATATATATATATATATATATTTTTTTTCAACGGAAATTGCCAGTCGTGTACATCAAAGTTCAGAGGAAGTCGCTGAAAAGGTTTCCGCACTGCTGGGAGTTCTCCCTCACGCTGTAATTGTCTGAAACAAAAAAAAATCAAAATGATTCTTAAAGGTAACACTCATACGCTGTCGGTGAACCAGGATTTTGGAAATATATGCAAAATTCACGAAATGACAGCTTGATAAAGTCAATTTTGTGCTTTTTCATGAAATTTTTATTATATTTAAGGGCAAAACGTTTTATTTTTAGAATTCAAATATTATTTAGATTCATCGACGAACTGCTGGTATAAGGAAGATGTGTGACAAATTTCATCAAAATCGGTTGAATAGTTTTTGCGTAATCACTCCAGTAGTTGGGAAAAATACATTTTTGAGAAAAACGCGCCCAAAGTTTCAACAAAGGAAAACTTAATGATTTTGATGTCTTATCGGCTAATCAGCGATTCCAGCGCGATACAGGACTCCTTCGGCTTTCTCGTAAAAATGATTTTTCTGCTGCTGCTGCTCTCTGCGGGCTTTCCAACCCTCATTGGACGATAGAGAGCTGTGACGCTTCTGGCGCGATACGCGTCGCTCGTCGGCTTTCTTTGCGAATTTCTTCGATTGCCCCCCAACGCTGATGTCCAGAGCGCTCAAAACTCTTAAAATTGCAGAATTTCCCTCGTCGAATATGCTGGCTGCAATGTAAGCTGCAATTTCGATGACACTCAAGCCTGAATGCAAATGTTTCGGAGCTAAGCGCCATACGGTGGAGTTGAAACTTTCGTTTGCATTTTGCGTGCGGCCACCCAAGCATCTCTCCAATAAATCGTGATGGAATAAATCCGTGTATATCGGCGAGAGATGCTTCTGGACATCAGGATGGAGAGGCGCAGGGTGTTTGAAAGTTTCACCAGTAGCCTGAGCTTTCTGTCACTCGCACCAGTTATGATTATGTTGGTTTCCAAAGAAATATTCTCTTCCGTGGAGGTCCCTCAGGTTGTTGCATGAGAACCTTTTGGGTACGCGGACATTTTGAGATGCACTAAGCTCACAACTGGCACCATGGCAATTTTGACGTACCGGCGACGCTCCGAATTGACAACGATGGGACCTACCGAGTATAGTAAGACTACCAAACATAAAAGATCGGAGTAAGACGAAATATAGGAGGGCGCATTCACCGCCGTCCTCGGTTGCACCTCTGCGTCTACTCGGCACGAACGCTCTTGGCGTTTTTCCGCAAAAACTCAGACAACTCTTGGAATCTCGTCCTACAAATTGGATATAATATTCTTAAGACATTGAACTATCGATTTACGGGGGGGGGGGGGGAACATCGATTTTTTCAAATTTGCAAATGGTCTTCCCCCCCTTAAATGTCATGAAATTACACTCCACCCTGAAAAAGTCATGTAATGTCATGAAAAATTACCAGTATACCTGATTTTTTTAAGATCTCTGCAGCGATCATTATCGTGGCCGATTTTTGTATTAATTTATCCAAAATAATTTGATATTTTCGCGGGTTTGCGACAATCTACGGTATTAGAAACAAAAAGTAGTAGTAAAAAAAATGTTTCGTTATCTTAACATATAAGTTTTTCTTTGTTATTTGTGTAAAGCGACTTGATGATATTACTCAAAGTTCCTAAATGTATGTAATATTTTTCCAAATGTTCTCAAAATATATTTCTTTACAGCAAACTTGAAATGATGTTTGTCTCACATTTTTTACTACACTGAATTGTACAGTTTGCTGACTCTTCGTTTATTTCGTATACTTTTTATTGGCATACAACACACATCTGTTTCAAAGAGCAGAATATAAAGATAAAAATTTAGAAAATTAGTCGCCCTAAAGAATTATAAAGTATACTTTTATACCAGAAAGTCATACTAAAAGTCATGAAAAGATCCCTATTCCTTGCCTTAAAAATCCTTGAATGTCATAAAATTTCAGTTCTGGTCAAAATTAGACACCCTGCTGTTCAGTGCTATATATACAGTAGACCCTCGATTATCCGAACCCTCAATTATCCGAACAACGGTTTGATCTATCCGAACGTTCAATTGTCCAAACATCGGCGCGAAATATATATCGTGTCGCGAAATCTTCGGTCTTTCGGGAACCGCGCAGTTCCGTGCGCGCCTTCCGTCTTCCACTGTTAGTCCAATTGCTCAATGGCTTCTACCGGCAATTTTAATTTGTTCCTTGCAGTGCGCACAGACAAATGTGAATTGTTGCAAATTATTTACATCCCATTTATTTCGCGTAGTTCGTACGTGTCAGGACTTCAAGTCCAAGTCCTTCGATTCCTAAGCGAAAATGTTCTTACGCTAGAGAAAAAAACCACAAATTCGTTCGAAGCTAGACAAGAGCGAAACTATAGCGCAGCTCAAGTACGCCTTTATGATGTTGCAAAAACCACGATTTCCGATATAAAGAAAAATTGAGAACTACACAAAATGAAGGAAATAGAATGAGCATTCGATGTTTGAAAGACGTTAAATAAAGGGTGTCTCAAAATGACCTGACATTTTAAATTGCGCGCCTTTTTTTTTTGTAGCGAACATAGAGTACTAATCTTTAACAACTGGCATCAGGAAGTATTGAGGTTTAGTCATGGAGAATTACATGAATTACACGATCACGATTTTCTCATGGCATTTTATACTTTTTTTTTTTAGAAATACGCCATTTTGACCAAAAAAAACAATATATCAAAAAAATCCTACGTACTTCTATAGTTATTCTTATATATAATCGAAAAAACTTTAGTGTCTCATCATAACTGAAAAATTTTAAGAGCTGTTGTTCCGGCCGTTGACCTTCCAGAAATAAAGGCGTCATCGGAAAAATGCTGCACAGTCCCCATTTTAACATGTATCGCTGTGAAAAAATAATTTTGTATAGTCAATTACGTGTATAATGAACCCTTCCTTTTGTAATTTCTATTTATTTTATGGTTGCGCGGAAAAACAATCACAAAATATGCTCTTTTTTGGCCTCTAGAGTGGCCTAAGGCCTTAATACATATGCCTGTGGATCCAATGGCTTTTTCCTAATTCCAGGTCTTCTGATTCACGGAGTACATTGAAAAAAATGAGACTTTTCCTTGTTTGATTTATAACCCGACGTGCAGCCAAGAAACATGCAAACAGGTATTGTTAAATATAAAAACGAAAACCACAGAAAATGTTTTTTACTTAATCACTTCGATCACGAATCACCATAGTACTCTTCTTTTTGCACCAAAATGCAGAAAACCTTCTAAAAATTCGACACTTTTAAATAAAAATTGAGAAAACGGTGAAAACCAAAGAATTACACGATCAAGCAACGCATAGAAATTGTAAAAATCCTCTGCGAAACAATGCAGTTATTGCAGACGAAGTTTTGCGGTCGTGTTATCTCGCACTGCGGCGATGTGAATTGGTGGCCACCAAGTGCGATTTGACGCCATGGGAATTCTTTCTTTGGGCTTTTCTGAAAGGAAAAGTATATGTCAATGATCCACAGACCATTCCGGAGGTCAAGAAAACAATTGGATGCACCATTAATGAAACTAGTCCGCAATTATGCCAAAATATTATTGAAAATTTCGTCAAAAGAGTGAACGTTTGCGAACAGGGACGAGGCGGCCATTTATCGGATATTGTATTCCACACATAACCTCCATGTTTGTAACTTATATTTAAATAAAAAAATTCTTACTTTTCAAATAAACAATACGTTTTATTAATAAATGAAAATGTCAGATAATTTTGAGACACCCTTTATATCTTTAATATAGATTGTGTATATTCAATATAGATTGTGTAATTTCAATTTCTGTTGAATATTATCCCTTCAGAAAAAAAATTGCGTTTCGATTATCCGAACTTTCGATTGTCCGAATCATCTTCAGTCCCAATTGATTCGGATAATCAAAGTTCTACTGTGGTAGGCATTCATAAAATGAATATTTCCTTACACGACGATGGAAAGTTCGTGACGGAGCCTCCTTAACTCTAGCATGCCACACTTATTTTTTCGGAACATACTTGCCACACTCGAGTTTGTGGGCCCCCAATCAGATTTTCAATCATAACTCCGAGTTAAATAATAGTATTTCGATGGGTTTTTTCAAAATCGATAGCCAATTAGTCGAGAAATCTGTCTATGCATTGACCGAATCGTCAAAGTTAATAACTTTTGAGATATACTCGTTTAAAAAATATTTTCTCTCGAGAAAAGCGAAAAGATTTCGATTTTACGTTTTTTTTTTTTTTCAATTCAGATCTTTTTTCCTAATCGATCGAATTCAAACATTCTTGTAAATTCTGAAAGAACACATTCGAAATCATGAGAAAAAAATTTGGCGAAAAATATTCGAAAGTTATCAACAAAACTGCAAGGGGTAAAAATGACGAATTTTCAACTTGTCGTCGCTCTCGTATTTTGCGGAATTGTATGAAATATTGAACATCCGCGCCTAGAATTTCCACAAATTTGGCACTTTGGGATCGAAAATACGAATATTCGACATAAGTTAACATAAATCAGAACGCCCGTGGGGTGACATAAATTTAATCTCTTTGTTGACCCTGAGGGAGTAGTCGTACCTCCTTAATACACTCGAAAAATGTGGAAAAAATTCATGCTAGTTTTCGAAACGTTCAGTTTAATATATCAATCATCAAAATTATAGGAAAATAATGTTTTTCGTATATTTTTTGTTAAATCAATGAAGCAACTCGGTAGGGAAGTAGTGTTGGCTCGGACACGAATTACCCAGCTCTACAGACGAAGTCTCAACCCTTCGTCTGTAAACGTGGGTATTTCGTGTCCGGGCCAAAACGGTTCCGGTTAATCATTTTCCAAGAAGCGAACGGGGAGGGCAGCTACCCCCGCCTAAAAAAACTTATCTTGGAAGGCGAGAACCGACCCCCAAAGTTGAAGGTCTCAGACCCTTCTGAAGAGTTGCTGTAAGCAGGTCAAATTCGGAACGGACACGAAATACCCACGTTTACAAACGGCGTATACCAAACTCGCAGGTGAGTGAACAATTTTTTTTTGTTCTAACGTGTTTTTTTGCATCAGAGAACCTACAGAATGAGATTTTTTTTTTAAATTACATGTATTTTAAATGAATGTACCATTTTTTTATGATTTACACTTTTTTTTGCAAATTTTACAATTACATGAGCCAGGAAAAAGCAGTACTGCTGCGTGAAGTGTCAAAAAACGGTCTGTGAAGCTCATCGACTTATGTATTGTGCACGTTGTGTAGAAAAGAATAGTCTTACTTGTGTTAAAAGAATTTTGTTCAACCATGTACAATTTTGTGTGTAACATAAGAGTTGACGAATATAAGTTTTAACTTATTTATTTTGTAAAATAGACGATGAAAGAATATTATTTTTCATAATGAAATGTGTGAATACTAATTCCTAATACATGATTTATTGCCTGTTTTACCTGTCCAAACTTGAGCATTTAATTTTAAATAAATAAAGCGGAATATTTTTTTTTCTTAAAGCTGCATTATTAACCTTCAATTTGCCATTTTTTTTTAAATACGTTATCTTAATTTTCCATAAAGTTAGGATTTTATGAGTAAATCACTGTTTTTCTACCGAGTTGCTCCATTTGTCAACAAAAATATATGAAGAAAATAATATTTTCCTACAATTTTATGATTAATTATCAAGTTGAAGGTTTCGAACGTTAGCATGAATTTTTTCCGAATTTTTTGAGTGCATTAACCCTTCAACATCTGAGGTTTTTTGGAGCGTTTGGCAAAGTTAGTACATGGTGAATCTGAATTCATGAGTACCCAATGTGAGAAAAAAAAATTATTCGAGAATTTTTTTACCCTCAAAATCTACCCCCAAATAAAAAAACCACCTCAATCACTTGAAAACATCTTAATTGCATTTCCCATCGTTAATTATTTCCAGAAATTGAGGAAAAGTAATTCCAGAACACGTAGTGGGATTCTGAAGAACTTACGGATCAATCAACCCTTATGAACTACCCCTCAATTGAGAGAAATTCACCCCCAATGGATAAAATGTTATCATCTCATTTTCTGTTATTTTATCCTGATCTGAATCGAAATATGAGTGTTCCAGAACACATAAGCATATTCTGAAGGACTTACGGATAATTCGATGTTTTGTTACTGTTGGGGGTAGTTTTCGAGGCAGATTTTCTTGCTACAAATTTTTCATGTGTTTTCAAAAATTTATATGAACTGAACATCAATAAAAGTGCATTTTCAACCGCATCACCACTGCTAGGGGCGGTTTTTAATGTTTTGTTACTGTTAGGGGTAGTTTTTGAATCGGATCTTCTTGATACACATTTTCCATGCGTTTTCGAAAATATATATGAACTGAACATCAATGGAAGTGCATTTTTGGGCGTATCACCGTTTCTAGGGGTGGTTTTCGATGTTTCTTTACTGTTAGGGGTAGTTTTCCATTCGGATATTCTTGCTACAAATTTTTCATGTGTTTTCAAAAATATTTATGAACTGAGCATCAATGAAAGCGCATTATTGGGCGTATCACAATCGCTAGGGGTGGCTATCAATATTTTATTACTGTTATGGGTGGTTTTTGGTCCGGACCTTTTAGCTACAAATTTTCGATGTTATTTCAAAGCACACAATTGAGATCGCGACTCTAGAAAAAATTTTGCCTGAAAGTTATGCTCATTTCTCATTTTTTCGCAATTTTCGCACTTTTCGACAGGGTGTGAAACTGAAGGGGTGCAACCCTTGTGTTTGCCGAATTTTTCATGATTAGATGCATCCTTCATCTTCAAAATGCGACCTTAACGATGTCGATATGTTCATTTTTCTGGAAGTTACGATTTTTCAAAGTAGGTGGGACGTATGTGTCCCACCAGCCGTTACGGGGTGAGCGCTACTTGTAACGCCGAAAAAAAACGCTTTTTTCCGGATTTTTTTTTATAGGTTTTATTATTTAGTGAAAAATGTTTTCCCATATGAATAATCAATATTTCTAGTAGCTACAGTAAAATTTTCATTGAAAAATAATGATAAATAAGCGAGATGCAGTCAGTCTGCGAGGGGTCCAGAAAAAAAAGATGTTTCGCGGTTATCACTCCTGCTCATCACTGGATCATCTGAAACCAAAAAAATTAACGGGGATCATTAGTAAATCATATTGGGCCCAGGATGGACGAGGGGTTAATGAAAATTTCGAATTTTTACAAAATGGCGGATGTTCAAAGTAAAAACTTGTTTTTCGACCAAAATTTCACTCATATTTTCAGTTATACAAAAAAAAAACTATTCACCGCCGATAAAAATCCTTCGTCCACCCAGAGGAAAATTATGTACAGAATAAGTGATACAAATTTGAAAACGATCGGTCAAGCCGTTCTGGCGTTACAGTGATCACCGAATTTGAAAACGTGCTTTCGAGAAAAACGCGTTTAAAGTTTTAAGTACAATTTACATGCAAATAAAAAAATTATTTTTGGACTTACATTGAATCATCTATTCCGGCACCATAAAGTGACCCTTCCTTCGCCTTAGCAGTCGCAGTAAAAGCGATTTTCTTCCGTCGTCGAACTACTCTGGCCTCTCGAGTGTTTTCCGCCGAACGTCGGTTAGCCAATTCAACTCGAATAGAGTCTTCCTTTGTGCCAAAATTGTGAGCGTTTTGTCCTAATTTAATCCCCATAGCGTCAAAAACTGCTAACAAGCCATAGGAACCTTCGTCGAAGGTGCAGGCAGCAATGTTGGCTGCTATGCTAACAGTGGTGAAGCTGGCAGGTAACGTTTCTGGGATGACCTTCCAAACGCTCTGGTTAAAACTTTCATTACTATTTTGCGTAAATCCTTCTATACATCTTTGTAGTAATTCGTCTTTTGTAAGATCTTCGTAAATAGGCTTTATCGCAGCTGATACATTCGTTGGCAATTCGAGGCGGCTGTGCTCAAAGTTCCATATCTTCATGAATAATGCTCCGATTTGTCTAAAATTTTCAGAGAATACTTTTGAAATGCTGTACTTTGAAAAAATGCAAAAAAAAAACGACTTTTTGAAAATCGTTTTTGCTGTCTAGCCCTCATCCCTTAAAGGGTTAACAGGGTGAAAAAAAGGGCCGGACGTGAGTTACCCACGTTTACAGACGGGAAGGGCTGTACTTCCGAATAGCTGTTAGATTTGGCTGAAATTTGGTACAGACCTTCTTTTTGACCATATAAGATAGTGTGTAAAAGGATTTTTGGCGCATCGCAATAGTTTCCTCAGTATCGAATTTTGAAAATGTCGAAATTGCACGCACTCCTAGCCTTATTCTACCTATATGTTTGGCTACTGGAGCCAGTGGTCGGCCGGGGAGGGGAGTCCGGGGGGCGAAACCCCCCGGCAGGGTCAAGGGGCAGAGCCCCTTGCGGGAGTGGGGTCGTAGCCCCCCCCCCATAAGATAAAAAAAATTGTTTTTCAATGTATTTCTCATATTATCAAAATTTTTCTAGTCAGGTCAGCCACCTCGTCTCATACAGTTCCCTCAAGATAGAAACACACACGTCGACGATGCTTTAAGCTTTCTCTATGAGGAAGTTTGCGCTGGAAGATTGGGGAGGAAGATGGAACTTTGAGCATCGTGTGGAATTCTGAATGCGCAGCCTCTTTTCCATCATTGTTCTGCCAATAGCAGTTCACAGACCATTTGCATTACCCAGAATGGACCACGTGGAGGTTGGCTGCTTAGCATTCCTAGCCCTGACAAGGGCGGTTTTAGTGTAAATGTGTATGTGTGTGTGTGGATCCCACGGCTCGTCAATTCTGCGGTATTTTTTTACTCCAAACCACGTGTGTGTATGTGCGTGTGTGTTTGCGTGTGTGCGTTCGTGTATGGGTGTGTGTGCGCGTGTGGACCCCGCGGCTCGTCAATTCCGCGGAATTTTTTTACTCCAAACCACGTGTGTGTGCGTGTGTGTGTGTGTGTGTGTGTGCGTGTGTGTGTGCGTGCGTGTGTTCTTTACACGCCAGGATAGCATGTGAGTAGGAATAGGAGTGGGTGCTAGTAGAAATAGATATACACGCACGTGTTAATTTGGCAATTTTCAAAATTCAATATTGAGAAAACTATTGCGATGCGCCAAAAATCATTTTACACACTATCTTATATCGTCAAAAAGAAGGTCTGTACTAAATTTCAGCGAAATCGGAGGTAACAGCTATTCGGAAGTTTATTATCCACGGGAAGTGCCGAAAAAACATTTACAAACGAAGAGTTAATCTCGCACCGTCATTCCTCCCACAGTTCCGAATGTTTATTTATAAAGAAGCTATTAGTGATATCGGGTGCTGTGGACTCATTGAATCATCAAACAACAAGTTATGTGTACGTGTGTGTGTCTCGTATTTCACAGGCAAATACATTAATGCGCGTGTGTGCACCCACGAAATGAATACGTCACGAATATCGAGTCGTTGTTACTTGGAAAAAGCGCAAACTCGTGGCGCCCTCCAATTGCTCCCTTCCCGATTTCGTCTTTGTGTCTTTGTCTCTCCGCCTGTATCTCGCTCTCGCTTTACCTCCGACTCCCCCAGCGGTTGAAACATGCTGCGCCACGCTGCGGCGAAAGGTCGCATCTCGTTCTCGTTTCATATACACATATATATATATATATATATATATATATATATATATATATATATATATATGATGTACGTGCAAGCACCAAGCGGGGTATATAAAGCACCGCTGTGCTCTCCTACAGTGCGCGAGGGACGTGAGAACGCGCGAGCGTCTCTCGTACTAATACCTATCCCGACATTTTTTTGGTTTAATCCTTGCTCTTCGTTGTTCGAATCAAAAAACAACATCTATTTCGCTCTACCGACCTTTTCCCCCTCGCGCTGTCATCGCAGCAACAATTTTTTTTTACTCTCTCACTGTTCGCGAAGCTTTTGGCTTTTTGCTTTCTGTTTTCTTTTTTTTTTTCCGGACGGGAGATTTTTCCGCATTTTGTAGGATATTTTTTTATTTGTCCTCGTTGTTGACACCGCCCCGTCGCATATCGTTGTCAGACAATCCACTCCCCTGCCCCTTTGTCCCCTGAAAATTACCTTAGGGTGTACACATCGGTGACCTCGTCGCGACGCTTTGTTCCCTTCACCCCTCTTTGCCTTGCTCTGACACTCTCTCTCTCTCTCTCTTTCTCTCTGGCTCTCTTGGTGGTTATCTCTCTTTCACCGAGTCTTCATCCTCGCGACGAATCTTCTTGTTTTTGTAAAAATACACACGCCAACGAGCAAAGAAACGACGTCGAGATTTCGAAAATGTTTTACACGCTGTGAGTGCCAATCTTCCCGTTGTGACGTCGAAACAAAAAAGAAAAAAAAAACATTCCGCTACGTTCGCGTTCGTGTGCGGTTCGCGCAGTGATCGCACATATCGTTTCCCTCGACGAGAGAGTATACGCGAACAACGTCTCACGGCGTGCTGATAGTATCTTTTGTTCTCGTCTGCTCACCGTGTCACGTTAAAGACCAGAATAGGTTTTCCTTTGGCACTCTTTGTTGTGCTTTTTTTTTGTTCTCGCATCTTTTTCGATCGAAACGAATGGTGTAACGTAATTGAGGCAGGGGGTGGGGCGGAATTTCAATTGTATTTGGAACAATAATCTATGTGCGAGAAACTTTTGTTGTTTCTACTCGCGCTTGAAGTATCAGGACTTAAGGAGGTTAGGGCGGTCCAGTTGAGTCAAATGACGGTTAATGAGCTTTTTTGTCTCAATAAACCGTAAGAAAAATGCATACGAGGTATAGATTTATTCTATGGACAAGTTTTCATGAAATATATAATTCAAGGGCATAATCATGCATTTTTATACATTTATTACGTGCAAAAGACAAAAATCTTGTGTTACTACCAACATGAAAAAGTATCACATTATTGATTATTATAAAAGAGTCTTAATCTTTTATTAGATTAAAAGGATTAAAAAGATTGGCCATCTTTTATCAAACCTTGATGGTTCAAAATTGAATATACACGGTTTTCGATGGACAGGATGTGTTTTTTTTTCATCTAAATTTTTACAAAGGTTTAGTTTACGTTAATCCGTTGTTGAAAATGGTTTAGCTTGGTGCTGAATAGGCAAAAAATTACCTCACCCGTAGCGTGAACTTCTCGTCCATTTGACCGCACGTAAAATTACATACATTAAGGGGGGAAAATCCTTTAGACGCCCGAAAATGAGTCATTTTTCAGGAATTTTTTTAAAGGTGATAAAATAATCGCATCATTTAAAAATTTAGACATTATCTTATTACAACTTTCAAGTGTTGAAATTTTTTTTTTAACTGAACAAAATGGCGGCTTTATAAGGTATTCCTTTAGGCGTCTTTTTCGTGATATCGAAAAGTGCTCTATTTGATTTTTTCTATTGATCTGAAACAGAAATCGAAAATATTTTTCGATTATTGACATGTGTAGGGGAAGGATATATCTATAAAAATATAAAAAAGTATAAAATTAAAAATTATGTAGGCTTTTTAATCAAATTTTTATATTTTTGACTATTTTCTCGGAAATTTTTACCCCAAAAAGGTAATTTATTTACGCGATAACCTTAAAACTTTAGGTATATCCTTTCGATAATGTTATAGTGAGAATTTTTAACTTTCGATAATGTTAAATATTCGGAATTTCACCAATCCGAATATTTAACAATTGACTATTTTTCGTCTACAATTAAGTAAAAAATACATCCCAGTATATTCGTAAAATTTCGAGCCAAGTTATCCAACTTTTAACGAAAAATGACGACTTTGAAAATTGTTTAATTTATGCAGCACTTTATGGAGATGCTAGCCACATTTCTATCTAGATAATTTATATACTAAATAACTCTAGATGTCTGATATAAACTGTGCCAAGCATGTAAAAAAATTTTGAAGATTCGGTAACGACAATAAAAACAGGGGCTCATCGAATGTTTAAAGAAAATCATTAATGATAAAAATTAGAAAAATGTGGCTAGCAGACGAATTTTCATGACCATGATTTTTCAAGAGAATTTTTTCATTTTAGCTCGTCGTTCGGTACAAGGGTTGATTGTAACTTAATTTTATTAAGCGCCGCTGCAATCTACTAGTGATTCAAAAGGGCTCTGCTTATGTGCTCACACGAAAGGAATACCTTAAGGCGACTTCGTCAAAAACGTCTTACGTCCAGAAAAAAATCATTTTCAAGGACATGACAGATAAAGTACCCATATTCACGCATGCAAAGTTTCGGATAAGGTCAGCGACTAAATAAGAGAGATACAAATTATTGAATTTAGGATTTTTAACACAGAGTTTCAGGAAGAGCCACCTTAAAAAAATGTGTATTAAGTGATGTCTTTGCACTCACGCAACAGATATTGACAACAACAACAAAAAACTACAGCAACGTTGATTAGGTCGTGAGTATTCCAGATACAATAAAAAAAAAACCTCCCAAAATTTCAGCCCGATCGATCGATAACTTTTTGAGCTATTAACATGAGCAGTTTTTGAAAATGCAGTTTCGAGATAATCGCGTTTAAAGTTTCCCTAGTTCACAGCATGCGGTCCCGGCGCGCTCTCGACTATGTGCTATAACTTCGTAAATATTTCATTTTTCGATTTTCCAGTATACTCTCAAAACATTATACTTTTGAAATATGTGAAAAAAATTGAATTTTTGAACATTGTAATGTGTTTTAGCCCCCCCCTTATATTATTTTTTAGCTCGGTGTTTTGTGGTGAAAAAAAAATTCAAAAAATTCGTAAAGACTCAGTATAGTCTCGACAATAAAACATATATATTTTTAATCTTCGATTAGGGTTAACGCTCAAACCTCTTTAACCTTTTAAGGACGGGGTTTGCGACTTGCGACTAGGCTTGCGACTCCAATTGAGAAATTCATCGATTTTATTGATATCTTTCATGTGAAAAAAAGTCGATTTTAATGGAAATTTCCCCGTCCTTAAAAGGTTAATGAACGGCATGTAAGCAAAGGACTATGAATTCAGGAAAACTTGAAAATTTGTCGTCGCCTTCTTAAATGATTTTCAATGTAATGGAAAAATTGATTGAATCAACGAAAAAATAATTTATAAAAATATATCATAGCTTTGTATATCCACTGAGCGCAGAAATTGGAAGATCACTTTTTTTTTGTACAAATTTCAACCCTTTTTTGTAACTGCTACATCTCCATGAAAAAAATCCACAAAAGTCGTGGATGAAAAAAAATGTCCCCTTTCATTTGGCTAACGTTATCGTTCGTTGAACGACAAAAAGCAGAAATTGAAAAAAATTGCGCGCATTTCAAATTGTGCAGGGGCAAAGGACTTTTGTTTTTAAACCTTTTCGGCAATTTTGAAGAGCATACTTTCCGCTTCAACTTCATTATTTAATGAGCTCGGTACGATTGCTTTTTTTTTACCGAGTTATCGACGATCAAAATAAAAAGTACATGTTTTGACGGTGAAAGATCATAACTCGAGTGAAAATGTTCGCACAGCATCCGGACAAAAAGAGCGTTCGTGAAGCAAATGTCGACGGGTACTTCTCGATTTTTCATGTTTTCCAACGAAATGCCAACTTTTGCACTTAAAAAAACACGAGAATTCGAAGAGTACCAGCGGTACGGGCGTTAATAAAAAATAACTATAACGTTATTTACTTTTGCCAGACTGTTTCGGTACGTTGTACGCAAATACCAATGGTACTTTCCGAATTTTCGTGTTTTTTTAAACTCAAGTTGGCGTTCCGTACGAAAAGTACGAGAGATTAAAACATTGCGAAATTTTTACGACCTCGGGACACGAGGAAAGGCAAAACCCAAGGTGTTTAACTTTTTGCATATTGTTTCAGCGTATCCTTGGCTCAAAAACATCGAAAAGACTTTGAGGATTTATGACCTTTTTATGGAGATACGCCCCTTTTAACAAACAAAAAAAACGTGTAAAATTCCAAGATTTACACATTTTTTTTTAAATCACGTTAAGTGATGATAAGAATTTCACAAAAACGTTTCCGTCCCGGAGTTTCGTAGAAAAAGAACTCAGCTCCCCAACGATCTCCATTTGGATGCTGTGTGATCTTCTTTTACCCGAGTTTATAACCTTTCAAAGTCGAAATAGGCACTTTTTATTTTGGCAGTCGATAACTCGGTTAAAAAAAAATTGAGAACTCGAATTCGATGTGACTTTTGTTTTATACTTTTTTTTCTGCACACCCTTTACACTTTACAAAGTGAAAAATAGTCCACTTTCTCGAATATATTGACAACGGCGCAATTTTGTAGCCATTTTTCGCGTGACAGTTCAACACGCGGCTTTTTTTCTTTAACAATTTATCGCTCCATTTGTAATAATATCATTGTATGTTGAAAATGACAAGAATCCGTGTTTAAGGAGGCACCGTCACGAAGCGCCGAGTTGCGTGGGCGGATAAGCAGGGCCCTATTTTCATTTTAGTAATACGCATTTTTGTCATAATACAGATGAATATGAATGTATTATTGGTAATTTTATACAAAACTTATTAGCTGTATATCGATAATTAGATACCGTAAAATTGGCACACCGGTTTCATTAGTCGATCAAATTTGATCTATTATTACGATTAATCCGATTGTTCTACAGGTACTCGGTAGCTGATGATTTAATTTTCACGCATGCGCATCTGGCGCATAAAAAACACCTGATTTCCGCTACGCTACCGAATCTCTGCAGAGTCGCGAAATCTCTCGGAACTTCAAGTATTTTGACATTTTAACATTAAATATCTTTTCACATAAATCGTTAACCCACACGGAGAGAATTAAATGTTAAAAATTACCGTGCAGTAACGGTAACCAGATGACAACCCTGAAACTTCGCTTATTATTACTGAGTAAAACACAGATTTTCACGAAAATAAAATAAAATTTCTTCTTCAGATAGAAAATTTTACCAGATTTTCTAGTAAATTTTCATGTGTAACAAAATACGCAAAACTTAAATTTTAAAAATATATAATATCAGCGAAATTTTACGGTGCATTTTATTATTTTATGGCTTTCAAAAATGTCTATAAAAAAGTATCGTCTTTATAACAGTTATTTTAAGATTTATTATAAAATTTAATGATTGTTATAGGAAAATGTATTGTCCTCTCGGTAAAAATTGTCGTGCGCGCTACCCTTCTTGTATAGTAAAATTTTAGCTACGTATTTGAAATTTTCTGTAACGTGAGTTAAAAAAAACTTGTCGCATACGAATTATTATGCTTTTCTCACTTGTCACCACATTGAAATATATCATGACTTTGAAGTTTGCATCATTGGAATGCAACGAAAACGAATTCTTTTTAATTGTTTAATTTTTTTCTGGCCGATTTAGCCTATGAAAATGACTCAAACATTTTTAAGCATTATTATTAGACATTTACGACGTTAGTTTTGAAAAGCAAGACTTTGGATAATTATAAAAATAAAGAAATGAAAAATAAACAAAAAAAATCGTTGCACTCCAACGATGCAAAATTCAACGTCATAATATATCACGGTAATTTTTACCGTGAAATTCACGACAAAAATTACTTTTTAATTCTCTCCGTGCAAAACGTTTTTTATTGTATCCGGAATACTCACGACCTAATCAACGTTGCTGTAGTTTTTTTGTTGTTGTCAATATCTGTTGCGTGAGTGCAAAGCCATCACTTAATACAAGTCTTTTTAAGGTGACTCTTCCAGAAACTCTGTGTTAAAAATCCTAAATTCGACAATTTGTATCTCTCTTATTTAGTCGCTGAACTTATCCGAAACTTTGCATACGTGAATATCATGGTCGGGTTCTACTGCTAAAAAAGCAGTGCTAAAAAAGTACTGCTAAAGGCTCTACTGCTAAACGGGCTTTACTGCTAAAAGCTCCACTGCTAAAACTGTACTGCTAAATGGTTCCACTGCTAAAAGCTGTACTGCTAAATGGGCTCTACTGCTAAAACTGGACTGCTAAAACTAGCTTCTGACATAAGGCTCATATAAGTCCCACTGATGGAGGTTATACTGTACTTTTTGCGGTTTTTTGACGATTTTTTTGGAATTTTTCAGAGAAAACTTACCTTGCTATCGGCGCCATTGTGCTGCACTCGGCGGGAGGTTATACTGTACGACGATTGTCACTAGTCGTCGCGGCCTTCTCCTTAATTTCTGCCATGATCTCCTTCCTCGCCGCTTGCGCAGGCTCAGGAGCACCGCAGGTGTTCATGTTTTTTGGAATTTTTCTGGAATTTTTCTGAGAAAATTTTTTGGAATTTTTCTGAGAAAACTTCATGTCATTGTTTTCAATGTTCTATTAACTTTTCAATGATTTTCAATGATTTCCAATAAAATTTTTCAAAAACATACCCTTTTGCGTTTTAGCAGTTTCAATGATTTCCAATAAAACTTTTCAAAAACATACCCTTTTGCGATTTAGCAGTTGAGACTCTTTAGCAGTGCTGCTTTTAGCACTAGAGTCTATTTAGCAGTACAGTTTTAGCACTAGAGCCCATTTAGCACTAGAGCTTTTAGCAGTACAATTTTAGCAGTAGAGCCCGTTTAGCAGTAGAATTTTTAGCAGTTCTTTTTTAGCAGTAGAGCAGTAGAGCCGTGAATATGGGTACTTTATCTGTCATGTCCTTGAAAATGATTTTTTTTTCCGGAGGTAAGATGTTTGTGACGAAGCCGCCTTAAGATCCTTTTGTGTGAACGCATGAGCAGAGCCCTTTTGAATCATTAGTAGATTGCAGCGACGTTTAATAAAATTAAGTCACAATCAACCCTTGTACCCAACGACGAGGTAAAATGAACAATTCTCTTGAAAAATCGTGATCACGAAAATTCATCGGCTAGCCACATTTTTCTAATTTTTATCATTAATATTTTCTTTAAACATTCGGTGACCCCCTGTTTTTATTGTCGTTGCGGAATCTTCAAAATTTTTTACATGCTTGACACAGTTTATATCAGACATCTAGAGTTATTTAGTATATAAATTAATTAGATAGAAATGTGGCCAGCATCTCCATAAAGTGCTGCATAAATTAAACAATTTTCAAAGTCGTCATTTTTTGTTAAAAGTTGGATAACTTGGCTCAAAATTTTACCAGTATACTGGGATGTATTTTTTACTTAATTGTAGACGAAAAATAGTAAATTGTTAAATATTCGGATTCGTGAAAGGGGAGGAATTTTGGGAATTATTATCGTAAAAACCATTTGACCGATTTCATCCAAGTTTGTTTTATTCGAAAGTATAAATATTGTAGTATATTGACAATTTTTTAAATAAATATATATGGACTGAGAGCGCTGTTATTGTGGCCGCCGTAAAACATGTCCCTCGCTGGCACGGTCTGCGTCCTCTATGATTGCATGCAATCGGTTGTGAAACAAAAATTTCGAAAAGATTGTAAAAAATCTAATGTATAAGGCCCGTCGCATCGTAGGATTAAAAAAAAACCTTTTTTTTTCTACTAAATAGCACCTGATTGAAATTTACATTCATTTTTCAACCTAAATTTTCGGCTTTTCCGGTTTCATAAAAAAAAATGAAGTAAAAAAAAGTTCCACGATGCGAAGGGCTTTATACATTACATTTTAAGAAACTTTTCGAAATTTTTGTTTCAGATCAAACGCGACTGCATGCAGCCATGGGGGCTGTCAGGGAGGGAGGGACATGTTTCACGCCGCCCACAATAACAGCGTGTCCAGTCGATATATTTTTATAATAAATTTTGTCAATATACAGTCGAACCTCGATATTACGAATGTCTGGGGAAGAGGTAAAAGTTTGTTACATCGAGGTCATGTTCCAAAGAAATCATTATATTGAGTTTTTAATAAAAAGGGCAAATAAAAAAATGCTCTAATTTAAACCTTTCTTTCTTTAAAAAAAAATCTATTAATACTATAAATATAGGGATACTTTTTAAAGAAAGGTTTAAATTAGAGCAATTTTTACAAGCAATTAGCAATTGGAGTAAAATGTAACGTGGATTATTGTTCAATTTAACAAATATTTTGTTTAATTTTAAAAGTTTGCAAGTCTATACAGTTTCCGTAGAAGCAGAGAGGGGGAGAAATGAACGAAAGGAAGGGAGTTCGTTTACCGAATGCTTCGTTATACAGAGGTGTTTGTTCGTAAAAATTCCTCGTATAGAAGTTAAGGGCCCCGAAAATAAATTCAATGGACTTTGAATTTGGAATGGACAAATCTTCGTTATATCGATGTTTTCGTTACATCGAGGTACGACTGTACCTCAATATTTATACTTTCGAATAAAACAAGCTTGGATGAAATCGGACAAAGAGTTTTTCGAAGAATAATTCCCAAAAATCACCTATTTTTTTCCGCCGTCCACTCGTGTGTGCCCCCTTAATAATATCGTGTAACGATCCGGGTGCGTCCTTGACACGATGAATTGGAACTGGTAATATCCACGATATTCCGGTGGTTGCTAAGCTCATTTCGTCCAATACGAGAACGTATATGTTAACAGACACATATAGATATAGATAGCATCGCCAACTAATATACCGGGACGTTTGAACCCTGTGAGAATTGAGAATTAATCGAGGGGCTACAGGAAGTAATACGCGCCCGCATGACTTCTGTTTCATGACGTCACAATATTCGAATACATTTAATATTAATATATAGCACGCATTGTCGACCCATGGCCCGCTTCACATTAGTAATTTCCGACACGCGACCTCCTCTTTCGTTCGGCAAAAACAAGAAATCCGGAATCTAAATGCAGCCTCGGATGTATATATAGCGCTCGATGCACCATACCTCGTGTTATGCCCTCTGGAGGAAGTTAAGGTAGTAGTCTCGCCAATGAGTTTTTCTATAAATTTTTTAAATTTATTTTTACGACTCATTCAGGACACTATTAAATGATTATCTGCAAAATTTCAAACGGATTCACCGTTCTGTTTCCGAGATATTATCAATCCAAGATTTCATGCCTTTACACGTGTTCTTATGGGGAGCAGCGGAAAATTTCACATTTCATGCAATAACTTCGAAACTTTTCTACAGATTTTTTTTTTTATTCTCAATTACAGAGGAACATATGACGAAGTGGGTAAAAAAAATCATGAATTTTGACCGTCTAGTTGCAGAGATATAGCGATTTAAGGCGGACAACCACTTTAGATGCTTCAAAAAATCATTTTTTTTTAATTTCATAAATCGTTAGCAAAATATCTTAAGAATACACCCTGAAAATTTCAAAACGATATTCGGATTCCTTCTAACGGTATGTAGATAAACGATAAAGACTCTCCGCTCGACTCCCAAGCGCGCTCAGATATCCACGAGCGCTCACTTAGGTAGTCCCTTTTTGCGACTCACCTGCTGACGTAGATCATTGTACGTTTGCTTTGGGGTGGAACAGATCCCAGATAGACACATTTAGCTCATATTGGCATCATACGGGCATTGTCTATGATGCATATAAATTAACACAGCTATGTGTCGCTTATGAGTGCTCACCTTCAAGTCATATTTGCATCACATAACGATTCATAATAACACATCCAATTGTAGCAAAGTTGTTCTCACGCGAGTATGCATGCAGTGAATTCATCAGCATTAGCAAAATCGGCTCACGAATATCCAACAATAAGGGAGTGCATATGGGGTTCATATTGGTGTCACAGGGTGACGTAAATGTAACATTCATATGGAGCTCATATGAGCGTCACCGCGTGAAGAAATTTTAGTGCTCATATGGAGCTCATATAGGCGTCACGGCGTGACGTAACTCCGTTGTGCTCATTTGGAGCTCATATGGGTGTCACGGCGTGAAAAAATTGTAGTGTTCATATGAAGCTCATATTGGCGTCATGACATGATACAATTGTTGTGCTTATATGGACGCTAGAGGGCGTAACCCGTACTACGATACTGTGCAGGCTGCCGGATCTGTGCCTGAAATGAAAAAATAAGTCTACAAATTATGAATAAAAAAAATATCTGGCAGTATTTTTCGTTTCCATATGCTTTACTTATATTGCTGCATATATGATAATTGGATTAAAACGTGTTCTGCCTCATTAAAGTTTTTGTCTAGCCTCGGTTTCGAACCTACGTCTTCTAATTCTAGAGCTGAGCGCGCTACCTACCTAACCATCCTATCACTTGTGTAAGTTTCCTTTTTTTCGCTCCTTTTATCATTTTAAAAAATGTCAATAAGTGGGCAAACGTTGAAGTTTGCATTGTTGCAATGGCAAAGAAAATTAAGTTTTTTTGACTACTGAATTTTTTTTTCCCATTTAGGCAGTAAAAATAACTGACACGTTTTTACGTATTCTTATTATAGTTTTACGACTTCAAGGCTTTTGATGATGATACAAATAAATGAATCACTGCAGTTATTATTACATGTATCATATAAAATGAATACCTTGTTGTCCTTATTGCTAAATATTTTAGTAATGTAAGAAAGACATCCAGATGCGCTAAAAGGAATGATGAAAAAATGTTCAATTTTTTAAGAAATTCAATATTAAGACATTTTTAATAATACATCCATTTGAATTAAAAAAATACGAAATTTTTAGAAATTATTTTTTATTGAAATTTTATTTCATTATATAGTACTTAATATCGCCGTCGTATGGCGCTCGTAGGAAGTATTACTGAAAAACATGCATATCGCCGTCATATTGCGCTCATCGAATGGATCACTGAGAAAGATGCATTTTGCCGGCATATTGCGCTCATGGGGTGTATCACTAAGAAATATGCATATTGCCGTCATATTGTGCTAATCGAATGTATCACCGAGAACATGCATATCGCCGTCATAGAATGTATCACTGAGAAACATGCATTTTGCCGGCATATTGCGTTCATGGGGTGTATGACTGAGAAATATGCATATCGCCGTCATATTGCTTGCATGGCATGTCTACTACCAGTGCTAACCCAGTGAATACACCAAAAAAAATCATTGGATGACTACCATATGACGTCAATCGGCAAATATTCATTGTAGAATTCAAATTTGCCCTCTTATGAGTTCATCTTATAGTCAATGGATGATGCATTTCGAAACGACAAATTTAAGTCAAGATGTATCTCAAATCCATCATACTGAATGAGCTCATGAAATGTCTTCACCAACGTAAACGAAATTGCATTCATGTTAAGTACAATTCATGAGTACAATTGATGTTACCATAGTGAATACACGAAAATGTCTACACATGACTTCAATATGACGTAAAATTTGCGGATATTAATTGCGGACACTTGAGCACAGCGATATGAGTTCGACGTGCTCTAAACGCACGATGATTTTGTAAACGACATATTAAGATCAAAATGTTTTGTAAATGCATGATACTAAATGAGCTCATGGCTTTGCATCACAACATGTAGTCAATATGCTGTGAAATTTGCTTCATCACTAGTATGCACGCCGTGATAATCATGACTGTCTATCTGGGATGATTCAGAAACAAACCCAAACAAACCCAGAATGCAAACGAAAGTTTTATCTCGACCGTTTGGTGATTAGCTTCAAAACATCTCCATTCTGGGTACAAAATACTCGAAGTAGCGGCATTTCTTGCTGCTATGTTATTCAGTGAAGGAAATTCAGCCCTACTCATGATCATGAATGAACTACAAATCGTAGTTGGCAGGCAGAGCTACGGATATGCCGAGCAAATGGATGAGATGCGTGTGGCTCGGCAAAATAGAAAAAGTTTATTAGAGACAAAAGAAGCTCGAAAAGCTCGTAAAGAGGAAATGCAAGCTTCAAATGAGTTGCGTGAGGAAGAGGAAGGACTGCTGTATGGTGCTGGAATCGCTGATTAATCGGTAAGACACTTTATCATTTGATTAAACACATTTGACTTTGTGTTTTTCGTTTGTGAAACTTTAAACGTGTTTTTCTCGAAACGACATTTTTTCAATTTGCGGGAATCATAGGTCAAAAACTAATTGATGGATCATCTTCAAATTTGGAACACGTTTACATAATATCATTTATTAAAACATGAACCCAAAGTTGGAAAGATTAGATTGTTCAAAACATATTTATCATTGCAAAATGCCGGGAAAAAATGCTAAAAATCGATCATTTTTTTTCAAACACGTTCCAACATTCAATTCTCGATTTTTTTGTCAAAATTTAGGTTCATGTTCTTAAAAAACATCTCAAGAATGTATAAAAATTTGTTGGACTATTTCAGATGCGAATTGCGAGCTGCACAATTCCCGCAAACGGACAACGACGATGAGGACACGCCAAGGAATACAGCAGATTACACCTTAATTAATGCTTTAAATAACTTGAAAAAATTACCAGAGATTTATGAAAATATGAATAAAGTATTGTCAGAGTTGCGGAAATTTCCGTTTTTTTTTCACAATGAAAAAATCCAAAAAATCATCTAATTTTCGGTCTTCTAAAGTGGTTACCCACCTTAAATTAAGCAATGTCTAGCGATGCTAGCGCGACGAAGCGACTGAAGCAGACTAGAACTAGATTACAGTAGTGTGTGCATATCCGTATGCGCAGAGTACCTAAGTATTAGTAGCCAGAATGGATAGTCTGATACAAAAGTGAGGGTTAGGTAAACATTGTATTAAGCGTTTTCATAATTACTTTATAAGTTTCTACATCCCGATAATATGTACAACCTACATTATTACGATATTTCGCGATATTTTGAAGGTTTCATCGATTGGGCGGAGAATAAACTTTTCAACGTGAAGTTTCGAAAAACTTGCGCAGTGCAAATCCTTCGGACACGGGTCTGGATGTAGAAACAAAAACAAAACGAAAAACGTAACGTTTTTCGCGTCTCTCTCTCTCTCTCTCTTTCTCTCGCGTCGTTTTCCATTGAAACCGAGTCAAGGTCTGCAGACGGTGCTTGGTTAATCTGATCTCGGGAGTTTCTCTACGTATCTTGGGCTTGTACCCTAGCGTTCAAGCTCACCAGCGCATACTTGCAAATATATGTATAGAGAAAGAGGCAGAGAGAGAGAGATGCGGTGCGAACAAACGATTGAGAGTATCGAGCGAATTACTTTCATTCGCTGCACTATGTAGTGTTTCTATTGGAAAATATAGTTTACTAGAAAATTGGGTTACCACTCGGTTCCATTTATTCGGAATAAATTCAATTTCATTGAATATACGCGTGAACAAACACCGGACGGTGATCCAGTCGATGTAAATTTGAGGAAACACGCGTAGAAAGAAAATGTCGTTTCTTTCGCTGGAATTTAGAAAATTCAAGACATTGTTGGATCGTATCAGTTTAATGGAAAATAGATGGAATTTTCGTGACGATCCAATCGTTTGTCCGGAAAATGCATGCAGCTAGTTGTAACAAATTATGAAGAGAAAAAAAATCATATCGCGTTCTGACAAATTGCCCTCGTGACGAATTTAATCAGATGAAAAGTAATCTCGTGATCACGGTTAATCTCGTCGCATTTTTGACGAAAGAAATGACTTTCGTCAATCAACTAAATACGGTAGATTTGCTTCCACGAAAATATTGATTAAACATCAAGAAATTGTTATGATTGAAGCATATCTGGATCTTCAAATGAACCATCGATGGAGTGGTAACTTTGAAAAATCCATTTATTCGAGTCAAATAAATGTTTCAGCAGACTATTTATTAATCTATTAAGTCAGTATTCGAGTCCAGAGGCCTAAATTTCGAGCGTTTTTCCGGGCTTCATAAATAAATATACAGGGTGAGGCACATAAAGTGTTACAGAGCAATAGCACTCAAACTATTGATCATATCCAAAAATGTTTCAGACAAAAGTTTCAGTGTTCGAGAAGGCCGTCATATTGGACCACCCTATTTTTTTTATCGGTGGAGGCGCTGAAGCTACGTCAAGGTCAACTCCACTTTTTTAAATGGAACCAAGTATTTTTTTTCGATGACATTATTACCGACTTTAAGACGAATTCAGCGACCAACAACACAAGGTCATTCTAGTCACGCAAAGTATGAAAATAGTCGAAAAATCGAAAAATATCGGAATAATCACTTTCAAAGGATCCACTAACCTTGGTTTGGTTCTACCTACAGAAGATGCTCGAAGTGATGACCCTCGACGTGTAAGCACTTGTTAATTCGCTGATGAAAAGACCATCTAACTTCAGCCAACATTTGTGGTGTAATTTCGGTACATGCTCGTCGTATTCTTTCTTTCATGTCGTCAGGCGTGGTAGGTGCTACCGCCATTACGTGTTCTTTGACAAAACCCCATAAAAAGTAATCTGGCGAACGAGGTGGCCAAGCTACAGGGCCGCCTCGTCCTATCCACTTTTCACCAAAAATCTCATTCATCACTTGTCTTGAACACAGAGCATAATGGGGTGGTGCACCGTCGTGTTGCATGCCACTTGCTGCCACTTGCTGCCGATAAGAAACATTGGTATCGTAAGAAATGAAAACAGCGATCAAACAAATGCTTACAAGTCGAGGGTCATCACTTCGAGCATCTTCTGTAGGTAGACCCAAACCAAGGTTAGTGGATCCTTTGAAAGTGATTATTCCGATATTTTTCGACTACTTTCATACTTTGCGTGACTAGAATGACCTTGTGTTGTAGGTCGCTGAATTCGTCTTAAAATCGGTAATAATGTCATCGAAAAAAAAATACATGGTTCCATTTAAAAAAGTGGAGTTGACCTTGACGTAGCTTCAGCGCCTCCACCGATAAAAAAAATAGGGTGGTCCAGTATGACGGCCTTCTCGAACACTGAAACTTTTGTCTGAAACATTTTTGAGATATGATCGATAGTTTGAGTGCTATTGCTCTGTAACACTTTATGTGCCTCACCCTGTATACACACGTACATACAGTGTGTCCCTCTTATCTCTGTTTTTTATACGGCTTGAGCTGCTCCACAAGATGGTTGAAAAAAAATGTACCATTCCATTAAAAAAAAGTGGAGGTGACCTTTACTGTGCGTCAGCGCCTCCACCGAAATAAAAAAAAATTGGTCGCATTTGATGGCCCCCTTCACACCGTACAACTTTTGGCTGGAAATTTTTTTTGTGACGTCGATAATTACCGAGTTATTTCGGGTGGCAGAAATAAGAAGGACACCCCGTATATACATACATATTTTTAGTATCCAGTCTTTTTATTGATGTTTCAAGAACTTACAAAAAATTGTTTGTACAAAAAAAAATTAAAAAGTTATGGGCCTCTAAATATCGCCGTGAAAAAAAAAGGGTTGAGGCGGTTGACTTCGAAAGCTCCCATTCATCTGAAACAGAAATCCAACCGATTGTCTTGATCAATAAGAATGTTATTATGGCTGGTACCAAAGAGATTTTTTTTAAATGGAAACTGCCTGAAAAAAGTCAATTTTCTCGATATTTTTTCCAAGTAATTTGTTTTTAATAGTAATAATAATACTTTTGCAATCCCCGAGGTAGGGACGATAGAGGGATATATATTGAAGGCCCGTAACAAATTTGAAGTCTAATGGGCTTGAAGTTAGAGTCGTTGGAATGCAACTTTTTTTTTCCTTATTTTTATTATTGCCGAAACTGATATGTTGTAGGGTTGGGTAGTTGATCGCTAAATAAGGAGCCTTAAAAATGATAGCGTGATTTTTATAGCTTAAACCTGTCAAAGGAAATTTGGAAATTTCCGAAAAAAAATATTCCGTTGCATTCCAACGATGCAAACTTCAATATCATAGATCTTATGTCAACCGCAGGTTGAAAAAAATAGCTTCGAGAAAAAACGTATTTCAAGTTTTGCGTGCAATTTCAGACAACCGCAAGTATCTAACAATAAGGCCCGGTTTCATAATTCTCGGTCAACCGAGTTAACCCGAGGTTAGTGCGTTAAGCGCGGTTCTGATTGGTCCATTTCCCCTTAAACCTTGGTTAACTCGGTTAACCGAGATTTGTGGAACTGGGCGCCTAACAAGGGGACCTTGTCAGGCACGCAATCGATTTCGGGATGTCTTTTCAGGGTAGTGTAGGGTTCGGTCCCAAGTGTCACCCCCTGCCACCGTTCACCCTGGTGGGCCCTCGTTTTCGCGAAATCGACCAAACAAAATTTGTGTGGCGATTTTTGAACCTCGAACATAACAAGAATTTTCGAAGCGGCGCGATAGCATGGCGGTTAAGGTCTTCGGCTAGTACGCTGCTGGTTTTGGGTTCGAGTCTTGCTACCGCTATTTTTTTTTTTCAATCGGAACGCTTGTAAACGTTATTCTTATTTATTTACTTTAATTTAAATCCAACTTTTTTATAGTTTGACTGTCCAATTTCAGAGATGTAGCAATTTATTTAATTTTATTATTTTAATATTTAATTTAATTTTATTATTATTTTCTTCCTTACTTTATGAGTTTGTACATCCTGATAAGATGTAAAAACTACATTACAAGGATACTTCGCAATATTTCGAGGCTTTCGTCGATTAACCGGAGAATCAGAAACTAAGAAATCAACTTTTCAACGTAACCGTGGCGAGACTACTACCTTAAATCCTTTTATAAACGCAAATTAATGTTCAGTAGCCCAAAATTGTGTCGTGCAGTGAGTTGAGGCGGTGATTGACCTCGGAGCCAATTCCTCATAATGATTTATAAAAATCCAATTACTGATCTTAATTTCAAGTGGTCATTTACGATTCGTCGTTCTACGGTTCCAAGGTCCAACATATTGTATGCAAAAACTAAAATACAAATATTCGTTGATCGACTAAACGAGGTGATCAAACATGGACAAAATAGTATTCTAGTCGAACATATATTTTTACCCATTTGAAACACCAAGTACTTATGGCTTGACCAAATGTTTCTTTAACGTTAAATATATAATTCTATCGCGATGAATAAAAGCTACGATTTAACTCGAATAAAATATTATCAAATTTGAATGAACAGCTTCGTCTTAGTCGGTTGTAATCAATTGAAACATTGAGTTGTAGCAAGTTAAGAGGTTAGGCTAATGTGATGAGCCGAAAATCACGGATACTTGAAAAAATTAATTTCAAAAGAAATAAATAAAATAATTGTAAAGTCGTTTGGGCACTTATTTCCATCTACATTAACAAATTTGTGTAGCAAATTTCATAAAAAGATATTCTTAATTGAAAAAGTTATAAACAATTCCGTGAAGGACCTTTGAAAGTGAGGGGCTCAACGGTGCACTTGATTTTGGCCACCCGGTTGATCGGAAACAAAAAAAAACAAGTTTCTTTCTCAAAATAGATAATATTGGCTAAGAGTGAAGGACTTTTTTCTCAATTTTTCGAGGGAAAATGACATTACCGATGAAAAAAATGTTCACAAGAAAAACGTCGGTCAAGACTAAACTACTATTACCCTGAATAAGTGTACCAAATTTCAAGTCAATTCGTTCATTAGCTGTTGAGAAATCGTGTACATCGTTTTGCAAAACACAGTTTCGAAAAAAAACGGGTTTAAAGTTTAAGAGTTACGTGGGTTTCCAAGCCAAAAAAAGTATATTATCTCTATTTTTTTAAAATAGAATATATAAATTATTTTATTCAAAATGTTAAGCACATAAAAGAGCAACATTTTAACAATATTTAAAAAAAAATTCATCCAAAAATTTGGGAAATTCAGCCGGTGGGACCTGATTTCCAGAGACCACTAAAAAAAAGTGTTCTCGTGGTGGTCAGGATAACTCATGATGGCTTTATCTGAAATTAAAAAACCAAATTTTTTCTTTTAGTAGATAAATATAGCCCGTGATTGAACGAAGTATTTTTTTTAAAAATTGAAATTCTTGAAAAGATTGAACGAAGTATTTAAAAAAAAAAATTGAAAAAAAATTGAAACGAAGGATTTTTAAAAAAATTGAAATGTGATTTCTTGGCAGAGTTGTATGCAAAATAGTTCAATTTTTGGTACAATTTACACTACGTATAGCCTTGTAAAATTAGTTGTAATCGAAAAAAAACATTCGTTCAATCACTAGTCAATGCTATTTTCAAGAAGTGTGCAAAATTTCAATAAGATCGGTGCATTCGTTTTTGAGAAATCGTGTCCACCGACTTCAAAAATAGTGTTTTGAGAAAAACGCGTATACCTGCGTCGCTCCCGGCAGGTCTTCCCGAACGTGGGGAATTCCCAAAGGCTCTCTCTCCTACACTTTTACTCCAATTGACTTGAAACTTTGGGGGAATATTCTAGACATATTGTACAATACTATTAGATAATAAAATAAAAACCTTCCTCTTTAATTTGAGTTGCCTCAAGCGACGAATAGATTTTTTGTAATTTTTACAGTACTCTAACCCCTTAAGGTAGTAGTCTCGCCACAGTCACGTTGAAAAATTTCTTTTCCGTTCAATTGATGAAAACTTCGAAATATTGCGAAATATCCTTACAATGTAGATTGTACATCTTATCGGGATGTAAAAACTTATAAAGTAATGATGAAAACATAATGTTTACCTAACCCTTACTTTTGTATCAGACTATCTATTTCGGCTACTAATACGTAGATACTCTGCGTATACGGATATGCACACACTACTGTAACCTAGTTCTAGTCTGCTCCTGTCGCTTCGTGGCGCTAGCGTCGCTAGACTTAATTTAAATCGCTATATCTCTGAAACTAGACGGTCAAAGTTCATGTTTTTTTCACCCACTTCGTCATATATTCCTCTGTAATTGAGAATTGAAAAAAAAAAATCTGTAGAAAAGTTTCGAAGTTATTGCGTGAAATGTGAAATTTTCCACTGCTCCCCACAAGAACACGTGTAAAACCATGAAATCTTTGATTGCCGATATCTCGAAAACGGAACGGTGAAGTCTTTTGAAATTTTGCAGGTAATCATTTAATAGTGTCCTGAATGAGTCCTCAAAGTTAAAAAAAATCTATAGCAAAACACCTTGGCGAGACTACTACCTTAATTGACTATCAAGCGAAATAATTGTCGGCCGAGATCCAAACAAGCCATTTCTCTCTGCGTTGGATTTTGAGCAACAGCCATTGTACAGAGTGATTGCAACTCGTAACAATGACTCATTATTATCATTTCGTACGACGATTCGCCGCCATCACTTTGACACCATTATCACGATGATCAATTATCCTCCCCTTTTTTTTCGTCAAATTATACTTTCTCTTACTTCCAAATGATATAACATTTCCATTGCTTAAAAAAAGCTAGCATTCTTTTTTTTTTTTTTTAATCCGAGTGGCAGTTCGCGGCAGTCGCGTTCACAATTCGTCGACTAACACGATTCAATATAATTCGAAGTACGCAGTATCGATCGGCCGGAATTATATTCTCCCCGTTCGTTCACGGTTTCCCTCCGTCAATGGGGCGAGGAAAGAGAAAGAGAGAGAGAGAGAGAGAGAAAAAATAAATAAATTGTTTCGCATGTGTGTTTCACCGCGGTTTCCGCCTCTCCTCCTCGACTCGACGTCGCCTTGCCGTCGTTGTCGTCGTCGTCGCTATTGTCGATCAAAGGCATAGGATGCCAAGAGGAACACGCACTCGAGTCACGGCTGCTGGCAACGTGAAAGACGCATCGGTGGGCTTCGATCTTACTTGTGTAGACAGCGCGACGTGCGCGAAAAATCGGAGTCAACGCTCTTGTCGCCCGAGACGAGGATCATTCACCTAAACGATCTTGGCTCGAGAGATGAAGGACGGCTTCGGATAAAGAGACATGACCAAGACCGCACTTAGTAAGAAACGTATCACAGTCTCGTTTTCCTCCTCAAGGAGACTCGAGCGCGTTATACCGATGAATACTAACGGATTTTGGTTTGTTTTTTTTTTTTACAACTTCGAAGTTTCTATATAAGATCCATGATTATCAATTATTAAGGTGCATACTGAGGCTAGTCAGAAGAGTGTTTCGCTGTATGCAAATGTTGAGGTACTCCTGGTGCAATATCGAAAAATCTACCTGCCGCCATTATTTGAATCATCAATATTCTATTAATCTTAATCTTAATTAATCTTAATATATTAAACTTAACTAATATATTATCTATTAATTCTATTAACTTCACTGAATTTTATATTCTTACTTCATTCTATTAACTTAACTAATATATCATTTATTAATTCTATTAACTTAACTAAAGATATTAATCTTAAGGGATTACGTGGGTTTCGAAGCCAAAAAAAGCATATTTTCTCTATTTTTTTTTTAAATATAATACATAAATTATTTTATTCAAAATGTTAAGCACATAAAAGAGCAACATTTCAACAATATTTGAAAAAAAATTCATCCAAAAATTTAGGAAATTCAGCCGGTGAGACCTGGTTCCCGGAGACCCCTCAAAAAAGTGTCCTCGCGGTGGTCAGGATAACTCATGATAATTTTATCTGAAATAAAAAAACCAAATTTTTTGTTAGTAGATAAGTATAGCTCGTGTTTGAACGAATGATTTAAAAAAAAATTGAAATGTAATTTTTTGGCAGAGTTGTATGCAAAATAGTTCAATTTTTGGTACAATTTATATTACGTATAGCCTTGTAAAATTAGTTTTAATCGAAAAAAAAACCTTCGTTCAATTAGTGATCAATGCTATTTTAAAGAAGTGTGCAAAATTTCAATAAGATCAGTGCATTAGTGTTTGAGAAATCGTGTCCACCGACTTCAAAAATAGTGTTTTGAGAAAAATGCGTACACCTGCGTCGCTCCCGGCCGGTCTTTCCCAACGGGCGGAATTCCCAAAGGCTCTCTCTCCTACACTTTTACTCCAATTGGGTTAAAACTTTGGGAGAATATTCTAGAAATATTGTACAATACTATTAGATAATAAAATTTAAAAAAAATTTATTTTTTGCAATTTTCAAACCCACGTAACCCCTTAACTAATTTTATTAATCTTCATTAATAGTTCTATTAATCAAAATAGCGAAATTCGCAACCATTTTTTTAATACTAATTTCAATTTTGTTTAAGGCAATTCTAGTCTAGAGGCCTAAATTTCAGGCGTTTTTTCGGGCTTGATAAAAAAAAATATATATATATTTTTGGTATCCATTTTTTACAGTCTTTTTATTGATATTTCAAGAATTTACAAAAAAAAAAATTCTGCAAAAAAAATAATTGAAAAAGTTATGGGTCTCTAAATATGATCGTAAAAAAAAGGGTTGAGGCGGTTAACATGATGCCAAAGCAGCTCCCATTCGTCTGAAACCGAAATGAAACCAATTTTCTTGATCAAGTGGAAAATACAACCCATCACCGTCTAGCCCTGAGCTAGTAAAATTATATTTCAAATCGCCAATAGCTAGCCGTTTTAGCTAGTAACTGTCCAGCCTTGTAACGCTTTCGTCATCTAATGACTGGATACAGAAAATTAGGTAGTGACTAGATCAAAAAAATATCTCGCAGTTGTGTAATATTTCTTATCCAGACAATGTGCAAAAATGTTTTTTTTCACATTAATTATATCCCGGCGTAATTTGACGATTATCTTCCTCAATTGCCAATTTTGGTTATGATATTTACGCTGCAAATATATTAAATGATTAATATGAAATTATATCAGAAAAGAACGCTTACGTGTGAGGTGGTTGCGACCCCGATTACCTCTGGGTGATAAATCCACGACGTTGTCCACTGAGCCCGTTCTACTAAGTTAATTTATTAATTTCGGATCGTCTACACATGCAAAAAGTTGCGTTATTAAGAAATGGCTGAATTAACATATTCAAATAACATTATCAGATTGATTTTTTTTGCATTGAGAGCTATATTTGCATAGAATTAAATAACCTCAAATTGTATTTATCCAAACATTTATTCTGGCTAGTGACGAATTAATGACACGATGTTACTGCCACCAATGCTATCCATTATATAAACTCCCAATAACAATATAAACATTATATAAACTAATCACGATCGACTGGGTAGTGGCTAATCAAAGAGCACGTAACCGCAGTTGGCTAGTATTGGCTAGTTCATCGCGAGATACCCACTTGAGGATTTTTTTCTTTATTCGCAACGTCATCTGTAACTCAAATTGCTTAGCCAGCTATGAGCCAGTTGCTCGATGAAACTACATGCAGTCACATAACCTCACATTGTCATATGTGACGATCATTGGCTAGTCAGTTGCGATCTAGTCATCAGGTGGTATTTTATAGTAAGGCAGCGACATCTGTAATCAAGTTCGGCTAGGCAGTGACTAGCCAAGAGGTGCATAGCCGCAGTTATCTAGTGTTGGCTCGGTCATTGCGAGATACACACTTGAGAGTTTTGTTCATTCGCAATGCCATCCGAAACTCAAGTTGGCTAGCGAGTCACGAATCATTCGCTAGATGATAGTACGTTTAGTCACAATAACCTCACTTTGTTATTCGTAACCATGGTTGACTAGTCCAATGACGGCCTAGTTAGTAGATGGCATTTTTATTGTAACGCAGCAACATCTATAGTGAAAATCGATTGAGCAGTGAATAGACAAGAGGGCTAGATAACAAAATATTTAGAATATTGGCTACGTAATGGCTACCTCATAGCGAGGCAGCCATTAGTAGGTTCGCATGAGCTCATCTGGGCGAGCCAGTTACTAGCACATAACTCAGACAGGCTATCTCAGCTACCTCATAGCGAGGCAGGCACTAATGGCTACCTCATCGCGAGGCAGCCATTATAGTAGGTTCGTATGAGCTCATCTGGGCGAGCCAGTTACTAGCACATAACTCAGACAGACTAGCACAATTTCTACTCGGGCACCAAAGAGAAAATAAAGTTTTTAATGGCAACTGTCCGAAAAAAGAGTTAATTTTCGACCTGTTTTTTGCAAAGATAACATTTTTTTTTAAATTGTAACAATAATTTCACAATGCCCGAGGTAGAGACGAGCAAGAGATTTATACTTAAGGTTCATACCAAATTTGCAGTCAATCAATTCAAGCGACCGCAACAATCTAAGTGCTATAGAGGCATGTTATACTTACGTTATATTAATCAGCCATTCATCGGAGGAATATTAACGTATTTTGGTTCGTTTATTTTTTTACAACTTCAGAGTTTCAATGTAAGGTCCATGAATCGATTGCTGAGGTGCATACTGAGCTGTTCGGACCTGCTTTTGATTGGCTCACCCCAAGATAGTAGTCCTTCAGGTGGGAGACGCGAGAACTACCACTTTGCCTCATTATCTGAATCACTCGTCAACCTATAAGTTTTCGGAACTGTATGTAAGACCGTGATTGATACGTAGCAGGTACGTTGCTATGATTTTGCGATGGAGTAGAAGGATTCAGTGAAACTTAAGGTAGTAGTCTCGCCGAAGCGTTTTTCTAAAGATTTTTTTTTTATTTTGTGGACTCATTCAGGGCACTATTAAATAATTACCTGCAAAATTTCAAAAGGATTCACCGTTCCGTTTTTGAGGTATTGGCAATCAAAGATTGCATGATTTTACACGTGTTCTTATGGGAAGCAGTGGAATATTTCACATTTCACGCAATAACTTCGAAACTTTTCTACAGATTAAAAAAAAATTCTTAATTACAGAGAAACATATGACAAAGTGGGTAAAAAAAAATCATAAATTTTGACCGTCTAGTTTCAGAGATATCGCGATTTAAATTAAGCAATGTCTATGGACGCTAGCGCCACGGAGCGACTGGGGCAGACTAGAACTAGATTACAGTAGTGTGTGCATATCCGTATACGCAGAGTATCTACGTATTAGTCACCGGAATGGATAGTCTGATACAAAAGTGAGCGTTAGTTAAGCATTATATTAGGCGTTTTCATCATTACTTTATAAGTTTTTACATTCCGATAAGATGCACAACCTACATTATTAGGATATTTCGGAATATTTCGAAGGTTTCATCGATTGAGCGGAGAATAAACTTTTCAATGTGACTGTGGCGAGACTACTACCGTCAGGAAACTTTATTGATTCAATCGTTTATAGGATGTTTGCCGAAGAAAAATTAGTACTCGTTAACATTCATCGGTGATTCGTTCGACCTTCTCCTTTTTCAAATCCTGACAACGAAAACAAAAAACACCCGCTCGAGTACAAGTTGCGAAAAATAATGGTACGTCGTTTAAATGTTCGAATTATAAAACACTATCCTATGTATAAAAAAAAAAAGAAAAGAAAACATGACGTGCGCATCGCGTCATTGCACGATAACACACATAAATCGTCGTAAATCAAACAGAGTACGAACTACAACGCACTTGTTTTTTTTTTTTACGCTCGTGAAATTTGCCAAGCAAAATCTCATCACTATCGTAAAAAAATACAGTGGTACGAAGTGAAATTTGATTCGAGGTCGAGACTCGTAGCGTGTGCGTGGATCGTCGTTGTCTGCTCGTGTATTTGGCACGTTTGATTCGGTGAGGAACCGAGGAAAAAAAAAAGCAAAAAGAAAACGGTGAAAGTCCGTATAGTTGCTTCTTTATGGGAGAGTACACGCGACTAAACGCGATCGAGCATTGTACCGCTACGAAGTCGATTTAAATGACCTGACTTAACCGACCTATTGTGGTCAGATATCTTTTGCTCGCATCCGCGATTCACGTATACACTGCGGCAGTGTGTGGTGCGTGTGTAAAACACATGGCCGTATTCATACGCAATGCGAAACTCGCGAGGTTCCGTTGTGTCGCACCTGCCCGTTTAAGGAGGTTAGAGCGTTACGGCTAATCCAACTTTCAGGCTTGACATTTTTATATGATGTTGACGAATACGTTATGCACCCTTTGGAAAAATTTGAGCTATATTGACCGTTCAGTTGTTTCGTAATAAAATTGCAAAGTCGAGCACTTTGAGCTAGTGACGCGCGTCGTCTTATGGAGACGGTCGACCGGAAGTGCGGTGATCACGGTTTTGTTGTTCACGCATCCAACTAAGGTCGTTGGAAAACTGAAATTTGATAAATTAGACATAATAGATATTGTAAAAAAATCGAAAATTCGAACTTCACCGTGTAGTTCAAGCACTACATTATAAAACGGTTTCAACTTCCGGTTGAGTATTATCATAATGACGAAATAGTACCAATTGACTTGTCAACGTCAGGCGTAACAGCTGATTCGATTGGCGAGCATAACCTAACTCTGGAGCGAGATTCTGTAACTCGGTATCGACAGTTTCCCTTGTTGCTGGCTAGGGACAGCCAATCGAATGGACGATCAGAAGAAAGGGAGCCTCTTATTGGCTGTCGCTAGGCAACGATAACGAAAACGTCCGCTATCGAGTTACATAATCTCGGTACTGCTTGGATATCGTCGTGAAGACTCCAGAATCGTTGAGGATATATTTTATTTTTGCAGTGTTCCAACGTATACTCTTTTATGAGTTTTTACGTATTACCCTTCCCAATTGAATCCCTTTTTCCTATCACTCCCTACCCGCACTTCGCTAATCTAACCTAACTTCCGTTGCGTCCACAGCCGTCTTAAGCTACACTATACCGCATTTGCCGAGGGTACGGGGAAACTGTGGAAAACCCGTAACGGTATAGACGGCCCTGTATTTTCTGATTCCTTGGCATACCAGACCTTTTTGCTCAAGATATGTATACCAAGGCCTCAGAAAAACGGCCTCCCGCTCACTCGTCGATCCGCCAGCCAGAGCACGGCTAAGCGGTCACCGCACCAAGTATTGACCTCGTTCAAGGCTGCTTGACATCAGTGATCGCCCGAGCCGCACCGCGACCGCCCAACCACCAGCGTCGGTTTCGTTGAGGATATAATTTTTCACTTTTTATTAGTAAATATACATTAAATAAAATATTTACCACAAATTTGGCACTTTGCGGATCGACAATACGAATATACAACATAAGTTAACATAAATCAGAACACCCGTGGGGTAACATAAATTTAGTTTCTTCGTTGACCCCGAGGAAGTGCTCGTACCTCCTTAATTTGGCATCCTGCGAATCGTTGCGCAAGAACCTCCCATTTTTTTGGTTTATTTATTTTTGCCTCATTGGTTTATATTCATTTGTGTTATTTAGGTTTGTTAATTATTTACTTTTCACTTGATAGCTTCGTTGCCAATGGCGTAGCCAGCATTTTTGTTTGGGGGGGGGGCGGACGACAGGAGGAGCCGGTCTGGCAAGAACTACTGAGTGACGGATAAGAATGTGAAAATGGGAAAATGTGAAAATGGCAAACTGTGAAACTGCGAAAATGTGAACCAGTCACCATCCGTTCGAAAAATGGGTCGATTTCGTTACGTTTCAGCAAAGAATCGCAGGCATCAATTCGGTCCAAAAGGTTCTTTTGCGTCAATTCGTGTGGCACCCATACATCGAGCTTCTTCTTGAGACCAGCCTTATGCAAATGGTTCCAAACGGTTTTCTGGCTAATCTTCAGTTCCTGGGCAATGGAATAAGTGCTCACATGCCAGTCCGACTCGACGATTTCCATGATTTTATCGACATTTTCGACGATTGGCCTACCAGAGCGTGCCTCATCTTCGACGTCCATATTACCAGAACGGAATCGTTGGAACCACCGCTTTGCTGTTGCATTCGATACTGTATTGGGTCCATAAACAGCACAAATGTTTTTGGCCGCCTGCTCCGCCTTTTCACCTTGGTCGTAGTGGTACTGATGAATGTATCGAATTTTCTCTTTTTTTACATCCATTTTGGAACGCTGTAACACACAACTGGCTTCACCAAACACAAAACTGTCAAAGAACTCTTTTTGAAGCGTAATGTCACCTTTAAATCGCCGTATAGTATGACCCGATGCGATGTATACATCGTGAGATATGGCTCACTAAAGACATCTAGCGGAATATGCTCAGAACTTTTTTACTTCACCCAATATTATACTTACGAAATATGTGAAAACAAATCGATTTTTTGAACATTGTAAAGGGTTTTCCCCCCTTAAGACATCTTATTGCAGTATTCAATATTGAAATGGTAGAGGCGGGGTGGAGGAGAGGAGGGCATCCTTCGGACAATTGAAAAGTACTTCCTGGCCGTGAAATAATTGCAAAGAACCGTTGGTTTTTTTTTTATCTACACGTTATTACTTCAGGCGATTTGTCATTTATGTAATCGGAGAGCTCCATTCGTTCCTGTCAACAACCTTGAGAGATATCACAGGTGAAACTGTCCATCGTTAAGTCTTGTGAAATTCATCATTCGGGATGAAGAAAAAAAGCTGTAAACACACACGCACACGTTCATTATATACGTTTATGCATACACGAGAGAAAAAAACAGACGTTGGACGATTGCCAAATAGCTCGAGGCGTTGAAAAATTTCCTTAGAGCGGGAGATGCGTTTTCCTCGCGGTGTTTTGAAATTATTATTTTTTTTCGCGCCCGACTGACAATCAGCCCCCCCCCCCCCCCCCCTCCTCTATACTGAAACAATCTATATTTTTAGACCTTCGTCTTTCGAGTCTTTCTCCCCGCACCTGTCCTCTCGCGACTGCGCGCATATTACAAAATGATATATATCCGGGTGAATAGCTGGAACGAATATACTCGTATGGTTGTAAAATGACTCACTTATTTACTCTTTTTCTCGAATAAAAATCGCACAAAGACTCGCGGCGCGAAGCAGCCCGCGCGTATGTATGTGTGTGTGTAAAGCAATCGTATGGAATGCGTCAAGCACGTAGTAAATAAAACAGAAGAATCCCGGAATGACGATTAAATACTGGGCCCACGATTATGTGACCTCGTTATTATCCCAGCGTCTATTTCCCTCTACGCACGAGACGAAACCCACCCGGAACGGCGAACGAACAATTTTTCTCGCATACTAACTATAGACACGTTGGTTTATAATTTGATATTCTTATTTTATAGTAGTAGTTTTTATTATTCCAGGTATATCCCTTCAGGATGTTTGCACAAAATATCCCCCTCTACATTACGTTTCCTCTTAAAGAATTGTCTTATTTCTAAACGTATACTCTACTGTCGTGTTTTGCCTTTCGTTTCTTCTCGCATTCGTTTCCTCGTTTACAATTTTTCTAATCAGTTTCTCGAAATGATTTATATTATATTAGGTGAAGTAAAAAGTTCTGAGCGTTTTTTCGCTTTATTTCGACGATGAAATTAACATAGTTAGGATTATCCGATTTAGATCAAATATGCGCCGTTTTGTTCGATAACTTTTGTCCATTTTGAAGGCAATTTCATTATTCCGCGATTGAAGAAGTCCTCGTCCCTATTGGTAAAAAACTTGAGCAGCTCATTTTCACAAGCCTCTCTTGAGGCCAGTTTTGTACCATCAAGAAAATTTTGCAAATGCTTGAAAAGGTGATAATCGCTTGGTGCCAGGTCTGGACTATACCGCGGGTGCGATAGAATCTCCCATCCAAGCTCTCGGAGCTTCGGGCGCGTCGTTAAAGATGTGTGCGACCTGGCGTTGTCTTGATGGAACACAACACCCTGCCTATTGGCCAATTCTGGCCGCTTCTGGTCGATCGCCTGCTTCAATCTGGTCAGTTGTTGACAGTAGAGATCCGAATTGAGTGTTTGGCCCGATGGGAGCAGCCCATAGTGGATGATTCCCTGCCAATCCCACCAAACACACAGCAAAACCTTCTTGGCAGTTAATCCGGGCTTGGCGATCGTTTGGGCCGGCTCACCGCGATTGGACCACGATCTTTTTTGGCTGTTGTTCTCGTATGTGACCCATTTTTCATCGCCAGTTACCATCCTCTTAAAAAATGGGTCGATTTTGTTACGTTTCAGCAAAGAATCGCAGGCATCAATTCGGTCCAAAAGGTTCGTTTGCGTCAATTCGTGTGGCACCCATACATCGAGCTTCTTCTTGAGACCAGCCTTATGCAAATGGTTTCAAACGGTTTTCTGGCTAATCTTCAGTTCCTGGGCAATGGAATAGGTGCTCACATGCCGGTCCGACTCGACAATTTCCATGATTTTATCGACATTTTCGACGATTTGCCTACCAGAGCGTGCCTCATCTTCGACGTCCATATTACCAGAACGGAATCGTTGGAACCACCGCTTTACTGTTGCATTCGATACTGTATTGGCTCCATAAACAGCACAAATTTTTTTGGCCGTCTGCTCCACCTTTTCACCTTGGTCGTAGTGCTACTGAAGAATGTATCAAATTTTCTCTTTTTGTACGTCCATTTTGGAACGCTGTGACACACAACTGGCTTCACCAAACACAAAACTGTCAAAGAACTTTTTTTGAAGCGTAATGTCACCTTTAAATCGCTGTATAGTATGACCCGATGCGCTGTATACATCGTGAGATATGGCTCACTAAAGACATCTAGCGGAAAACGCTTAGAACTTTTTACTTCACCCAATATAATATTATATAAATTTCTTTTTTAATTTTTTCATTTGCTTTCTTGCATGTACATTAGACTGGCCCAAATAAAAAACTCCTCGATTCGGGCTCTCACTCCTTGAAAAATTACTCGATAATGAAACAAAGAAGCTGGACAAAGGAGCACCCTTTAGGTTAATTCTAACAAGTGATTCATGAGGTTTTTTTTTAATTCTCCATTTGGTTTACACGTGATAAATTAACGTTTTCTTTTCCGATGCCAACCATTTTCGATAGATACAGTCAATGAGTGGTCTGGGCCAATCAGTGGGATTATTATATATAGTAAACGGATTTATAACGCCAAATTAAAGCCTTTGTAATCATGCATCCTTTCATTTCAATCTTCGAAACTTGTTGATCAAGATGACTGGTGGCATTACGTAAGCGTGGGTGCCTGTCAGTACAATCTGCTGCTTCAAACGTCGATATAATACAACATTATTTCTCGTGCTATAAAGTTCTCATGTCACATCGAGCGAGGGCATACAAAGCGCCAAATGGCAAATAATGGAACTAAAAATCGTGGGTGTCGAATTTCGCCGAAAATACAATCGTAATGAACGATTAAATACAGAAAATAAATTTGTTTGATTGGTAAGAATGGTGCTCTGGTCCCACTCGCCGTGATCAAATTTTTTTTTCAGCACAGTAAATTATTGAAAATCGGAAGTGACTCGTCGTTCGCCATGACACATTTTCACGAGCTGAGAGAATTATCGTATTATAAATGTGCTTACGAGTCGAGAGTCATCACTTCGAGCATCTTCTGTAGGTAGACCCAAACCAAGGTTAGTGGATCCTTTGAAAGTGATTATTCCGATATTTTTCCATTTTTCGACTATTTTCATACTTTGCGTGACTAGAATGACCTTGTGTTGTAGGTCGCTGAATTCGTCTTAAAATCGGTAATAATGTCAACGAAAAAAAAATACATGGTTCCATTTAAAAAAGTGGAGTTGACCTTGACGTAGCTTCAGCGCCTCCACCGATAAAAAAAATAGGGTAGTCCAGTATGACGGCCTTCTCGAACACTGAAACTTTTGTCCGAAACATTTTTGCATATGATCAATAGTTTGAGTGCTATTGCTCTGTAACACTTTATGTGCCTCACCCTGTATATATATATATTGGTATATACCAATCAAGGTATAGCGAATACTTTTATTCGCCTACTCTTACCCCTCCTCTACTCCCTCCCCCTAACCCGCCGTACCCTCCAGGCTCACAGGTCTTGTGTAGCTGCACAGCATGGTCACTTTATCTTATCGAGTTTCAAGAAGCCCGGTGGAATTCCCACGGGAACACGAGTCATCACTTATTTTTGTCGAATGTCGAAATGGCCCGAGCAGAAATTTGTTCAGGGTGAAATCCGGACCGGATCAGGCTGCCACAATAGCAAATCCGGGCCGGATCAGGCAAATTTAGTCCGGCCCTGATCAGGGATGTAACGCTTTTGCAAAATCAGGTCCGGATCAGGCACCTTATCAGGCTCTGATCAGGCGCTTTATCAGGCCCGGATCAGGCACCTTACCAGGCTCGGATTAGGCACTATATCTGGCTCGGATCAAGCAACTTATCTGGCCCGGATCAGGTGCCTCATCCTGCCTGAGATATGCGTGTCATCTGGCTCAATCATTTGATTAATTTTTTGTTTAAAAATAGATCAACATTTATTAAATTATTATCGCAGTTACACGTTATCAAGTTTACTAACGTTATTAAAAATATGGCACATATGAAAATATTTTTTTAAAGTTTAAGTTTTTATTTTACTTGACGTGATCGTTTAGTTTTTGTTCCGGTTTTGGCGATGACCGTCCCAATCTTTCCGGCCCAATCTGTCCGGCGCAAATCATGCGTGCCTGATCAGGGCGCCTTATTGATACCTGATAATGCTTCTATCCGGCGCAAATCAGGCGTGCCTGATCAGGGCGCCTTATTGATCCCTGCTCAGGCCCCTGTCTGGCAGAAATCAGGCCTGCCTGATCAGGGCGCCTCATTGATCCCTGATCCGGCCCTGATGGATCCTCAGGCAGCCTGATTAGATTTCTGCTCGGGGGGATGAAGAAAAATATCAGGGCACCTCGGGCTGCGCATAATGAAAATCATCCATTAACGGATCCCAGTGTACAATTGTCGGCCCCTGTTTATATGTATAAGTGTTACACACGCAATATATATATATATATATATATATATATATTCACAAGGTGTCCCGTTTACGTCATAAATACGGATACCCACATATGATAATCCCTATCAGTCGGTACGAAAAATAAACACGCAATCTGGTAATGTACTCATTCTTCTTCGTTCTCTTGACGCTCAAAAAGGCCCGGTCGGTCGGCGATACGCCCCGAGGGAGAACTGTATTATTGCATGCCCTTAAATTGATTGTGATATATTAGATGTCTAACTGTGACTTGTGTTTCCGAACAATTGAGGTAACGTAATTTCGAATATACGAGCTAGATTATATGGGGATCGCACGACGTGCCTGAACATGTGCCTCTTCATCTGTGTAATATTGCATACATCGGTGACACACCCGAGGACGCATCGAAGCAACGCGATACGGTTATGTGTACACGTGCGTGGTGATGACCGAATCAATCTGTACGATATCGGCTTTTGGGTATGATAACGTACTATTATTTCGGTCACTGCTATACGAGCATGATTCGATAAGTAACTTGGTTCGCATACTAAGAGAGGGCAACACTGATATCTATGTGCTTTTAAGGAGGTACGACTATTTCCTCAGAGTCAACAAAGAGACTAAATTTATGTCATTCCACGGGTGTTCTGATTTATGTTAACTTATGTTGAATATTCGTATTGTTGATCCCAAAGTGCCAAATTTGTAGTAAATATTTTATTTATTGCATATTTACTAATAAAAACTGAAAAATTATATCCTCAACGACTCTGGAGTCTTCACGACGATTTCCAAGCAGTACCGAGATTCTGTAATTCGGTAACGATCGTTTTCGTTGTCGTTACCTAGCGACAGCCAATAAAAGGCTCCCTTTCTTCCGATCGTGCATGTGATTGGCTGTCGCTAGTCAGCGACAACGAAAACTGTCGCTACAGAGCTAGGTTATGCTCGTCAAACGAATCAGCTGTTACGCCCGACGTTGGCAAGTCTATGGGTACTATTTCGTCGTTATGATAATATTGAACCGGAAGCTGAAACCATTTTATAATGTAGTGCTTGAACTACACGGTGAAGTTCGAATTTTCGATTTTTTACAATATCTATTATGTCTAATTTATTAAATTTAAGTTTTCCAACGACCTTAGTTGGATACGTGAGTAACAAAACCGTGATCACCGCACTTCCGGTCAAGCGTCTCCATAAGACAAAGTGCTTCACTAGCTCAAAGTGCTTGACTTTGCAATTTTCTTACGAAAAAACTGGACGGTCAATATAGCTCAATTTTTTCCAAAGGGTGCATAACGTATTCGTCAACATCATATAAAAATGTCAGGCCCGAAAGTTGAATTCGACCCCATGATCGTACCTCCTTAAAGCTTTTTCCCTATAGATAAAAACTTTATAGTTACAAATCATTCTAACACTACCTCATTGTATCTGTAGATCAACGAAAAACTGCAGCAGGCATATCGAGAGAATTACGTAGTGAAAATGGTGCCGTCATTGGTCAGAGTAGATATGGTATCCCGACGTCTGAAGGCTGTAGGACCGATTGGACGCGTTGGTGTAAAAAAACCACTGATCAGTAAAAAAAGAAGTAAAACGTCAGCACAAGTATACCAGCATTGGGCAGCATCAGATTGGCGGAAAGTGCTTTTTTCCGATGAAATCAAATTTCAATTATTAGGAAGTGATAGTCGGAAGTGCGCGAGAGGTGCAACAGGTATCAGATTCAACGTAAGGCATTAAATTCCTACCGTAAAACACGGTAGCGGGAGCATTAATGATTGGGGAGCATTTTCTGACGACGACGTTGATCCGCTGGTAGAAATTCAAGGCAATATGGACGCTACAATGTACAGAATTATATTGCAAGACCATAGCTCCGATTTGCAATGAAAAAAATACCGCGTAGTTGGGTTTCTCAACACGATAACGACCCCAAACTTGATTCCCGTCTTGTAAAAGATTTTCTTCAAAGATGAAAAGTACGCCTTCTCGACTGGTCATCGCAATCACCGCACTTAAATCCAATTGAGCTTTTGTGGCAAGACCTTAAAGATCGTGTTGGAACAAAAAATCACTCTAAAAAGACGGGTGGGAGTCAAAACTTCGAATGGTCAAATATATAACGAGAAAGATTTCGAAATTACAGAATTATAAACTCAAAATAATGAAGGTTAAATTATTCGAAATTTTATCCTTCGACCGATGACGAAATCGAATAACTATTACACTAAAGGATTATTTATTCGGGAGCTCATTCATTCGAGAAAAGCTATTCAGATAGTCTGTAGTTTGAGTCATGCAAATACAGATTCGAACAATCTACAACATTCATATCTACGAAATAGAAAAAAGGGCGTATCCAATATTGGTAATACCATCTATAGCAAAAAGCCATATATCGAGAATACAAACTTCGAATGTGTAGATCTTAGATACGCAAATGATCGATGATCCAAAATAGCGAATATCTAAATAGCAAACATGGGATGACTGCCTTACCCGACTGATCACCAGCGCCATCAGTCAGCTTCACTCTAAAGCGCAAGTAAAGTATTGCTCGATCATAAGTTTTTGCTATCCGGACCGTTCGCCTTTTCGGCCTACCGCTATTTTAACTGGTCGACGTTTTGGCCCTTCGCTTTAATGAATTCGAAATTTTAAACCATCATAATATTTATAACGGAATATATTTATAACCTAAAGTCGATATTATATCTCTCATTATTTTGTTAAATCTTATAGTTATTTTCGCTGTAAATCAATTTCAAGATATTTGTATTCACAATTTGTATTAACTATTTTACAGATTATCATAAGATTGAACTATCTATTATATATTGAAATGTTCGTCATGAATGAATTCGAAATTTCGGTCCTTCTGAATATTGATCGATCGAATTTCCGACACCCACCCAAACAAGACGAAATTGTGAAATTATTTGCCACATGATTAGGGAAAACTCGTCACAAGAACGGATCTCACAATTATTAGGTGTATGACTTAATTTTTACAGATTTTTTAGCAAATTTATTTAATATAAAAATAGAGAACAACGATCTTAATCCTGGAAATATTGTCCATCGTTTTCTATGACCTTGCGCCATCTCTCAGGTAACATACGAATGCCGTCGCGAAAGAAACTTGCAGGTTTCGAGGCGATAAAGTTATCGACGAATTTACGTACATCGTCCAGCGTTTTGAACTGTTTATCCACTAAGGCGTGCTGCATTGACCGGAATAAATGGTAGTCGGATGGGGCCAAGTCTGGTGATTATGCCGCGTGCGGGAGAACTTCCCATCCCAAGTTCAAGAGGGTCTTCTGAGTCGCGCGAGCAACGCGAGGTCGAGCGTTGTCATGCAGGAGTATGACTTGCCTGGTTCCTTGCCCAGTAAATAGCCTTTTCTGATCAAGTTCTTCGCTCAGTTTGTTCAAGTGTCGGCTGTAGCGTTCCGCAGTCCCCCTTTGACCAGTTTCCAGGACTTCGTAATAAAACACACCCTTCATATCCTGTCCAGGGCGTGGCTGGTCACTAAGATCGAAATCACCACTTCTAAAACATTTGTACCAATAATTACACGTTTTATAAGACCCAACGTCGGCACCAAGAACACTACAAATTGATTCCCGTGCTTTAGAAGCATTTTTTCCTTGTTGGAATTCGTATAAAATGCAGTGCCGAATGTGCTGTTTATCAGTTGCCATCGTAAACTCCGCTATTCTGAGAGGTTATGTAACTCACGTAGACTTGTCGTTCGGTTTTCTGAAACCTTGCGTCCGATCCTTTCAAAACCACAAAAGACCGCGAAAATATTTCCATTTTAAATAGAATTTTAAGCTCGAAGAAAAAATCTGTAGAAATTAAGTCATACACCTAATAATAGCGTCCATGCCTTGTCGTTGCGCTGCAGTTATCGTCGCTAAGGCCATGCTAACAAAGTACTGAGTCAAGTGAATAAGATCGAATCTCGTTTTGTTATTTTCAAAAAAATTTGTTATGTTTTTCACACGCATCAATATGTTGCCCAATAATTTTGCACATTCATTCAATAAAAAGTGATAGACAATCAAATATTTAAGAACAATATCTATGTATATAATTAATTGTTTTCAAATATAAGTGAATACATGTTGTCATAACTCGTTAATTTTTTTCCCCGCCGTCGTATTTCAATGCAATAGGCCTGACGAATAGGACGACTCAAAACTTTTGCACGCAACTGTATACACCCAATATAATGATCCCGCAAAAAAATTAAAGGTAACCTTCATTTGACCTTAACTACACACACACATTTAATGTCAATCAAAGTTTGACCTCAAGTCGCCTCCAGTTCTTGAATGGGATCATTATATTAGGTGTATATGTGTATAAAATAATGTACGGAAAAAATTGAAGGTGACCTTGACTTAACCTTGACAATTTTTCGATGTACCGTTCCCGAGATATTTCGCAATTCTGTTTGAAACAGAACACCCTAGACATATATAGTATAGTTTCGCACCACTCAAGGTTTCCCATTCTTCGGAGAACGAGATACGTTTTTGTCATCTTTTAGTTATTATTGTTTTTCTTCCTCCTTTTATTTTCTCTTTTCGTTGTCCTCCTTCCTCGTGTCGGTAGATTGAACGATGGATGACTCATACTTATTCAATTATTCATCCTCGCACATATCGCGAGACTTCTTTTTCCGGGGTAGATATCCCGAAAGCGTTTCAAGCGATACGTATTTTCGATGATTTGCTGCATGTCTCCACGCGCGCGGTTGCACAAGGTCGCGAAAACTTGACGTAAAAATTCTCGACTACCCGTTCGCACTATTTCCGTTCTTTCCAAGGACGTCGGAGCTCCGTATATTATTTCTCGCATACCAACATATGTATGCAATACGTACAATTGTGCACGGAAAAATGTGGGTTAAACTTTCGAATAGCTGTTAACTCCGATTTCTGTGGAATTTTGCACAGACCTTCTTTTTTTGACAATACAAGTCTTTGCCTAGAAGGATTTTTGGCGCATGGCAATAGCTTTCGAAATATCGAATCTTAAATACATGTCATACATGACATACATGACATCTGTTCATACATGACATGATCGACTCGACTAACTCACAAAATCCAAACAAACACAAACGAGTCTAAACAACCCCGAACAAGACGCAAACAAACACAACCAAAACCGAAACAAACTCGAACAAACTCTCCCAAACAAGCACAAATAAGCCATAAGAAACTCAATTAAGCCCAAACAAACTTAAACTAAAAAATACAACCAAGCCCAAACAATCTTAAACGAACCCTACAAAACCCAAACAAAGACAACCAACCCCAAAAATTCTCGAACAAACCCTACTAAGCCCAAACGAATACAATCAAGCCTCAACAAACACAACGAAGCCCAAACAATCTCAAAGAAACGCAAACAATCCTTATAAAACCCAAAAAAGCACAACCAAGTCCAAACAATCACAAACACAACACGCCCAAGCCCAAACAAGTCCTAAGAAACCCAAACAACACAATCAAGTCGAAACAAACCCAAACAGACACAACCAAAGCCGACAGAACCCAAGAAAACCCAAACAAAGAAATACAACCAAACCCAAACAATTCCAAACGAGCCTTATAAAACCCAAGCAAATACAACCAAACCCAAACAATCCCAAATAAACCTAAATAATCATTATAAAATCCAAAGACGCACAACCAAGTCGAAATAATCCTAAACACAACACAACCAAGCCCAAACAAGCCCTACAAAACCCAAACAACACAATCAAGTCGAAACAAACACAACCAAAGCCCACAAAACCCGAAAAACACCACAAGCACACCCAAATCCAACAAATTCAAAACCCGAGCAAACCAAACAAACTCACACACGACACGAGTGACGAACGTGTCAGACCGTGTTGATAAAATAGGGATAGCTGTAATTAATGAACGAAGTAGAAAAACCACTTGATTATTCAACACGATATTCCTTACACTATAATCACAGTTCGTTTAGTTTTTTATCCAAATCTCGGCATTATTTTTGTCCCCACAGCCCTATAAGTGGTGTTTACGATGTGTAAAGGATAAAGGCTCAAATGGATAAAGATTGAACTTGAACATTAAAAATCTCCGAAACTACGTTGTGAAACTAATTGATTTTTGGACAGTCAATGCATCCTAAATTAATATCTTGTGATTACAAATTTCAATCGTCTACAAGCCCTTCGATTATAATGCCGAAACTCCCTTTTTTCGAGGACGCTTTTTTTCTACCGCTTCTTCTATGGAGTTTCGACTTCTGTACTCTAACCATAAGTGGGGGACGTATATAGTGACCTGAAACTCGGTCGGTTTTCTGAAATGTTAGCTGAATCCAACTATTATTCTTAATTTCACGTAGATCTTTTAGAAAAGCGAAGGGGCCACGTGGGTAAAGTTTACTGGCGAAGAGCAACTAATTGTATTCACTGAAGACGCCAAAACGGTCTTGAGATACGTCCTCTCTCTGTATAAGTTATTTTACGCACATATTCGAGGAAAGCGGCCGAGAGTCCTCTTTGTGCGTTATATCGCTCTGGTTCGCACGACCCTTATCCCCCTTGCGGATAAACGTCGCTTATCCCCAGCAAATGGGATACGGAGCCGTCCCGCAACTTACGTTCCATTTAACGCTGTGAATGGGAATAGGCTATAATGTAGTGTGCCTTCGCGTAATCTTTGACGACTCAACAGCTCGGAGACGCTCCATTAACCTGGAAAAGAAGACGTGAATTTCAGGCGGGGTTACCCTTGACACATCTCTCCTTCGCGTTGCTGCTCTCTAATCAAGCCCCACGCAGTATGGATGGAATATCAAAAAAAGAAAAAAATCCTTCAATCCCCTTTTTTAAGATTTTCATTGGAAGATCCGCAATCGAAATTTGCTAACAAATATTTGGTATAATAGCCAATATAAGGAAATGAAAATTTGAAACCGTATTTTCGTCGCATGCGAACAATGGGAACTTAGGGAGTTTCGACACTAAAATTGAAAGGCTTGTATACTGCGTTCAACGAGAGAACGACACGTTTCCGAACGTAAGTTCGTCCGACACGGTTAGATCTGGCCCAATGGGCCACCCTCTTTACCCTCTCCACGTTACCAATGTGGTGCAAGACCCAATTGTTACGGTACTACAGTACTGAGTAGCAAACCCGACTAACCCCACACATCAATCAGTTTCACAACTTAGTTGCGGATATTTTTAACCCATCATGGTCACCCTGGGTACAGTCGACCCGTCGATCAATTTTTGGCGTAAATATATAGTTCCTGGCTTCGAATGGGACTGTATTCGCCATTTTACCTGGTGTTTGAAGTATCCTCATATCATAAAATTTACCCTCTTCACACGTCGGAATGAATACCTTTTTTGGAACGCGCACTACGCTACTATTTTTTCCCAAAAGTAGCACGTCCAAATTTTAGGTAAAAATGTTGAAACTTCACGGAACTATGATTTTTTTTTAGCGAAAAAGTGGCTTTCTTGCGTTTTCACCTCTTTATGAATTTTTTTTTAACATGTCGCCATTTTATTTCTTATAAATACATTTTTCGTACATCATCTAGAAAGTTCAAAGCATGTTCCGTAATTTTTTGAACCACTTCGGACGGATAGTTTCATCACAATACTTTTTTGTAAACTGACTGGGTAGAATCGACCCGTGTGTGACTACGGCGATTGAATTTGGAAGTGTGACCACGAAGGGTTATTATTGTTCAAGTTGAAGCTTTATTCATTTGGTAATACACATGACACCTCGTAAACACCAGTGCTGTAGGGACAAAAATAATACCGAGATTTAGATTAAAAACGGAACAAAACGGTGATTATACAATAGTTTTAGGAATATCGCGTTAACCCTGGAGGTGCACTCATATTTTTGCTACTTAGTTATACACACTGGGTCTGTGAGATCCAGCCATTATCGAATGATGTACTTTCCTAAGCGATTCCTAGCGATAGTCAGTCGTGCCAATGGCAGAAACTGCCGCTGCCGCCAAGTCTATCGGTTATTTTTCTTCAATAAAATTGCAACATATTAGTATTTATTGAAAAAAGGATCGCTACGAGGGTAATTTGAAAAGTTTCCGGCCTTTTTAAGAAAAACACATATTTCGACACGAAACAAAATTTATTTCTCGTCGTAGTTTCCCTTCAACTTGATACATTGGGTCCAACGCTTCGCCAACCTTTCAAACCTTAAAAAAAAAAAAAATGAGTGTCTAAACCCGAAAATACTGGTTTACAGCCCCCCCAAATGTTTTTCCAATTGGGAAAAAGAAAAAAGTCGCTGGGCACTAGATCTAGCGAATAGGGTGGCTGGGGAAGCAATTCAAACTTCAATTTGTTCATTTTTGACATCACGACCATGCACGTGTGAACTCGAGCGTTATCCCGGTGAAACAGGACTTTTTTCTTGGCCAAATGCGGACGTTTTTTTTCTTAATTGTGGCCTTCAATTCATCCATCAATGCAGCGTAGTACTGTCCGTTGATTGTTTCACCCTTTGCAAGGTAATCGATGAAAACAATTCCATGGCTATGCCAAAAAAAAACTGTCGCCATCACTTTTCCTGCAGAGAGAACGACCTTTGCCTTCTTCGGAGCTGATTCCGCCACCGCCATCCACTGCATTGACTGTTGTTTGGTCTCAGGCGTATGGTGGTGTATCCAGATTTCATCGACGCTTATCGTTCGCCGACAAAATTCTGCCGGATTTTTTGTTATACAGGCTAAGACACTCGCGCGCCATGTCCGCCCGTACGCGCTTTTGGTCGATCGTTAACAAGCGCGACACCCGGCGCGCCGTTAATTTTCTCATATTCAAATGTTGGTGTTAAATCTTGAGCACCCGTTCAGATGATATCACACAAGCCTCAGCAATATCCTTAACACTCGATCGACTATATTTCACCACAGTTGGATGCACTAAATCGACCATTTCCTCAGTTGAAGCGGTTTTCGGGCGTCCGGAACGTCTCTTGTCTAATCAGGGTGTCTACCGACCTGAAAAGTCATGAAAAGTCTTAAACGTCATGAAATTACACTCGACCCTTAAAAAGTCATGAAATGTGATGAAAAATTACCAGTCTACCGGATTTTCTTAAGATCTCTGCAGCGCTCATTATCATGGCCGATTTTTGTATTAATTTATTCAAAATAATTTCAAATTTTTGCGGGTTTGCGACGAATTTACGGTATTAGAAAAAAAAAAGTATTCGTTATCTCAACATATTAGTTTTTCTTTGTTATTCGTGTAAAGTGACTAGATGATATTACTCAAAATTCTTAAATGTATGTAATATTTTGCCAGATGTTCCCAAAATATATTTCTTCACAGCAAACTTGAAATGATGTTTGTCTCACATTTTTTAGTACACATGGAATTGTACAGTTTGGTGACTTTTCGTTTAGTTTGTAAACTTTTTATTGGCATACAACACACATCTGTTTCAAAGAGCAAAATAAAAATTTAGAATAGTAGTCGCACCAAAGAATTATAAAGTATACTTTTATACCAGAAAGTAATACTAAAAGTCATGAAAAAATTCCTATTCCTTGCCTTAAAAATCCTTAAATGTCATGAAATTTCAGTTCTGGTCAAAATTAGACACCCTACTAATATACTCGTACGACCACGCTTGTACTCGGCCACCCAATATTTCACCGCTATATAAATATTGGAGGCTTCACCGTATACGGATTCTAACTCATCTTTTATTTCCTGAGATTTTTTTTCCTTACAAATGAAGGAACTTTATCACTGCGCGATACTCCGTTTTCTCCATTGTTGACAAACCACGTCAGCTGGCAACTTTGGAAGAGTGCCATAGACAAAGTAATGATCAGAATGACTTGAAATTTCTACGGTTTACCAAGGCCATCCGGTATATCAAAGCCATCTATCGGGCGACGAAAGAATTTGCTTTTCTACTGTCACTTTTTGTTTATAAGGCCGGAAACTTTTCAAATGACCCTCGTATCAATATCATTTCCCGGCTAGGAAATATTTTTTCACAATATTGTAAGTTGGACATGCCTCAATAATAATTAATTTTTACATTAAATTTTATTCGCAAAAAGTTGGCAGCCTGCCGAAAACTCATTGTATTTTCATCTCCTTTCTTGCAGCCAAAGAACGGTATCGAAACTCCTCAAACATCGTCAAATATCTTGCTCACAAGCACGACTGTATGTACTTTTTCTTCTTCGTTGCTGGTCTCTTTCCCGATCTTATTCCACTGGAGCAAAATTTGACATTCCACTGAAGGAAACTTTTCGCATATTCGTTTCAGCGTAAACTCGCAATTTCGAAGTTACATCCGCTCAGGTGATTTATCGCAAAACCGAGCTGGTCCATGAGTCTGAAGTTTGGATCGTTCGAACCGAACGAAAAAATTAGTTAAAAAAAAAATCTTTGAGGGTATTTTCGGGTATATTTAGGATACAGATGGACGAAAATGACAAAAAAATCATTCAAAAAAATTATTAACCCCCAAACTACTCCTGAAAACGTGTAATAAAAACGGAAAAAAATAGCAGATTTTTTTCTTTTTTTCTAGAGCGTATGGCGTTTATTTTAAAAAATCCTGCGGAGTTCGTGACGGGAAATTATCCGAGGCAGACCTGCAAACGCTGATAGAAAAAAGGAAACACCTGCTTTGTTGCGGAGTCGAGTTGCAAAGTGCCCAATCCGATCTTCGATCTTCCCTTCGATCTTCCGCACATATATTTTGGCTTGATATATATTGGGGTGGCACAAAAAAAATCGGTATTTTTTTCCTCGATAATAGTTGTGAGGAAGTTGAAGTGTGGTAAAAGAAAAAACCTTGCGAAAGGATTGGGTCGTAGTTCAAAATTAAGAGGAGGTGTAAGCGACTTATATTTTTTTTTCAATTGATGACGAAAAATCATGGTCTTCAATAAAAAATAATGCAAACAAATCTAGTTCGATTTTCAATAAAAGAACGAACAAGAGTGTCAGCATTGCAAACAAACAAAAAAATTATTATTTTTAAACAATTTTTCTTATATACGACCATTATCGTATATTATACGTGAAAAAAATAAAAATATAAATAAACATTTGTTTACAAAATGATAAGTTTTTTTTTTTAATTCGCAATGATGACTCTTTTTCGATCTTTTATTACAAATCGAATTAGATTTGTTGCATACATTTTTTATGAATACCATGATTTTTCGTTATTAATTGCAAAAAAATAAATAAATAAAAGTCGCTTGCGCCACCTCTTAATTTTGAGCTACGACCTTTCGCGAGGTTTTTTCTTTCAGCACACTCCAACTTCCTAACAACTATTATCGCGAAAAAAAATACTGATTTTTTTTTGGGCCACCGTAACGCGCAGCAAAAATAGGCTGTGCGTTGTCTGTCAATCAGTCAGTCAGTCACGGAACGGTTTTATATATATAGATAACATTAAATTGGTGAATTCTATAGAATTTTTTAAATCTAAATTACGAAAATTCGTAACGTCGAGGTTTTGAAAGTCCTTATAAATATACAGTACTGAACAGACGACATTGACGTTTGCATCGTTGGATTACAATGAATTTTTTTTCTTTCTTTTTTTATTTCAGTATTTTAAATATCCAAAGCCTTTTTTTTTTAGCAAATCGACGCCATAAGTTTCTAATAAGAATACGTAGAAACGTTTGAGTGATCTTAAAAGCCTTAAATGGTAAAAAAAAATTGAGTAATTGAAAAGAATTGATTTTCATTGCGCTCGAACGATACGAAACTCAGTGTCATCTGGACAGAAAAAAGTATGCTAAGGACAGCCCAAAGTAAATGACAAAGTGCGTACGCCCTTTTATACAATGTAGTGCATAGATGTACGTACGTTTCTTTCATATCATTGTTCATCGTTCAAGACTGTGCTACCGTGCTAATACCAAAGTGCTCTAATGAATTTCGAAAAAAATATCAATCAATCAGTGCGGGAGAGGGAAGAGAAGGCAGCCAAGGCGAAGGCACCAATCTCTTCGGGGCCATGTGTCGCCGGCAAAAGAGCAGGAACCAGGAGAGAGAGAGAGAAAGAGAGAGAGAGAGAGGGGGAGGGGGCAGAGAGAGAGAGAGAGAGAGAGAACATTACAGGAGTGTTCCATTGTATTGTGTGTGCCGGGAGTGGAAATTTCCTCGACGCGACTGGAATATCCCCAAAGAACCTCCCTTTCCAAAACGCTCGGCCGTCATCTTTCTCTCTTTATACCCGTCTATCCTCGAGTCTCGTTTTCTCCTTTGTTTCGTCTTCGGGGTATCCAGACGTCTCCTCTTCGTTAGTCCCGGATCGAAACTCTCTCGACTCGACGCTTACTTGAGGCCGGACTTTTTGCCCCGCAGGGTGTACTGTTCCACGTGCACGATAGTAGCGTTGCTTTATTAATAAAACAAACGCGTTTGTGAAGGTTTTTTATGTTGGCCATAATTAATACACGTGCTGTGTTAACGGTTCGGCTTGCTGAGATTTACGTCACAACGACGCAAGTCTGTTAATTTTCTTATTTCAATTGGCACAGCTGTATTCGCAAAAATATTTCTAACTCACCGAAATTGTCGATACTTTTGTTTGTGTAATTTCGGAATTAGGTATAATTCGTTTTTCAACGTTTTTCTATAATAATCCGATATCAGTATCATTATTATTGTTAGCTTTGTTGATATGTATATAATTAATTTCGTAGTTTTAAGAAACCAAAATTATCATGTTAATTATTTTTTATTTAGCGGTAATTTTCAAGATTAGGCCAAGGTCATCTTTTGATGTTTTCTTTTTTATAGGAATACATATTTTGTATTTCAGGTAGTAGTCTCGCCAAGGCGTTTTTCTATAGATTTTTTTATTTATTTTGAGGACTCATTCAGAACACCATTAAATGATTACCTTCAAAATTTCGAAAGGATTCACCGTTCCATTAGGCGTTTTCATCATTACTTTATAAGTTTTTTACATTCCGATAATATGTGTAAGCTACATTGTAAGGATATTTCGCAATATTTCGGAGCTTTCATCGATTGAGCGGAGAATAAACTTTTTAACGTGACTGTGGCGAGACTACAACCTTAAGAACATTTTTTTTGGGTAACCAAATATGTAATTTTTGCCTGAATGTTTTTTCTTTGTTTGACTTCAATTTTTTAAGATCCTTCGAATATTTAATTCTTTTTAGGCATTGCCCTTTCTAATTGAACCCTTTTCTATCACTCTCTACCCGCACTTCGCTAATATAACCTAACTTCCGTTGCGTCCACAACCGGCTTAAGGCCTTAGGCCACTCTAGAGGCCAAAAAGGGGCATATTTTGTGATTTTTTTTTCAGCAAAACTATTAAATAAATCGGAATTACAAAATAGGTGTTTTGATATACACGTAATTATCTATACAAAATTATTTTTTTCACAGCGATACATGTCAAAATGGCAACTGTGCAGCATTTTTCCGATGACGCCTTTATTTCTGGAAGGTCAACGGCCGGACCAACAGCTCCTATAATTTTTGAGTTATGATGAGACACTAAAATTTTTTCGATTATATATAAGAATAGCTATAGAAGTACGTAGGATTTTTTTGATATATTGTTTTTTGTCAAAATGGCGCATTTCTAAAACAAAAAGTATAAAATGCCATGAGAAAAACGTCAGAAAATTGTTTATAAAAAAGGAACTATGCAATATAATTTTAAAAAATCCTACGTAGTGCCTCAGAAAATGTAATTCTAAATATAAAGTTAAAATTTCAAGTGAATCGGTTGAAATTTGTTTGAGTTATGAGTCCGGCCGACTTGAAAAATGTAGTTTTCAAGTAAACGCGTTTAAAGTTAGTAGAAAGTCACACCATGAATCAAGAGGGTTGCGCTAGAATTCGAAAATTGAGTACTTAGAGATTTTTCACACCCATAATATTTTAGAATATAATTCCATAGGTATTAAAGTACATTTTTAACAAAAAAAAATCGATTTTTGGAAAATCCTAGAATGGCCTAAGGCCTTAAGCTACACTATACCGCATTTGCTGTAGATACGGGGTAGGTGTAGCTGTAGATGTGGAAAACTCGTACCAGCATAGAAGGTCCCATGTTCTTCTGATTCTCCGGTGCACAGACTTTGTAGTCAAGTATCCAAACCAAGGTCTCAGAAGTATTGGCCTCTGTAACTCGTGAGAATGAATGTTAACATTTTTTTGTTCTTCTTTAAGTTCGTAAACTGCATATGAAGTGCAGACTGGGCAGCGCTGAATTGTTTGGTTAAATATGATATGAAAGGCTATAAAATCAACGTCTGCCGGCATGTTGCGTCTGCGTTGTTAATTGACAGCGCTTCAAAAATGTTTTCAAAAAAGGCGTACTTAATGACGTTGAAGTTTGCATCGTTGGAATGCAACGAAAATGTTTTTTTTTACTTTTCCAAATTTCCTTTGGCAGATTTGAGCTACGAAAATCACGCAAACATTTTTTTAAATTCTCATTTAGCGATCTACAACAAATTTGCAAAATATGATTTTCCATAATAATGAAAATAAGAAATTGAAAATAATTTCCGTTCCATTCCAACGATGCATACTTCAACTCCATCGAACTTACGTCATGTGCTCATGTATGCCTCTGAGGCTGAAGTTCAAAGTTCTTCTAAAATTGAAGAAAGTCCATAGTAGAAGGATTTTCTGAAACAACCCCTAATAAAGGGTGCAACTGGTAATGAACTTTCTATGGGCGAAATTCTACGTGGACGAAGCTGGGGCGAAAGCTTATATTCAATACAGCTGTTTTTATTCTCAGGCGAAGTACTTATTTGTACACCTAATATTGTATATATATTTACAACGTTTTTGCGATCTTATCCCTTCAAGTTCGTTCAAAATAATAATAACAATAATCGAAAGATGATCTCTGTGCAATTGTGCGAATAATAGATGAGTCTGTGAATTTTCGAACGTCATTTGGGTCTTGGCAAATGATCACACCCTTTTTAGAATAAAACGATCTCGCAAAAAGAGTCAAGCTCGAGAGTTTTGATTCGGTCTTGCCGATTTAGTTCTCTCAGGTACGAGGCATATCAGACGCGACTTGATCAATCACCATTCGACCGGTAGATCGCTGTTGCGTCTATACCGGTACGAACAAGCAAACGGGATATTGAGGTCAGTGTCTAGGTAGCGGACAGTAACATCGGATTATGTCACAATGTATAAGGAAGCCGCGACGGCAGTCGACGAGGACTGGTATTACCGAATGATAATAACGTTCGTCGTTTGTTATGACGTGTATCGAGGCAAATCTCGAAACCTTGTAACGTGCTGTATAAGCGATCAAGGCTAGTTGAATGATCGCGTTTGCCAACTCGATTGACGGTGAAATAACATTGCTCCTTTATCATCGACCAGCCCTTGGTTTATGGATTATTAAGAGGAACGGAGGAGGCTGGAAATGTAAAAAAAACTGACTGGTGTTTAATCGTTGCAATACGGCCGCGAGTAAATATTCAAGTTTTTCTTTTGGAGGTACCTATTGTAGTGTTATGAAATTGGGAAATTTCTCGAGATTTATCTGCAGGCTAGCAATAATATTGGCGATCCAAATCAATAAAGCAAGCTATGCCGAATACGTTGCCACGATTCCAGTCGAATGGACGGAGATTCTAGAAATCCGAGAGATTATTTTTCTTCCTAGGTCTTTCTTTATTGATTATACCTGACAAAATTAGAAATGATTTAAAAAACAACAAAATAGCGTACAAATGACGAAAAATTCGAGTTATTCGCAATTATGAAATTGTCAAAACATTTTTATTTTCAATCTGATGTCAGGTATAATCAATGCGTCATAGTGTTTTATAACTTCTGTGCATTTTTTTGTTTGTTCAAATCTACAGTGGTTTCTGATATCTCTGATTTTTTTCGGGATATTGCGGTAAAACCGGATTTGACATCGTTTGCCTCATTACGTTGGAGCGCCGATGCTGTTGACCTGTGAATAAATCTCGAAACTTTTCCTCATTTTCTAATCTGTCTATCTATCTCCCATCTATCTATCTATCTATATATATATATATAAAAGGCAAAGTCCTGAATGACTGACTGACTGACTGACTCATCATCGCCCAGCCTGAACCGCTAAAGGTAGAAACGTGAAATTTGGAGAGGGTGTTGATTTTATATTGGAGGCATTATTTTATTAAGGGGTTTAAGATTAAGGCGTTTGAGAAGGGATTTCTCGAAATTCAACCCCTAAGGGGGTGAAAGGGGGCGGCAAAGCTTGTATGGGAAATTATATTCCTTGCGTGTATCAACTTGAAACTTGGCAAATATGTTTCTTAGAAGGTGTAGAAGTAAGCGAAGAAAGGATTTTTCGAAAATCAACTCCTAAGGGGATGAAATGGGGTGTAAAAGGTTGTATGGAAAATTATATTCCTTGCGTGTCTCAACTTGAAACTTGGAACATAAGTTCCTAAGAAGGTGTAGAAGTACACTAAGAAAGGATTTTTCGAGAATCCACTCTTTAGGCGGGCAACCACTATAGGAGACCGAAAATTAGATGATTTTTTGGATTTTTTTATTGTGAAAAAAAAAACGGAAATTTCCGCAACTCTGACAATAATTTATTCATATTTTCATACATCTCTGGTAATTTTTTCAAGTTATTTAATGCATTAATTAAGGTATAATCCGCTGTGTCCGCTGGCGTGTCCTCATCGTCGTTGGCGATTTGCGGGAATTGTGCAGCTCGCAATTCGCATCTGAAATAGTCCAACAAATTTTTATACATTCTTGAGATGTTTTTTAAGAACATGAACCTAAATTTTGACAAAAAAATCGAGAATTGAATGTTGGAACGTGTTTGAAAAAAAATGATCGATTTTTAGCATTTTTTCCCGGCATTTTGCAATGATAAATATGTTTTGAACAATCTAATCTTTCCAACTTTAGGTTCATGTTTTAATAAATTATATTATGTAAATGTGTTCCAAATTTGAAGATGATCCATCAATTAGTTTTTTACTTATGATTGCCGCAAATTGAAAAAATGTCGTTTCGAGAAAAACACGTTTAAAGTTTCACAAACGAAAAACTCAAAGTCAAATGTGTTTAATCAAATGATAAAGTGTCTTACCGATTAATCAGCGATTCCAGCACCATACAGCAGTACTTCCTCTTCCTCACGCAACTCATTTGAAGCTTGCATTTCCTCTTTACGAGCTTTTCGAGCTTCTTTTGTCTCTAATAAACTTTTTCTATTTTGCCGAGCCACGCGCAACTGATCCATTTGCTCGGCATATCCGTAGCTCTGCCTGCCAACTACGATTTGTAATTCATTCATAACTATGAGTAGAGCTGAACTTTATTGAATAAAATAGCCGCAAGAAATGCCGCTATCTCGATTATTTTGTACCCAGAATGGAGATGTTTTGGAGCTAATCGCCAAACGGTCGAGTTTGAGTTTGTTTGGGTTATGAAAACCCAAATTTGGGTTATGAAAACCCAAATTTGGGTTATAAAAACCCAAACAATCCCAAGCAAACAACCTAACAACCTAACTCGTAGATACCTGAGCGCGCTTGGGAGTCGAGCGGAGAGTCGTTATCATTTATATACATACCATTAGAAGGAATCCGAATATCGTTTTGAAATGTTCAGGGTGTATTCTTAAGATATTTTGCTAACGATTTATGAAATTTAAAAAAATCATTTTTTGAAGCATCTAAAGTAGTTGCTCGCCTTAAGGGGGTGAAATGGGGTGTAAACGTTTGTATGGGAAATTATATTCCTCGCGTGTATGAACTTAAAAGTTGAAATATATCTTCCTTCGAAGGTGTAGAAGTGCATTAAAAAGGGATATTTCGAAAATCAACTTTAAGGAGGTGAAATAGGGTGTATAAGTTTGTACGGAAAACTTTTCTCGCGTGTATCAACTTGAAACTCGGTATAAATATTCTTCAAAACAAATAATAAAACGCATATTTTAGGATTTTTTAAAACCCCTAATCCGGGGTGCTAGTTCAAATGAAGTTTCTATGTGCCAAATTCTACGCGGATGAAGCCACGGGCGGAAGCCAGTGCTATAACAAATATCCCTAATGAGAAAAAAAATATTATATTAACTCGCAGTCTCGTTATGAAAAAAAAAAATCAACCGCAAGCAAATTTTCAAAATTTTTGCCCTCCCTAGTCTACTTGACGAAAAAAAAAAAACACCATCGCTCTTGCGTCATCGGCATCGCCAGATCGCATTCACAATGCAGAAGTCCTGACATTTTTGGTTACAAAAAAGATCTTAAATTGCCGGTGAAATATATACAAAAATGTTACATCATATGAAAAAAAAAAATAACATTTCGGGACAAGATTATCCGTAAGAATAATAAATATCGGTATCGCTTCTAATTGAATCGCAAACGATAAAAGGTAACCCAAAAATCTCCGGCAAACTAAATCACGATACACTTAACCCTCGAGACAGTCCTCGTATACATAGTTTTTCTCTGGAATTTTACAGCTCGTCGTTCACCTTGAAAAAAAACAAGAAACACTTTATTTGTCATAATTTTGGTTGGTTCGAAGAAGCATCCGGTAATGGTGAAACTTTGTTTGACGGTTCTTGCGATCGGTCTTGCATTTTATGGCGCTTTTTACTGCGGCTTGTTCGACGCGAGGACAAAGAAACGCGAGACTCCGTGTTATTCGGAAGCCGTTAACGCGGACGAGCCGTCGAGACGTTCGCCCTGTCCGTATGTAGCACCGAACGATCAACGTCCTCCAAACTGCGTTTCTAGCCTCGAGGCGCAACAACGATCGAACAATAACAACGAGCCATCAGCGCCCCTGGATCGGTCACCCGAAGTCGTCTTACATCAGCCTTCCTGCTTGGTACAAAATAACGAGTGCTCGAGAAGAATCGAGAGCGGTCCGAACGAACGTTTGAGAACGCGATTCAACATCGTTGCGGATAGCCCCGGTGAACGCGTAGCGGATATTTTGCAAAATCCGCAAACGGAACTGTCCGACAACGAGCCTGACTATCGGAGAGATCCGAGAGCCGCGTCGACGCATCTCGGACCAATCGATGCGTCCAAAACTTATTCTCAACACCTCGTGACCACAAGGGGCAAAAGTAACGAAGCCGATCGCGGAAAAAAACTCGAGGAAATCGAAAAATGCTGCGATCTTTTTTTCAATGATCGCCGAAGGATCGGCGAGGCTGGATATAATATCGGCAAGCCGAACGATCCTGCGACGCCTACGCCTAGCAAAGGTGGGCGCGATTAATCGAAGCTCGCTTTTGAGAATAGATGAGTAGAAGTTAAACCGGAAAAAAATTGAATTCACTATATCCATATTGCAAAGCCTTCTAATAGTTTATAGTGATTTCGAGAATCCTAGACAGTTAAACACGCCACCAAAGTCGCGTGTTTAGATATACTTTTCGTTTATAGTTGTGTTAAGGAGGTTGCTCAGCTATCTCGTAATTAATGAGACTGGTGAAATTTATTGAAGATATTTGCGAACAGGTATTACGACTCCGTGCAAAAATTCAAGCTATTCGTCTGAGCAATTAATTATTGAAGTTGAGCAATTAATTATTGAAGTTAGGCTCTTCGATTATTCTAGAAAAAGCTCTACGATTATTCTGATATGACTCTTGCAAAATAATAAAAATGATGAAAATTGAATACAAATAGGCGAAAGAAATTCTTGACATATTTATGAATGATTGCAACGAAGAGTGAAGCGTTTTGTCTGCCTCGTTATCGAGATATTTTTGAAAGAAAACAGAAAATTGTAGCTGATTTGCTCGAAACGATAAAGCGCGCTACGACACGTGGCAACGTTGCTGTCAAATCGGCCATCTTGAATAGGCGCCACAATTTGAAACGCACAAAGTATTGCTTCCTCGTTATAAATTTCTTACCACGGTTTCATAAAGATTATTATTATTATTCATAAAGAGTATATTTAAATATTTGTTATCACTATTGGTATTTTTGTCCCTTATGATAGCAACAAAGTAATTTTTCATGTCTTTCTTCATGTTCGATATTCTTTATCCATAACTCCTCGTGACAGAAACTGCAATGCACGTGTTCTGACATAACCTGTAAATCAATTATGCGTCGTCCCTCGACTGTAAAATTAATTTTCCGGCTCAGTTTTTCACTTCGGTTTTTTCCTTTCCATCTATTCATTTTCGTCGAACACAAAAGCTACATTCGCGAAGAAAGTTTGACAGTTGAGCGCTAACTATGTGGCGTTCGTATCCGAGCTCGATGCCACCAGTTACTGAGAACTAAATTACGCGTTTGCCGCATTTCAACTTGGTTAATAACGTATTCGCGATGTTAACAAAGAAAAAACGACTAATAACATTTCTAAATAGTCAATTATATGCATTCCACATATTTATTAGTTGAAATTTGTTTATTTTATTGGGAGTACAAATTAATTCGGTCCGTTTTCAAAAGATGGCTCTGGCTGTTATGAATGTTTCATAGTGACAGCTGATTTCGGTGGTTTCAGAGAGGTTGGACATCTGTCAATAACATTCAGTTTATATCGCTTTGAGTTCCATTGAAAACCTTGTTTTTTACTGTGTTCAATATGTCAAATTTTGTGTTAACTAAGCAGCATTTGCGGGAAGTTTTACTTTTCTGCTTTAATTGGAAGAAAAGTGCAGCTGAAGCGCATCGAATGCTTGTTGAAGTTTATGGTGATGATGCTCCAACTGATAAATCATGTAGGAAATGGCTTCGACGCTTTAAGAAGGGTGATTTCAGCGTTGAAGACAAGCCTCGCCCTGGACAGCCAAATGAGCCAATGAGCTGCTACAACCTGGCGATTCCATTACGGGCGATCGGTATAGACTACAATTGATTCGTTGGAGCCGTGCATTACGAGAAAAACGGCCGGAATACGAGCAAAGAAATGACAAAATTATTCTTCTGCATGACAACGCTCAGCCTCATGTCGCAAAAGTCGTAAGAAAATATTTGGAAACGCTCAAATGGGATATTTTACCGCACCCGCCGTATTCTCCGGACATTGCTCCTTCTGATTACTGATTTAGCAGCTCACCGATTCACTTCTTTCGCAGAAATCTAAAATTGGCTCAAAACTTGGATCGCCTCAAAAGACGAGACTTTTTTTCGAGTTGGAATTCGAAAATTGCCTGAGAGGTGGGAAAAAGTTATTACTTTTTCAGCTATTACTTTTTCAGCTATAGTTATTACTTGTCCAGCGATGGACAATACTTTGATTAATCTATTCATACCTTTTATTTTGAAATAAATGGATTTTTTACCACAAAAAAATGGACCGAATTAATTTGTACTCCCAACACTTAACCGAAAATTTGTTCATTCGGGGTTGGCAGCTGTTACAGGTACCCGTGTTTAAGCGTAGGCGTTCCTCTCTTGCCGCCTGTCTCGCAAAAATCCTGAGCACCCTCCTTAACCATACCATTATCACGGGGTCAATAAACTATGGGGAATTTGATGATAGGGCAGGTAGGGGCATGTTGAGCAGTCGGGTAAGTTGGACAATCGAAATATCCGGAAAACTAAGCACCGCACGCGGGTGCATCAGATGACGGAAAGAGAGGTATGTGGGAGGAGAACACGTCACGCCATCGCCCGTTTCCATGCGGCGCACGAGACGGTAACACGGGACGTTTCATTATTTTTGCACCCAAAAGTAAAAAAAAAATGTGATTGAAAGATTTTCTTCTAGCGTTGTATGAGAAAAAATATTTCAAAGTTCATTGCAATTAATGTTAATGTTTCAAAATCTAACTAATTAACAAGCAACTGTTGGTTTGTTGCTGCATTGTACCAAATCATGGTGCATACGTCTGATTTTTTTATGCAATTCTTACTTTGCCCAACTTACCCCACTATCGGGGCAGGTTGAGCAAATATGGCCTTAGTCATTTGAGTGCGTTTATCTGTGAAACAATAAGGATAACAGGTCTTTCGTCTACAGACTTTTTTTTCCCACATAAATTTCCTATTGACCAAAGTAGGTTTCATTTTTATACGGCAGACTGTTGAGGAATTACAGGCCGATAATTCCAAACTTGCCCAACATGCCCCTCCCTGCCCTACCCTCTTTTACCATGCGGTTTTTTTTTGTTTGTAAAAACCATACCTTTTTCTCTCACTGTGCTTTATACTACGGTGTTCAGTCTCTTTTGCATAGGTTTGCATTACTTCTGCCGTACGTTACGTCATTTCTTTTTATTTGCTTTACGTTGGACCATTATTCGATTTTTTTTAATCTTCCAATGAAAATACTACAGGGCATATTGATAAATCAACAAATTTCTCGTAATCCCATTACTATTCGGTGTACTACGTAAAATCGACAGGTGCTAGCGCGGCTCGCGGCTTCGTTAAGGACCAGCTACGCAACATCGAGTCTTTTGTGCACAAGAATTGTCGGAGTCCCGATAAATCGTAAAGTTGCGAGCTTCACAGCTCGCAGCTAAGAGAGAGAGAGAGAGAGAGAGAGAGAGAGAGAGAGAGAGAGAGAGAGAGAGAGAGAAAGAAAGAGGAAAGAAACATGCCGGCGCAAAGGTGTAGATCTTGCATGATGAACGCTCAACGTCGGCTTCACGAGGATCAAGAATTTACCAGCGATTCTTTCGAGGCCATCGGCTCGGCAACAACGATAATCGACGACGATGAAGAGAACTACGAGAAGAGCGAAAATTTTGAGGACGAATGTCCGGGACGACAAATGTTCCCCGGTGCTCCGCGGAACAAAAAAAAAATCATCGTCCAATCAACCTTATCGGTCGCGTTGCTCTTGCTCGTCCCGTTATTTTACGAGTTCTCAACGTGCCTCGCCAATTACATGTGGAGGCTGGTTTACATCGTTATCGCCATACTCGGATGTGCCTTCGTCCTGATAGCGTTGACGGGCAATTCCCGAAACGAGAATAACGGCCCGGTTACGCACGGAGAAATGGAATTTGATGACCAAAGATTTCGCAATCCACCGACTATCGGTCGCTTCGGCCTTTATCTTTTGCGAAAACATTGAAAATATTATCCACAACCGTTCGAGAAAACTTTGATTGTTTTGAGAAACAAAAAATATGCTGTTGGATAGTTTTCGTTCGGCGACATTTTTGGAGGTTATGGTCAACTTTTCTTTAGTAAATAGAAACCAATTTTTTTTTATTTCAAAGTTATTTTTTTTTACATAATAAAATAGCTAACTTTTGTCTAAAACTTTTTTCTGATTGACTTCAATTTTTTATGATACTTTGAATATTTGATTAAATTTACAGCCCATGAATCAGTTAATATATTACCAAAATATTTTATTCAATGTTTGAAATATCTTAAAAAATTGAAGTGAAACGAACTGAAAAAAGTTTCAGATCAAAGTTATCTACTTTGATACACAAAAAATGGTTCTGACAAATAATATTGGTTCCCATTTTTTTAAAACTCACGATGACCTTGAAATAACGATGACGTTGAAGTTTGCATCGTTGGAAGGCAACGATATTTTTTTTATTTTAAGTTTTCTTTTGCAGAATTTAACTATAAGAAATTCTTCAACAATTTTTTAGATCTGCAGATTTGCGATCGAAGGCTGAAAAAAATTTTTTGGTATAATAATAACGGTATGGAAATGAATTTGAAAAGGATTTTCGTTGCATCCCAACGTAGCAAACTTCAACAACGTAAGTAATGTTAAAACTTGCCACCGAAGACACAATATTCAACACCATTATTTTTGTTCTTTGAAACTTTTGTTTGAAACACTTTTTCCTCAAACGCATACCTCTCGAGATATTTCGCTGTGCAAACTCAAATGGTAAACTCGTGTGTATATGTATATCCATGAGAACGGAAAAATTCGCAAGATCGTGACTCGATCAACGACGAAAATTCTTGCGGTCCTCCTCGAGAAACTGTGTGCTGCATTTTTTTCGTAAGCGATACAGTCATACTTATGAAAACTTCGCAGTGAGCTTTTACTGGAAATATCTACGTGGAAAAAAAAAATCGGTGGAAGACTCGCCGCTCCTAAGTCGTGGAACTTTAAAAAAATCATTTTTTTTTTATCTCGCTGAGATGCGTAAAACGACAAAACGACCCGACAGATTCGCTTGTCCAGAATTTTCAAAAGATCTTCGTACAGCGAAAACCGAGGGATGACCCGCGGCGACGAAGCACGAAGCTCTTCTGTATTGTACAATTGAATCTAATCGACTCTTTTATGTACTCTTTGGAAAAGACTATTCTCCGTGAAAGGGACATAATTGTCCCATTTTTTTGTTTTTTTTTCCCAACCCTCCCACCGTAATATGGTCTTAAAGTTTGCATCGTTGGAAGGCAAAGGAAATGTTTTTTAATATTTTTTTCTTTCCTCATCTTTATTATTTTACAATATCTTTTTTTTTGCAGATTTTAATTCTGGATCTCTAAATAAGTGACTTGAAAGGTTATTGAGGAATTTCCGAAACGAAGATTTGCCAAAAGGAATTCGAGCCGTTGAAAAATAATTATTTTCATTGCAGTTCAACGATGCGAACTTTAATCTCATGCCCTTATATTCTATTTAAGTGAACAAAAATCGCACTTTATCAGAAAGTTTAAGACAGCGGGGGCGATTATTACTTTTTTTTGGTTGTGAAAATTCGCAAATGTTCAATACTCATAATGTTTTCAAAATTTAATTGAAATATGCCTCTTATAATATTCGATTTCTTTACAACAAATATTTATCTCTATTTTTTTTCGACGTAGTTGCGGCATGATAATCACATTTTTTTCAAATTTTAACTCCCTTTTAATGCATATCTTTTACCGATACAGTCGAACCTCGATATAACGAATCTCTAGGGAAGAGAAAAAAAGTTCGTTATATCGAGTTTTCGTTATATTGAGGTTTCATTATATCGAGGTCATGTTGCAAAAAATCCTTATATTGAGGTTTTAATAAAAAGGACAAATAAAAATTGCTCTAATTTAAAGCTTTCTTTCTTTAAAAGAAATATATTAGTACTATAAATATAGGGATACTTGTCAAAGAAAGAAAGGTTTAAATTAGAGCCATTTTTAGAAGCAATTAACAATTAGAGCACAATGTATATAACATATTATTTTTTAGAAGCGGATTATTTTTTAATTAAACAAGTATTTTGTTTTATTTTAAAAGTTTTCAAGTCTAGACAGACTCCGTAGAAGCAAAGGGAACAACGCAACGAAAGGGAGCTCGTTTACCGAACGCTTCGTTATATAGAGATTTTGTTCACAAAAATTCCTAGATCCTAGATGTTAAGGGCCCTAAAAATAAATTCCTCATATCTATAATTTGTCTTCGTTGTATAAAGTTTTCGGGTGTCTATCGGAAGGGAATGGGCAAATCTTCGTTATATCGAGGTTCGACTGTATTTGCAAAATCAATGCGAACATGCCTCGTTTGAATATTCCCGTGAAAAGAAGGGAAAAAAATCACCAGATATCCCAGATATTGCGAAAATCACAACACACAAAAAAATGGAATTCAAACACCGTTGCGAAATCGAAACCGTTTTGTCGACGTTCGCCAAATTAATTTAGAACGCATTTGCTCTGATAACGATACTCTGTGTACAAAAAGTTGTTGAAGTTGTTGCACGAACAAAAGAAAAAGCGAGGAAGAAAAAGAAAGTAAAATGCATCTTATATGAAGGGTGTCTCAAAATGACCGGACATTTTAATTTATTAATAAAACGTATTATTTATTTGAAAAGTACGAATATTCTTATTTTAATATAAGGAACAAACATGGAGATTATGTGTGAAACACAATATTCGATAAATGGCCGCCTCGTTCCTGTTTGTAAACGTTCACTCTTTTGAGGAAATTTTCAATAACATTTTGCCATAATTGCGGACTAATTTCATTAATGATGCGTCCAATTGCTTCCTTGAGCTCCGGAATGGTCTGTGAATCTTTGGCATACACTTTTCCTTTCAGAAAACCCCAAAGAAAGAAGTCCAATGGCGTCAAATCGCATGAAACTTCGTCTGCAATAAGTACATTGTTTCACATTGCATTTTCACAATTTCTATGGGTTGCTCGATCGTGTAATTATCCATGACTAAACCTCAATACCTCCTGATGCCAGTTGTCAATGATCAGTACTCTATGTGCGCCACAAAAAAAAATGACGCGCAATTTATAATGTCAGGTCATTTTGAGACACCCTTTATATAAGATGCAATTTACTTTCTTTTTCTTCCTCGCTTTTTCGACTGCGGTTTTCTGTGTCGGATGATCATCGTCGAGGGTCTTATCAATCGATATGCGCGTTTGCAACATCGCACGGAAATGCTGGCGCACCAGTAGAAAAATCCCGAAATAATGGGAGCGCGTCTGCAATCGTAAAGAGAACATAAAAAAATCGCTCGGTGCACAACTCTCATCTAAGGCCTCTTCTTTTATCTTCCGTTCTTGCGAGTCGCGGACGTGAGAGAACTCGCAACGTCGCGCTATCAGAAACTCGGCTATTTATCTCGAGGCACCTATCGCATGACTTTTACGGCTTTTAAAAAATCGAGCGCTCATCTCTTCTGTGTTGGTATATAATTGTGCAAAACTTGCGTGCTCTTAGAATAGTCGCCTGTTCGATTAAGGTATTCCTTTCACGAACCCGAGAATTCAACAGTTAACTGATTTTCGTCTACAATTAATTAAAAATACAACCCAGTATACTGGTAAAATTTCAAGCCAAGATACCGAACTTTTAACAAATAATTGCGACTTTAAAAATCGTATAATTTATGCAGCACTTTATGGAAATAACATGCTGGCCACATTTCTATCTGATAATTTATATATAGTAGAACCTCGATTATCCGAATTTTCGGTTATCCGAACGTTCGATCATCCGAACTCAATGATGGTCTTTTTTTGTCAGTTAAGGTATCGCCCTTTTTTCTCTAATAAAACTGTTTCCCAACATATCGAGATGTTTTCAAAATACCTTATTGTCTATATGTAACTTCATACATCAGATCGTATATACATTGTATGTACAGTACTGGACAAAAAAAAGTACGCACCAGTCGAAATTTCTTACGGCACCAAAATTTACATAGCGGATTCAAAAATAAAGGTAATTGAATTTCCCAAGTGGCGTTTTAAAGAGGATAAGTTTACCTTTATTTTGCTTTTTTTATAAAATTCTCTACGATTTGTTTTCGACCCGGTGCGCACTTTTGAACGTGGCCATTTTTCGGCTATTTTTTGGCCGTCGAAAATTAACTGCAAAGTTTGTAGAAAATTTTTTCCTCGGTTTTTTCCATGGTAAACTTAAAAAGGATATAAAAACCTACATTTTTGTTTTTCAGAAAGTCTCGTACGATTTTTTTTCGCCCCAGTATTGCATTTTTAGCTAAAAAAGACATGTTTCAGAAAAAAAGCCGTCATCGAAGAACTATAGGGTTTCAGAGGAAACGTCAAGAGAGTAAAAAGTTGCATGGGTTCACACTGGAGTGGCTAGAATTTTTTCAGATTTTTTTTTTACCATTTTTGGTTGAAACTTGGATGAGTGGAGAGGCTCTACTTGGGAATTATGGGGTCTAGGACAATATATTGAGGAAGGAAATTCGTTTACATATTCATTTTTAATTAACAACCATTTTTTTTCATTTTTTTCATTTTCATTTTTTTATTTTAATTTTCAAAAATAACATCTAGAAAAATTGTAGTTAATTAAAAATGAAAATGTAAACAAATTTCCTTTCTTAATTGTCCTAGACCCCATAATTCCCAAGTGGAGCCTCTCCACTCATCAAAGTTCCAACCAAAAATGGTAAAAAAAAATGTCCAAGAAAAATTCTGAAAACATTCTAGCCACTCCAGTGTGAATCCATGCAACTTTTTACCCTCTTGACATTTCCCCTGAAACCCTATAGTTCTTCGATGACGCGTTTTTTGTCTAAAACATGTTTTTTTTAGCTAAAAATGCAATACTAGGAGGAAAAAAAATCGTACGAGACTTTCTAAAAAATAAAAATGTCGGTTTTGATATTCTTTTTAAGTTTCCCATGGAAAAAACCGAGGAAAAAATTTTCCACAAACTTTGCAGGTAATTTTGGACGGCCAAAAAATAGACGAAAAATGTCCACGTTCAAGAGTGCGCACTGGGGCGAAAAAAAATCGTAGAGAAGTTTCTAAAAAAGCAAAATAAAGGTAAACTTGTCCTCTTTAAAACGCCACTTGGGAAATTCAAATACCTTCATTTTGGAGTCCGCTATGTAAATTTTAGTGCCGTAAGAAATTTCGACTAGTGCGTACTTTTTTTGTCCAATACTGTAAAGGAACAAACGTTCTATATGTATGAAACGTTAGATACAATTTATCACATAATTAAACTGTTTAAATGAATTTTTTTCATTGGAAGGTATTGCAAAATAGCGACGTTATGGTGTGATCTCCCAGGAAGGTTTTTGGCGGCAGTTGTCCATTTGTGGGAAATCCAATGACTTTCAATATTCAATTGGAAAATATAAGCCAAGATTTTTTTTGTATTTTAACATCCAAATGCTGAACTTATACCTAAGAACCATTTAAAAAGTTGAACATTTAAAAAATGCGACACTTAAGAAAATATTGCCATTTTTTTTACAAAATTTCCAATCTTTTTTGCAATAAAAAAGTACTTTTTAAAAGTGATTTTCATAAACAAATATAAGGTCAAGGTAATATTGTTATTGAGTTGTGTGTACAAGTTTTGCACGATCGGTCAACTCGTTTTAAAGTTATGTTTACCGCAAACTTAAAAAAATGTATTTTTGCGAAAAAAGCATTTAAAGTTTCGAACTATGAACTGTCAATGCTGTCAGTGACTTACTGGCTAATTACTGATTTGACCACTTGACTTAAGTCAAGTAATTAGCCAGTGAGTCACTAAAATCATTGACTTTACGTAGTTCGAAACATTAAATACTTTAAGTGGTCAAGTAAGTAATACAAGTCAATTGATTTGTATTCTTGAGATGTTTGACGAATATTTTACACAAAAACAAAAATCGATTTTTTATGCCGCTACATATATTTCCCCCCTCAACCGTCGGTTTTAATTTTTTTTATTTTCATTTCTTTAGAACTACGGTATTCAAATCATACTTAAATTTACAGACTTTGAATTTATTGTTATACAGATAGACGTATTGGTGTGAATTTTAATGCACTTTTACGAGTGTTGAGAATTACTTGGTTTCTTTTTATACAAGTTACTTAATTTATACACAAATTTACCTAACGTATTTATGTTTAATGGACGCGATTAGAATATATACGAATTTTAGCAACGCTCTCACGTCGAACGGAAACCGACAACCGCCTCCATGCCATTAAAGCCTCAAACTCCCCGGCAACTATGTTCTATTTTCGGCGGAAGGATGTCAAGGTCTATGTACATACCCATACAGATAATAAAACTGAAGGGGGTGAAAGTTTTTTTTTTATTTCCATAATATTTCTTTACATATCGTTTATATTAACTAAAACAAATAGAACAATTGTATTTTGGAGAAAAATTCTGTTTGTCCGTTTATCCGTTTGCGCGTTCATAACTCGAGAACTAATAAGTCGATTTCCATGAATCTTCCATGGAAGTTCAGCTACGAGTGTGGAATATGATTTAGGCCATGGAGCACTACGATAGATAGTTAAATTAGACTTACGATGAACAAGCATGCAAACAAGAAACAAAGTTCATATTAAAAAAATAAACGGCAACGACAACCGAACACAAAGAATGAAGAAATAAACGAAGAAATAAACAAAAATTTGCGATTAATCAAGGGTTGTGTATGATTTTTATATTTTCAGCAACCGTCTTCACAAATCATTGTTTTCTACAAACAAGATATCAAAGGAAAAGAAACAAAGCTAGAAACGTAGTAACCAAATGGACAAATAATTAAAAAAAATACAGATAATGAGGCGTGCTTAATAATGGTAGGGGGAAGGAGACGGAGAGAGAGAGAGAGAGAGAAAAAGATATTTTAGTTAGTAAAAATCCCAGGATGTTGAAGTTTGCTTCGATGCAATACAACGAAAATTAATTCTTTTTAATTGTTCACATTCTTGTGTTTGCTGTTTTAGGCTGTAAAAATCACTCAAACGTTTTTACGTTTTTTTAACGAGAGATTCACGACCGCAATTTGTAAAGAAAATCCTTTGGATAATGATAAAAATGAAGAAAAAAAAAATGAACCAAAAAAATCGTTGCGTTCCAACAATGCAAACTTCAACGTCACAAAATCTAAAATAGTGAGGTACTGCGGTCCCTTCTCAGTATCTCATTAAGATTTTTTTCAAACCCTCCAAAATTTTTGAGAAAATGTAGAACTGCCATCGACAGATTTTTAAAGCTTGCGAAGGCAAGGGCATTTTTGTGACATTATACATGTGAATATCCAGGAAAATGTGCCATGACGAAGTCGTGTTAAAGAGTTACATCACCTTGCCGCACGGAAAAAAGGTATAAAATAAATGAAATTAAGGCGATTATTAAATATAAAAAATTGTATTTTTCACAAATAAATTATAGTTTTTGAACAAATTTGTACAAAACCAATAGAAAAAAATTAAAAATGGCGGAGATATAAGTCATCCAGTAGGACGACTTATATCTCCTTATATCTACTGGAAAAGAATTTTCCAGTAGAAAATTCTTGCCGATGATGGAATTTTTTTCTCTGTCAGGCATCGTCTGAAAAATAACAAAAAAAACTTTTTTGCACTGAAAGGTAATAGCTAAAATGGAGCATAGGGAAAAAAAATGTTTGAAATTGTTTGTAGAAATGACAGCTTTTTGAAAAAAAACTCTGATTTTGATCAACATTTCAAGCAAAAAAAATAAAAAATGAACGCGCCATCTATTTTTAAAAAATCCTCTACTACATCCTAAATAGCATTACAAAGAATATGTGGCATAAATTTCATTAAAATCGGTGGAGTAATCTCGATCTAGACGACGTCTATCTCCGCCATTAAAAAATGTTTTTACTGCTTTTTTTTTAATTTGTGGATAAAACTATAATGTATTTGCGAAAAAAAAGAATTACTTTATATATAAATAGACGCGTCAAATTTTAAAATTATTTTTATACCTATTTTTCCGAGTGCTTACATGATGTAACTCCTTAACGAAGAACCTTATACTATTTACTGGCGCTACCGGTTTCTTTTGTCTTAAATATCAATTATAAATGGTGCTTTCACCTTACACCGTTGATATTCGAACAAATGGACCTTTCCGAAATCGACGACCATTATTATAAGTTTTTTTTATGGGTATTCCTTCATTTTTAATGGATCATTCAACGATCGGATTTTCGTTATTACTGGATCCTTCGAGACCTACGCAAAATGTTGTCCATTCGTTTCTCTTAACCCTTCGTGATCACACTTCCAAATTCAATCGCGGCGGTCACACTTGGGTCGATTCTACCCAGTCAGTTTTCAAAAAAGTATTGTCACCAAACTATCCATCCAAAGTGGTTCAAAAAATGACGGAACATGCATTGAACTTTCTATATGATGTACGAAAAATTTATTTATAAGAAATAAAATTGCCACATGTTAAAAAAAATCATAAAGAGGTGAAAACGCAAAAAAGACACTTTTTCCCTAAAAAAAATCACAGTTCCATGAATTTTCAACATTTTTACCTCAAATTTTGACGTGATACTCCTTAGATACGCTACTTTTGGGAAACAATAGCATCATAGTGCGCGTTCCAAAAATAGTATTTATTCCGACATGTGAAGAGGGTAAATTTTATGGTATGAGGATACTTTTAACTCCAGGTAAGATGGTGAATACGTTCTCATTCGAAGCCAGCAACTATTATATATTTACGCCAAAAATTCATCGACGAATTGATTCTATACCCAGGGTGATCACGAAGGGTTAATGCACTACTGTATAACATTTGCCCGAGAGCACAGAAGAACTGTGCGAAATCTGAGCCGATAATGTTTGTTCCTCGAGGAATTCAGCAATTTTGGCGAAATAAGAAATCTCCATTATTCTTGCAAGTACCGAGAAAGAATGGCCGAATCAATAATCATAATAATACCGTCCTCCATTCTTTTCATTGCTCTACGTGCAAACAACAAATGAAAATCATAACGTCACGTTCGCTCGATTACGACGGTCATCAAATTGTCAGTTTTTCGGTTATATTTTAATAGATATGCGTTACAAAATATTACAAATATTTTCGTGACGAGACATCGAGAGTCGGAGCTGCAAACAATTATTAGTGAAGGTCTCGTAAAATTCGAGGATTCTTTGTCACGAATCCGTGCACTATTTCAACTTGTATTTTATCCTTTGAGTTAAGTTTATTTTTCTATTTTCTTTACTTCTCTTTTTACGCAAATTACAGTAAAAGATGTTGCGGCTGAGGGCGAGCTGGTACCACCGGACGGAGGCTGGGGATGGCTCGTACTTATCGCGTCCGTGATGGTTAACGTTCTAATACCAGGAACAATTAAATCGTTCGGGGTCCTCTTCGTCGAGTTCCTCGAGGTATTCGACGCGTCACCTGCTGCAGCGGCTTGGATACCCTCGCTATGTTACTTCCTCTACAGCTCACTCGGTACGTAAAAATATATTATTCTTTCTTTAGGAGGTACGATCATGGAGACAAATCCAACTTTCGGGCCTGAAATTTTTACATTATGTTGACGAGTAGGTTATGCATCCTTTGGAAAAATTTGAGCTGTATTGACCGTTCAGTTTTTTTCGTAATAAAATTGGAAAGTCGAACACTTTGAGCTAGTGAAGCACGCCGTCTTATGGAGACGGTCGACCGGAAGTGCGGTTATCACTGTTTTGCTGCTCACGTATCCAACTAAGGTCGTTGGAAAACTGAAATTTGATAAATTAGAAATAATAGATATTGTATAAAATCGAAAAATCGAACTTCACCGTATAGTTCAAGCACCACATTATAAAACAGTTTCAACTTCCGGTTGAATATTATCATAATGACGAAATAGTACCCATAGACTTGCCAACGTCGGGCGTAACAGCTGATTCGTTTGGCGAGCATAACCTAGCTCCGTAGTGACAGTTTTCGTTGTCGCCGGCTGGCGACAGCCAATCGCATGCACGATCAGAAGAAAGGGAGCCTCTTATTGGCTGTCGCTAACTAACGATAACGAAAACGGTCACTACCGAGTTACAGAATCTCGCTACTGCTTGGAAATCGTCGTAAAGACTCCAGCGTCGTTGAGAATCTAATTTTTCAGTTTTTATTAGTAAATATGCAATAAATGAAATATTTACCACAAATTTAGCACTTTGGGATCAACAATACGAATATTCAACATAAGTTAACATAAATCAGAAGTTCTGTGAGGTAACATAAATTTCGTCTCTTTGTTGATCCTGAGTAGTCGTACCTCCTTAACATTGTAACATTTTTTTCTTCATCACCCTCCCCTCCCTCCCCCCACAGACAAATCCTTTCTATCTCGCAGTGGCTCAATAATTGTTTACTTATATCGTCTGTTGCCACACTTGGCCTTATTTATGAATTAGTTATTTTTTACACTCTACTTATCTTCTTACTCGTATTTTCTACCCTCTGTTTTGTATTTTCCTTATAATCATCATATCTTTATTAATTCGTACATTTATATTTATTAATAATAGATAAATTACTTATTATTCCTAAGCTACATTTTGTTCATTTTAAGGAATTACGTGAGCTTGAAGTTTGCATCGTGACAATGCAATGAAAATGACTTTTTGAATTGTACAGATTTCTTTTTGCAGACTTTAACTATAACAGCCGCACGATCGTTTTTTCGAGATGTTTATTTCGCAGATGTACAATAGAAATAAGAAAACGAAAAGATAGAAAGGAATTTCTGTTGCATTCCGAAGATGTGAATTTCAATACTGTGAGTTTTTTGAAAGCACGAATGTTCATTCGTGCACTCTCATTCCAGGCCCATTGTCGAGCATTCTTTCGGTCAGGTATTCGTACAGGACGGTGACCCTCATCGGTGGAACTTTCGCAGCTGCTGGAATGATACTCAGTTACTTCGCTAGTTCCGTTGGATTTCTGTGCATCAGGTAATGAAATTACGGGGGTATTTTAGTCTTGAGGCCGAAATTTCGGGCGTTTTTTTTCGGGCTTGATAAAAAATATATATATTTTTTCACTGCCCATGTTTTATAGTTTTTTTTATTGATGTTTCAGGAACCTGCCAAAAAAATTTTGTACGAAAATAATAAAAATTGAAAAAGTTATGAGGCTCTAAGTATGGCCGTGAAAAAAAGTGTTGAGGCGGTTGACATCATGCCAAAGCTCCCATTATTGATCTGAAACAAAAATAAAACTAATTTTCTTAATCAATGGGAATGTCATTAGAGCGGGTAATAAAGAGAAGAAAAAAAAATGAATGGCGAGTGTCCCGAAAAAAGGTTCATTTTTCGTCTTTTTTATTTCAAAGTTTTTTTTTTGCATAGCAATGATAACAATTCTGCAATGCTGGAGGTAAGAACAATAGAGGGATATAAACTGAAGGTCCATACCGAATTTGAAGTCAATCGGGTGAATAGAACTCAAGATTTTGTGTCAACCAGGTTGAAAAAAGTAGTTTCGAGAAAAACGCGTTTGAAGTTTTGAGTACAATTTCGGACAACCGCAACTATCTGTGCAGTATTTTCTGATGATCCTTCCGATTTTATTATTATTCTATCCGCATTGACATTTGTCTCGAACTTGTCAGTCTACTATTTTTCGTTTCCGAGAAATCACCCCATAGCGTTGCAGCTATTTTTTTATAACGCATTACTGAATCGCATTTACACGAGGGCACAGGTAAACTCCAGAAAACCCGTCCATCCGAGTATTGTCCTGGGCCAAAACCGAATGAGCGGCCATTTATTGATGTTTTTTTCATTGTTTTTTTTTTTTTGCTTTGCGAATAGTGCTCTGGTTGTGTTTGCCAATTGCCGACTTTCATATGTGTCTTTTTCTTTTCTTTTTCTCAGTTACGGAGTATTCGTGGGAATCGGCGCAGGATTGTCCTTTCCACCGACCGTATACATCGTCACGTCTTACTTCGTGAGGCTTCGCGGCCTGGCCAATGGTCTCTGCATTTCCGGCAGCGCTCTGGGATCCATATTTTTACCACCGATATTAGGGTTACTCTTGCAAGAATACGGCTACAGGCAAGTGCAAGGCCTACGGCCAAGATGCGCGTTCAAAATTTTTCATATCTCAATACTTTAGGTAACGGGTTTACATACAGGTGTGGAAACTCCGGTGTTTTTGAGTGGTAGTAAGTGTTACCGTTAGTGAGACACATTCTTGGTAACTGGTCTATCCGCTAGGAGCGCCGTCACGTAGAGGCCTTGTAGATATAGATATACAGCATTAGATAGCCTCCTCAAAGTTTCTGTATCGTGTTTTCCGTGTTCCGTTCTAGTGTCGAAAGTAAGTGAACGGTCTATTTAAGATATAACTGGATGGACCTTCGGGCAAAAAGTTAGTCCAAAATGGGCGAATCGTCGATTTACAGGTCTAGATCATTTTGTACATGTTTAGCCTTACAAATAGCTGATTTAATAATAAATGGACACTCAGAAATGTTAATTTTCCACTTTTTATAATAATTGAAGACAAATTCGAAGATATCGGCGTGTGCTCGACTGAGGTTTTGTCAGTGACTGTACATCTGTTTCAACTGTCGAACGAAAAATTTCTCAATTTTCAAATTTAATTAAGGCCGTCTTCTAGTCTAGAGGGCCAAAATTTGGGGATTTTTCAACATGCGATTAAAAAAAAACAAAAAATATTTCCGTATCTATCTTTTTACCACATATTTATTCATCCTTTGACATTGTATTAAAAAAATTGGCGAAAAAGAAAATCCATAATTCTGGTAGATGCAGGCTGGTAAAGTGGGGGTGGAAAAAAAACGGCCTCTCCTGGTTGACATGATTCCAACCCTCCTGGTCTGAAAAAAAAAATAGATTCTTAATTAGCAAGGGTGTCATTATAGACCCTACCTCAGGCAAAAAAAAACCGCAAAATGGCGGCTGTTTAAAAAAAAAGGTCATTTTTGCCGTTTTTTTCACGATTGTTGATTTTTTTTTCAATAATTAGTAACAAAATTTCCCGATAAATCTGGTAGGGGCGATAGAGGGGTGTATAGAGAAGGTCCACAAAAAATTTCAAGTAAATCGGTTCATTACAACTTGAGATATCATGTCAACCGTCTCGAAAAAAGTAGTTTCGAGAAAAACGCGTTTAAAGATTCGAGTACAGTTTCAGGCAGTCTAAGTCATATAATGGTACATATACTTACATTTCGTTAATCGGCGATTCCTGGTCCATAAAATACTCCTTCTTCTTCAAAATCGAAGTCTTTTGATGTTTTTTGATGATGAGAAGTTCGGAGTTCAGAGCGGTGAATCCGCTGTTCATCTGTTCATCGGACTTTCAGGACCGATCGTAATCCCCTGGACGTCCGTTAATATTTGGAATTTTAAAATTTCCTTTGGAGGGTATATTCTTGAAATACTAAACATTGAAAATATGCAAAAAAAATAGATTTTTTCAAAATTCTAGACTAGAAGACGGCCTTAATACGTTCAGATCATCTTATTATTATCAATAATTGCCGAAAAATTCAATATATATTAAGTTTTCCAATGATTGCTATTAATTCATCGTTAAAAAAGGCGATACTTCTCATTACTTTAATTAATTTCTCGACAATTACTCAGTCGATTTATTTCAAACTTAGCATAATCGATCGCTTGATCCTAAATCTTGATGATATAATATTTTTAGAATTTACGGCGATTTAGTTCCATTAGTTTTGCAACCATTAACGTCTGCAGAAGTTGTTTTCCCATAAGCAACTGTATTAAATTCATATGTTTATAACTACTATATTATTTAGTGAAAAAATATAAAATAATTCATAGATTATTATTCTATTAAGAACTATCATTTCTCAAATTTTCAAGAATTTTGGCGATTTTTTAATATCCATACAGTAATACCTTAATTCAGAAAATATCTAAAGCGTGCATCGTAGCAAACTGTTGGAAAAGTTTCAAGAACGATAGTGGAAAGTGTTCAGTGTTCAAAGTTCCGAAGGACGAAGAATCGCGTCGAAAATGAGAAGCCGCAATACCTGGCATTTAAGTACGATGTTGAAGTTTCCATCGTTGGAGTGCAGCGAAAAGGTATTCTTTTCAATTGTTTCATTTTTTTCGCCGATTTAGGCTGTGAAACTCACTCAAACGTTTTTACGAATTCCCGTTAGAGATTTACGACTTCAATTCGCAAAAAAAGGTTTTGGACAATGGTAAAAATAAAGGAATGAAAAATCATCAAAAAATTCGTTGTATTCTAACGATACAAACTTCAATGTCATCCTATTTCCGTGACGTTGAAGTTTGTATCGTTGGAATACAACGAAAAATTCTTCTCGATTTTTTTCTTCATTTTTATTATAATCTGAAATCTTTTTTCGCAGTTTTCGGTTATAGATTTCTTTCGAAGCCTAAATGTGCCGAAAAAATACGACAATATGGAAAAAATATATATTCTCGTTGCATCCCAACGATGCGAACTTCAATACCATAGTGCTAAACACGTTTGCACTAGAACATATTATATTTTACTGTCTCAAAAATCGCGTACTTTCGCTTGAAATTTACCGATGCCATTAATTCACGATCTGGAGAATTTGGTTTAATCACAAATCATTTCCATTCTCGCCATAGGATCAGTAGTAGAAAAGCTGAATCATTTTCCATTCATATCGCTCTTGAAGATTTAAGAGCGTTTATTCCAAAAACTCTGCACCATTACACAGCTCTTCGTAGCTGCTTTTGATTGGCTCACCCCGAGGTAACAGCCCTTCAGGTGGCAGAAGCGACGACTATCACTTTGCCTCATTATCTGAGGCAAAGTGATAGTCGTCTATAAGTTTCCAGACCTGTATGTAAGACCGTGGCAGAGATTGCCGCTGTTGCCAAGTCCATCGGTTATTTTTTCTTGAATAAAATTCCAACATATTTATATTTAATTGCAACAATGATAAGTATTAATATTATTTCCCAGCTTGAAAATAGTTTTCAACAATATTATGAGTTGGAAATTGCCCAATAATAATTTATTTTTAGGGGCCGTCCATATATTACGTCAGCGATTTTTTGCTGATGTTTTACTCCTCTCCTCTAAAATCATCCTATCGTCATAATCCAATAGACCCTCCCCCCCTCTCAGAAAATGACGTCATTTCCTACTGAATTTATGGAGTAGTGTACTTGGACAATAAAAACATAGAATTGTTATTTTTATCATTTATTTAATATTTTCCCCTCGGGATGTTACCCATTCTTGGGGTTCTATATAAAAAATATTTTTAATCTTTTCTCTATTTATTTTCCATTTATTTAATATTTTCCATTAGCGTCATGGGGACGTTAGTATCAAAGACCTACTCGATTGCTCGACGATTTGTAAGCTCAAATGCATCAATTATAAATACTGATTATGATTTGAGGTGATTTAAGATTTGAGAGTCATGACGTTACTTTCGATGAGACCCCCCCCCCCCCCCCCCTGTCCGGCGTCATGTTACCAACATCCAACGACCAGACCCCCAACCCTCTTTTTTGAAATATAATTTATGGACGGCCCCTTACATGAAATTGTATTCGCAAGAAGTTGCAAAGTTGCCGAAAAATCATTATATTTTCATCCCCACTCTTGCAGCTAAAAAATGGTATCGAAACTCCTAAAGTCGTTGATATCTCCAGCAGTTTGCGAGATATCAAAATCAACGAAGTTGTCCAGTTCGACGAAGATATACTCAACTATTTGTTCTCGATTGCATTGCAGAGGAGCGGTTTTGCTGATGGGTGCGTTAACTTTGAACGTTTGGGCCTCGGCGTTGCTCTACGAGCCGGTTGAGAAGCACATGAAGCGAGTACCGATATCCCAAGATCCGGAGGGCTCGATCGAAGCGGCCTCGTTAATGATCGTCCCGAGTCCCGATCAAGACGAGAAGAAACTCAACAACGTCCTCATAATACCGAATTCCAATGTGAACAATACGAGCGTCGCGGCGCCCATCGTACCGAAGAGCGCGTCAAGCGTTGCCCTCGAGAACTACAAGAACACACCGGTGCAGGGAAGAACGAGAAAGATAAGCATGCCAACGGGTGGACGGGAACTGGCGAGTCAGATGCACAGTACACCGGCGCTCCACGCGGTCCCGGAACGAGGCGGTTTCGAGAGCGGCAGACTCTCGAAGAGAAAAACGGCACCGCGTTCACCGAGTTCCTCGTCTTTCAATTATGTCAGTACGCCTTATCACGGCAGTACTCTTTCGGCGTTGCATCCCGAGCACGCCTCAACGATGACGCTTAACGCTATAACGAGCACATTCGCGCGCAACAAATCACCGGAAAAAACTGCGGTTCAACGCGACAAGAGCGACGAATCAGGGTCAAAATTCTTCGACATAAGTCTCCTCAAGGATCCCATGTATCTCGTTATACTCATATCGAACAGCACGAATGCCGTTAGTTACACGAACTTCGTTATATTGCTGCCCGCGTACGCGATATCATTGAAATTCGACAAAAACATGTCGTCTCTCCTACTATCGACCGTCTCGATACTCGATCTGATAGGACGGATCGGTGGCTCGGCTCTGTCGGACATGAAAATAATGCCGAAACACTGGTACTTTGTCGGTGGACTATTCGTTTCCGGTATATCGCTCGCTCTTCTACCACTCGCCACAACTTACGTATGGCTCTCCATCTATTGCGGCATATTTGGCCTTGCTTCTGGTATTTACGTCGGCGTTACCGCTGTGATCATGGCCGACATGCTCGGTACTGAGAAACTCACCTCGTCATACGGCATTTCCCTCTTCGTCAATGGCGTCATACAACTCGTCGGGCCACCCATATGCGGACACATTTACGAGCATATCGGCAGTTACGGGCCGATTTTTAGTATTCTTGGTATCATTCTCGTTGCGGGCTCGTCCCTGTGGGGTTTCATGCCGTTCATAAAACGACGACAATCTCATCACGCCGCGAACAACGCTCAAATCGACAAACTTTAATGGGAATTACGGACCTCATAGACGCGCATTCCCTCCTACATTTCTCTGTCTCTCTGAAAGAGAGAGAGAGAGAGAGAGAGAGAGAGAGAGAGAGAGAGAGAGATTCACTGTTCTCTTCGGCTGCGAGAAGGAACCCATCCCCCTCCCCCTTCCCTCATTATATTATGAAAGTGAACACGCGGTACGGCGTTTAGCGCACGCAACTTAAACTTATACTGTATTTGGACACTAATTATTGGACGGTACGCGGGATCGCATGACCTTGCATCGAAGAATCGCGATCTCAACCACACACACTCCTTCACGGACAATTTTGCGTGAAAATTCATTTCATCGAGGCTCCTCGAAACATTATGGAACAATTCTTCGAAACGTTATTGCGGCGCGAGCATTTTTCGATTGGATATACATATATATACATGTGTGTGTGTGTGTGTGTGGTGTGTGTGCGCGCGTGTGTGTGTTTGCCGGTATGTACATAAGTGTGGGCATATATATATATATATATTAGGGTGTAGGAAAAAAAAGTTCATCTCGTACCTCATCAACCAATATTGTTGAGAAGACAAAAAATCTAAGTTCATTTCGTCTAAGTGGGAACGCACCGCAAAAGTTTTTTTCTCACATTTGATTTACACAGGGAATTTGCTTTGCACGCTCACACTCGAGTAACTCACCAACTGATCGATACTTTTCAAATCTGGTTGAACATTCTTGAAGCTGGTCTTTGCAGCGTGAAAAACCTTTTATTTGGAATCTTGATATCATTATGTTCACACAAACTATAGCTACTCGAAAAGTGCTTCTTTTTTACACGTGTATATGCTTTTTTGACATGGCGAGAATTTCTGTAAAAATAGTGATATTGAGATGTAAAAAATATATATATAAACGCGAACGTCGGCTTTAAAAATATTTAACCAGATTCGGCGAATATCAAGTAGTTTTTCAGTTATTCAAGTTTGGACGGAAAGAGCGAATTTTTCGGGTGAATCAAACGGCGGAGACAATTATCGCTATCACTCAGATTGACTTAGAGAGTTCGAAGTCTGCATGGATTTCTTTTTCTACCTAATGATGTTGATTGGGAATAGAGCTGATTTTTTTTCGATGCACTCATTTACAGTGGGTAAAAAAGGTATTTCGTGTTTTTAATTGGATAATTGGATAAGGATATTTTGAAAAACACACCTCGTGTTTTTCAAATTGTCCTTCAAAAAAAAAAAAAAATGATAAAGTATTGTTTTTCGCAGGATAATTTGAACACCACGAGGTGTGCAAATACTGTTTTTAACCACTGTATAAATATATATATATATATATATATATATATATATGTCAATGAAAAGATACCATTGTTTACGTTACCTCTCGTATAACGGCGGAACAATATTAATGAAAGTAAGCGGTATCGTCAATTTGGAAGTCGGGGGGGGGGGGGTGCGAAAATCAGAAAACTTGATGTCCAATGATGCGGCAGTTGTACGATTCATCAATGCACTTAGATCGAAGAATTCTTCGGGTTGTTCAACAATTCTTCGGACGAAAATTTCTATAACGAGATCGTGATGAGGAAATGACGATAAAAGGGGAAATTAAAACAAAAAGTCTTGCCTTATTATTCTAATCGTATTGTAAAAATGGTAAGATATCTAAGCACACGACAAAATTATATACTGACTGCAAACGCTGTAGAAAGTATACTTTTATCTCGCTGGCTCTTGGCACAAAAGGAAAGAAAGAAAAAACTTACGAAAAAAAAACAACATTAACACTATGTTTCGAAGAAAAACCAGCTACGATCTATCACTTTTGTAAATATATATTCTCCATGGCGCGCGAAACGAGAGGATTTTCTGACCAGCATTTTTGACGACCGCCAACGCTGTATGGTGAAAAATGCATGCGCCATTATTATGCCGCCTGTTCATCAACTCATCACCATGCGTTTCGCTCAGAGGTGAAAAAACGCGGACATCACGTACGTTGCGAGATAATCCGTATTTTTTTTTTTTTGTTCGTTAAATCCCATGCGCGGATCGCGCGCTCACCATGGTCAAGGAACTACATCGCTGCGTTTACGTGTAGCTTCCCCTTGACTATTGCTATACCGCTCGATCACGTTATCTGTGAAACACAAATCACGAAGTGAGGAGAAAAAATAAGGGGGAAAATAAAGCATGAGGAAAAAAAACAGCAGTGTGCACCAGATATCGTCGGAATGAATACTTGGCGAGTCACGGTTTTACCAGATGTCTTATTCCATGACGCATCAATGGTACTTACGCGCGTCTCTTCCCGCTCGCTCGAACGATCAGCGACTTTGGCGCGAAACCACGATAGGGTAAACCGACCAGTGAATGGACGATTAACGACACTATAGCATTCCAATGTACTGTAAAATGAAAATATTATCAAAACAAACTTTTTAATTGCTATTGCTAACAAAAGATATTATTCTGATAGGGGAAAAAAATTGGAGTAATTGCAACAAATAATATTGGAGGAATTGATAAATAAGTAGTGAAATGTCTAAATCGACAGTGTGAATGAACGAAATTACCAGTCAATGGACACGAGACCATCAGCAACTGGACATGTAGTGTAGATTAACTGCTGTAAAGGATAGCGATTTATTATTCATTTTTATTGAATGCTATATTTGGAGATCACTGTGTTGCACAAAAATTCTAATATTCTCATACAGTCGGTAATAAAAGTATTTGCACACCGCCTGTTTTTCAAATTATCCTACGAAAATAAAACAAAATGCTTTAGTATTTTTTTTTCCAAAACTTTTTTTCAAACATATTTTTCTTCGAAAAAAAATGCTAAAGTATTTTATTTTATTTCGCAGGATAATTTGAAAAACATGTTGTGTGCAAATACTTTTTTTACCCACTGTACATATGAGTATTACATTTGTTATTGCGATTTCGTATAAAATACATAAAACTTTTTTTTACCTCAACGTGAACGAATTTATTTAAAAATTTTGCAAAAAATCTATTTTGTTAAGATTTATTTTATCTTAAATAACAAAAGTAATACTGACCTTTTACTCATGGAAACTTTTGTTTTCGCCTTTAGAAAACCTACTGTGTACAGCTGCATCGTAACTAAGTTGCGCGGTTTGCTAGTACCACAAAATAGAAAAATTCCGTGTGGCGTCAAAATTTGATATGAAACTAAGAAATTGGTTTTAACGATACTCGTGATTTTTTTTTGCTAAATTATAGTGATTCAAGTCTTTATCGACAATTCATAGTCTTTACTTATTTGAGGTATAAAACAGCTTTCGTCCATTCACCGGTCCCAGTCCATTTACTGGTCGGTATACCCTACAAAAGAAAACGGTTTGATGCATTGGATAAATGTTGTCGCAAAGCGCAAACGAAAACGCTCTGGTCAAGGGTGCGAGTTAGACTACAGTATTTCATAAATAATTTTGTATTGTTCTTCATTCTACTCGACGATTGCGACACGCCAGTTGTTGCGTGTAGACGATATAACTACGTTTATACTGCGATTAAACATCTTGAACATCGACGATGTCGGCCAATTGTCATTGGTCGTATCCGCGACACAGTCATTGCTATGAGATTCGATGGAAAAAGAAAGACAAATTCAGTACGAATATACCTCGTATAATATTATATTGTTTGTACAAAAATTTATCCCGATATCTTTAGCCTCGACCTAGTTACCGTCTGGAAATCATATTTCCGCAAGCTTCAACGCTCTTAAGGCCATGCGTCACACCGACCGAGCGGCTATGAGTGCGAGAGAAATAGCTGATTTGCTGATTCTCAGTGTTCTTCGAGACTGCTGATATTTCGGAAAAAGGAAAAGAAAGACCTTCCGCTCTGATGAATCCCGAACAACGCCTTACTCTTCGTTTGCCTGAAATGTGATCTGTCTAGGAAAAAAACTCGACGGTAAAATTTTTACCGACCGGACGTGTGAGCCATGTCCTTAAGATCTCATATACGCGATTTCGTCGATTGTCGGAAGTACATTTACAGAAGCCGTGAAAAAAAGTGACGCATATATTGCCAATTTTTTTTTATACAATATTTATTCAACCTCTGAACTGCCTAACAAAAAAAAACAATTACGGAAATATAAAAAAAAATGCGGATTTATCCGCATTTTTTTTTTTGTATGAACCAACAAAAATATTTTAAAACGAAAGCATGTTAAAATGCTTAAACTTAAACTTTTTGACTAAATTTTCTACTAATAAGTTATTTGTTTAAAAAAAATGGGTAATCAATTTGTTTACTTCTCGAGGTTCACGCGATAGGTATTGATAAATATAATATGCTGTAAAAATTTGAAAGCGATCGGAACGTCGGTTTGTGCGTTTCAACTAAAACACGAGGTCAGAAAAAGGGATTCTCGGGAAAACGGCTTTGACGTTAGTGATACGAATCGCTGCGCGGTATCTGGTATAAAATATTTTTTTACCTTATTCAATAGCTACCTGCATCCTATGCAACGCCTACCTGAGCATCTAAAACGTCTCCAGCATACTTCCTAGTGAAGCATGGTAGACAACGGAATTTGGCATAGCACGCACCGTTTACCTGCCTACTTCGAAGAAAATAAACGTTTGGACGCTCAAAATGCTGTAACTTCAACATTTAGTTGAAGTTTGTAATTCTGAAAAGCTTAAAATATTCTTAAAAGTTCAGGCTTCATAATATCATAATAGTTTCATAATATCGAGAAAAAAAATTGTGTTTTTTCACGTATGTAAGGTCTCAAAACCTACATCGTTTCAAGGATCAATGCAAAATTGAATCCGAACGTACCTTGTATGATACTCTCTTTCTGCACGAAAAATGAATCGGATATCGCAATATTGTCAGAGTTCTTGAGCAAGAAAACCGTTTTTTTCTTTCTAATTTCGTTCTCTAATACAAAACCGTTTAAGCGATTTTCAAAAAATTCATTTACGACATACTTCCTATGATACTCTATTAGTATGTAAAAATTGAGCCGGGCATTTTAAAAATAATGAGTCTTTGCGTGTACAAAAAATTCCGTGCGCGCACGCTCACCGTACATTTTTTTTCTTATTTTTTGACGTTTCGCAACATCTTGATCACATTTGCATTGAAACCGCATAAAAAAAAAACAATGCTCCCACTATGAGGATGCCAAACATTCTGATTAATTCTGGTATCTTTTTTGTAATTTTCTAAGAAGAATCTAACATAAACCCTACAACCAGGAAAATAAAATGAGTTTGCGGTTCTCCTCTGGTTCGGCAATAAAAAAAAAAAAAAACTCGATGGATTCACTTCAATATATCACATTTATTAGAGCTGTCAATTGTTTTCGTACTTTATAGTATGCGATTCAACAATATCAGGAAAGGGGTTGATATACGAATAATGAAACCTCGAAGCATTCGAGAGAACAGGCCGAAAAGTGTCACATGCTGCTGAACATGTCGAATGAATCACGACTGCAGCAAAATCTCTCGCAATTTATAAAACGTCCGAGGCTTTCGCAGTTTTTGGAAAACGCACAATTTCGAAGATTTGCGAACAGTCAGTGAAACGTTTTTGAGACGTAAAGCACTTTCTTGACAAGCACACTTCTGGGATAAAAATGTCAAATGGACTAACTTCGATAATATTTACAAATAATACATCTCACTAACGTCACTTCGTACACGAGGCGACAATGACGCCGATGATGATGACGAACACGTAGACTGTACAAGAGAAAGAATGGGGGGGAGAAAAACGTATTCACGTCGGCTTCCACGCAACCGTGCTCATTTTATTATTGAGCTCTTGCAGTATGAGTGAGCAGGTGAGTTGTTTCTCGGGAGGAAGACTGCTAACTCCCTCCATTTCGTCGTCGTCTTCGCCTACTCCGCTGCTACTGCTCGGTCTTCCTCTACCTTTACCCTTTTTACGCTTCTTTTTGTTAAGCTGCCTGCAGTCCGTGTCGGATCCCGTCTCTCTGGTTCTTCTTATCTGTAGACCGTAAAAATGGAAGGCGTTCAAAGTTTGCTCGCTTAAAAAAATCTTACGTGTCGTCGTACGATCCATAATCGCTAGCCAATTCGAGACGTAGCATGATTTTTAGAACTCAATTCTTTACATGCCAGATAAGATCTTGATTTTCAGTACAACGAAAAAAAAAAAAACTTTTCTTGATATTGAAAATGCTACTCGTGGATCTTGCCTTAAGGATTGAGCACTTGATCGATGAGGGATTAAGCCATACTGATTTGTTTCTTGTACGTCGATTGGTCCAATAAAAGTTCAACTTCGAAGTTTCCATAAGTTCACATTGTATGCGGGCAAAAAAAATACACTTTAGGAGACCGACAGTAATAAATGGATAGGCGGTGCGCAAGCCTTGGTAACTTAGAACGTGGGCTAGGTGGGACCAATACTTGGAGTGGATCGCTCAACCGTACACTAAAATTCGTATGGTTGGAGTGCAACGAAAATTCTTTTTGTTATTTTTATTTTCTCATTTTTCCTATTACACCGAATAACGTTATGTGTATTTCGAGCGCAGATCTCCGGATAAGCATCTTTATTAATGGTCGAGAAAATTTCTTGGCAAAAATCTGCACAAAGAAACTTGAGTGAGTCAATAAAATTAATTTTTATTAACATCCAACCATGAGAACAACAAAAGCAGTTGTACTGGATTTCCCATGGTGAATACATCCGAAACTCAATAGCCGCTTTTATCGCCACAGATTTTCCAGTTTACCTATGCCCGCGTGCAAACGTGATACGCTAGTGCGTTAGGAGAGATCAACTGTGGCCAACACAGTGTGAAGGCGTCGCTCGGAAACTGGAAGTAGTGTCGTAACAATTTGGATGAAAGTGGAAAGGATGAGATCATAAAAGCCTGAAAGTGTATATCACAGATGACAGACGGTAAGCAGAAATGAAATATCAAAATTTAAGGTATACCTTTCGCGGACGCATAAGCAGGGCTTTTTGAATCATTAATAGCTTAGTGGCGCTTGATAAAAGTAAGTTAAAATAAATGATTATACCAAACGATGAAATGGAATTAAAGATTTCGCATAAATTTTGTAGATTTAGAGGTTTCTACATTTTCTCTGAAAATGTCGCAGTTACGAAAATTCTTCTGCTACCCACACCTTTCTAAGTTTTATCATGAATATTTTCTTTGAACATTCGGTGACCGCCTGTTTTTATTGACGTTACGGAATCTTCAGAATTGTCTACATGCTTAGAACAGTTTATATCAGACATCTAGACCTATTTAGTATATATCTTCATAAAGTGCTACATAAATTAGACGATTTCCAAAGTTGTGATTATTTGTTAAATGTTCGGTAACTTGGCTTTAAATTTTACTAGTATACTGGGTTGTATTATCACTCAATTGTAGACGAAAATCAGTTAATTGTTAAATATTCGGGTTCGTGAAAGGAACATCTTAAATAATTTAGCACTACCGTATGAAAAAACGTCAATACAGCTGCAATGCATATCTTTCATAGACAATTTAATAGAGACTGTTGGCGTTGAAATTTCACCTTGATTTATGATAAACTAATACTTCGAAGTTACATGATAGGTGGGACCGACGAAAATCGTTTAGGGCCGTATTCCAGTGTGAACACCGATTTTCAAGGTGACTTTTTGGGAATTACATTTAGAGAAATGGTTGAATCTACCATGTTAGTATTTCACAGTTATATTTATCCCTTCGTGGTCACACTTACAAATTCAATCGCGGTGGTCACACTTGGGTCGATTCTACCCAGTCAGTTTTCAAAAAAGTATTGTGACCAAACTATCCGTCCGAAGTGTTTCAAAAAATTACGGAACATGCTTTGAACTTTCTAGATGATGTACGGAAAATTTATTTATAAGAAATAAAATGGCGACATGTTAGAAAAAATTCATAGAGATAAAAACGCAAAAAACACACTTTTTCGCTAAAAAAAATCATCGTTCCGTGAATTTTCAACATTTTTACTTAAAATTTGGACGTGATACTCCTTAGATATGCTACTTTTGAGAGAAAATAGTAGCATAGTGCGCGTTCCAAGAAAGGTATTTATTCCGACATGTGAAGAGGATAAGTTTTATGGTATGAGGATACTTCAAACTCCTGGTAAGATGGTGAATACATTCCCATTCGAAGCTGGCAACTATTATATATTTACGCCAAAAATTGATCGACGGGTCGATTCTACCCAGGATATGTCTACCCAGGGTATACATGTCTGAAGTAACATCTTAAATTTGTTCAAAGCATTTTATTCGACATTGGAAATGATATTTGATGTTGCACAGGTCATATCGCGAAAATTTTGAATCTTCGAGCGTGTATTTTTCTCAGAAACTACTAGCCAGATCGACTTGCAATTTTGCTCATATCTAGAGTACATGACAGGCTATCTTTCGGCACTCCATCTTTTTGATTGCTTTTTAATGACCATTTTTCCGGGCTGCTCGAAGTGAAAATTTTATCGTAAAAATCAGAGTACTCTTTTTCAAACGCCGCCATTTCGTAAATTTTTCCTGAAGTTTTTCAGTGGAGGGCCAAACCAGAACCACATTTGTGAAGAGTAGAATACAAAAAAAAATCGTTTGTTTCAGATGGCAAGGACAGCCGCAATCACAAGGCCCGACGATAAAAATTTTTCGCAACATGACCTGCGCAACATCAAATATATCGTGTACAATTTGGAATAAAATGCTTTGAAAACATTCAAGATATTGCTTCAAACATGTATAAATATAACAGTGAAATACTAACACTGTAGATTTAACTATTTCTCTAAACTTAATTCCTGAAAAATCACCTTGAAAATAGGTGTTCACACTACAATACAGCCTTAAGTCATACAGCTTAAGGGCTACAACATTGCATATAAAAATATATAAATTTTGTTTAATTAGGACCAAGGACTAACAAACACATCAGTTTAACAGGCGGCACTGTTGCCAAACAAAACAATTCGTAACTTCGTAAGTCATGGTAACATATGTCAGGGTATTACTGTATTTCGTAAGAATCCAAGCTAAGCTCTCTAAAGCTCAATATTTACTATGTCCAAAGAAATATGGTTGAAATCATGAAATTCTTTGAGCTAAATTTGCATCGAACATATCTACATCAATAAAAACGTCAGTTCCCTTCCATGTGCCCAGAAACCTTCAAGGCAACTCGAAACATCTAGCTTGCGACACGACCAACAGAAATAGTTGAAAATCCGTATCTCGTTTTTTCCCTACACAGCAGAAATTTTCAAAACAAGAAAAGCCTAATTTTCTGCTTTATCGAAAGAAAAACAAAGAGACTTTTTTTTCCAGAATCATCGCAGAGGAAAATATGCGCAGGTTTTTTTTTTACCAACCGAGCTGCTTGCCTCAACATAACGATATAATACCTTTGCACTCTTCCTCGTTTGTTTATCGTATTCTAGAGCGTCGTAATAATCTGGCTTTCCCCGCTTGACTCTGTTAGTCCTTCTCGTCTTCATGACCCCTGGGTCCGGACTGGGCGGGCTCTTTATCGAATTTCTTCGCGCATTGAAGAAAGAATGACCGCACGGACATGCCTTGCAAGCAACCGGGACCTGTGCAATAAAAAGACGATTCTTCGGGTATCCCATATTGAAGAAATCAAGTACAAATAAATGTTTCGCAGTACCACAATCTACGTCGGACATCAATCGAACAAGACGTTACTGCTTTAATCACAGATACGCAATCGCTTGCTACAGAAAAAAAAAAAAATTCACATGCAAGACACAGAACGATAATCTAAGACCAATTTCTTTTTCTATATCCCAAATCAAAATCAAATAATAATTATTATTATTACCTGTTGTTCACATTTCGGACATCCTTTGCTAATTGTCTTTGTCTTCGCCATTCTACAGGAATTCTTCTAATCGTAAACGTAAGTGCACACTTCCCCAACAATAATCTTATCTAGACGCTCTACCTAGCGAGGAAAAAATTAAAAAAAAAAAAAAACGATAAAATCTCGTTCGATGAAAATATGTTGTTTCTTATGACAAGTAGAAAAATGCAACGCGGTCTCGAGATCGTGAATTTACCGGCGTCAATCGGAATGAGTGATGTAAAAAAATTTTACGAAAACAATATTGTGTGTAGCGGATGACAATAATTATAAATAAATCGAACGCACCGATCGCCCGAGAACAACGAATTTTCGAGTACGCCAAAATATTTGGCACTACAAGATCTAACTAGACACACATTTTTTTTTATCTCGGCGAATATTTTCTACACGACGATAATACGCCCTATTGGATAATCGCGAAGTGTGAAATTCTACCTACTTGCTGATTTTTAGCCAATGGAGAAAGACACTCGTCTATCGTTTCTCTTCATTTCCACGTTGCGACAGTCTCCGCGCGGCACTGCAAATGCAATGGATAGGCGGTCGCCGCCACCCCACTACGGCGCTAACGGTGGTGAGGCTATTGAGATGGCGCGTGTGCGTGCATGTGTGTGTCGCGTGAAAGTGACGCTTTGTGCAAAAGCGCGATCCCCCTCGCGCGCTATAATCATCGTTTCTCCTCACCGCGCCCGTTCCCAAGTAATTGTAATCTGACAATAGTGCGTTGTCGATAGTTGGTAGGAACGGCCACGTGGGGCGCGAGCGTCTCACCGTTTGTTATGATATCCGTAAATAGCGTCGGTTGCCCGCGTGAACCGAACGAATTGAACAGAACGCCGGCCCGTTTCCGGTAACAACAGGAGATGTAAAATGGCGTACTACGCTAGAATTTGATCTACGCTCTTTAATCCTTTATAGCTATTGGAGAGAAAAGTGAACGACACCGTTGAACATTCGTATTGACGCACGTGGAAGATTAGCGCGGAAACAGATCGATCCGAACATTTCGTTGCTACGTCCATTTTCACGTGGGTATAGTTGTTTTTTTTTCTATTCAAATATATTCATAATATTGTACATCGTAGTTCGTTAACGGACGCGCCTGAGTGACCGCGCTTGTCGCAGAAAACGAACTATGCTTTGTTTTTTTTTTTCCACGAATTTTCGCAGCATCGTGATGGTGTCGCCACTGGGCACTCGCCCATCTAGTTGCTAAATGTGCGGTCAACGCTTTTATTTTGCAATCGATTTGATTGACTGATTTGAATTAGCATAACAGGTTGACGAATGGTGTTGCCATGCCGCCAAGACAAGTTTCGTACTTCGACGTTTCTCTCTCTCTCTCTCTCTCTCTCTCTCTGCCCGGTCTCTTGTCTTCGATCCGTTATTATCCAATAATTATTAGAAAACTTGCGAGCATACAACACGACCCGCCCGTAATTTTGGCCCGTGGTTTTTTTTTTTCGTCAGCTTAAATTCCGAACGAGACGGGAGATTAAAAAAAAAAGAATTAATCCCCAACACGATCCTCGTGATAAGCACGTGGGTCTCGAACCTGGCATTTTAACGGCACAATTTTTACGATTTTTTTTTTTCACGCACTTTTCTGTGATGTCACTCCCTCTCAAGTCTTTAATCCCACCCTCGTCCCGTATGAGTAACGATCCTCTTGCTTTTTAGATTAAAAATTGGATGGCAATATGAAGGGAGATACAAATAAACGTGTGGTCTGTGTCGTTAGTAACGACAAGTTTCACGCTTAAGGACATGGCTCACACTTCCGTTCGGTAAAAATTCTGCAGCTAAGTTTTCTCCTAGACGAATCAATTTTTGGGCAAACGAAGAGAAGGACGTTTGTCGTTGGACAGAGCCGAAGGTGGTTCTTTTCTTTCTTCTGAAATATCAGCCGTCTCGGAGAACACTGGGAATCTGCAAATCAGCTATCTCTCTCGCACTCGTGGCCACTCGGTCGGTGTGACACATGGCCTTTAAAAGAACATTATCAGAGTATCGCATTGGCTGCTCGAGAGATTGAGATAATTCGTGTTGGAAAAGAGTGCAACTTGCTGTTAACAATTTGGCAAAACACACGTCGCAAAGATTCATTTTATTTTTATTTATGCAGTGGTAGCAGATTACTAATCGTTTCGAGATAAATTAACACATTTTTTTTTTACGCGAGGCGCGTGAAGCAAATTCTGTATATTCATATTTCCCGGTGTAATGTTAAAGCACGCTCGGCTTAATTGTTCTTTGGTACGAATACGTGCCTTTTTGCGGATAGTCTCTATCGTAGAAAACATTTCAACGTACGGAATACGCAACAGATTTTTTTAACTTGTTTTTGCAGTTGTCGATTATTAAATCTGAAGAAATGAGACATGGCTGCAGTGGAAGAATTGAGCAACCGGCTCATGAAAGCAGCCAAAGAACTCGCTGAATGGGATTGCCCATTTTCTGAGGTACAATAATTTTTATTTTTCAGCACAAAATGCACAAAAGTGACAAACTTTGGATCATAAAAAATGTTCACTTCAATATTTTTGTTTGAATGAATATTAAATTAATTTTGTTTAAATACAATTACTGAAGAGAAATAGAAAAAACTTTTTGGTTCCTTTCAACTTTGCTGGATGAATACTTAGGTTTTATTAATGCCAGTAATAGTAGTAGGAGACAGTTTTTTCCCATTAATATTGTTGATAAATATAAAAGTAAGTTTTGAAATAAATAGATAATATAAGTAACGTTTATGTTACAGTTATTATCAAAATGAAGAAAGTTTATATTAACGTTTTCAATGAAATAAATGAAGTTTATCTTGAAGTTATGATTAAAGTAGATGAAGTGTTCATTAAAATAAACTTTTTTATGCAACTGTGAACTGATAATATTCTACTTTTTGTTATTAGCTTACAGCAATATTATTTATTGGAAGAAAAGTAGTTCATATTATACTGTAAGACTTTTGTAATGAGTAGTTCACGTTTTGAAAGTTTTTCTGGTTTGAGTTTCGGTTCGATACATCTGAAAAATGGGAAAGGAAAATATGCAAAATATAGTGTAATGTATACGAATAAAATATTTTCTATTCACAGATTTTGGAAGAATATTACAAGCTATTGGAGCAGCAGAGAAATGTCAATCTGAATAAAGCAGCTCTTGTTCTTCAGAATTCCGCGAATGTTTACGTACGACGGGTCGAGTATCTTTTTCAAGACACAACAGCTCTGATACGATCATTCGTTGATCAGGAGTACGTATATCTTATTACTTCTATATTTCCCTGTAATCAGTCTCATTTTCTTTCACCGTGAGAGATAAATAATTTGTTTGCAGAGCTGTGAACGAAACGGAAAAAGGCGGGAAGAAGAATGGCAAGGAGAAAAAAACTGTGATAGACATAATCGATTTCGAACCAATCGATTTTGCTCAGTACGCGACTAAAAACATTAATATAAAAAATCGTCATGGCGCTGGCAACGCTGTGAAACTACTGGGTGAACGATTTCCTCAGTTGGAAGGTATATCGAGATCGTCGTCAAAAACAGACCGGGTCAACGCTAACGAGCACGAACAGGAACAAAATAATTATGAAAGAAAATATAATTTTCGGTACGTCTCTTCTGTAAAATTGCTTCTGTGCCGTTTAATCGGTAATTTGTGCGCACTGCATGTGCAACAGTTCGTGCTAACTGGTTGCAAACGCGCTCATTGAGTTTACGGAAAATTATACGCCCGGTTTTTCTAAAGTATTAACTCTGTGAACTCTATTAAATTTTGCACTGCATTGATTCGAATTCACCTGAATAACACGACAATATTAATTATCGATATGATTTATTTTTTGAGAACGTATCACACGTATGTTCCCAGCAAAATGTTTAATTTTATTCAAATTTCTGTATTTCTCTATTTGATAAGAGCCTGAAAAAATTCTTACATGAAAATAATGACAAAAAGTAATTTCATTATTATTAACAAATAATTCCAGCTAAAAATTGCTTGACAAATAAACAGAAAACCATGTACTTTCATTTGAAATGGCTTCGCTGTTTTTTTTCGAATACTCACGAACGTTTTCCGAATTGTCTCTTCAAAAATTCTCAAATATGGATCGACATTATTGGATTTTTAGACACTTTTTGTGCAAATGTTCCGTATTACTCTTAAGAAATTTTGTAATTCATGGAACGAGCAATTTCATTAACACAACCTGTAAAAACATTCGAAACGAGGAATTATAAAAATAAGTATTTAGAAAAATCGATCTTTTTATTTTATATGAAAAGAAACACATTCTTTCTGATCAGCCTTTGGACATTTATTTGTTGGAACTATTCCTTAATACTTTTAAAGATATTATTATTATTATTCGACAGCACTATTCATGATATCTTGAATGTGGCTGAACGTATTCAGATTTTTGTTGAAACTCAAGGCATCGAAATTCAGATGAAATCAAACTTTTTGTAACAATTGAACGTATAATAAATCCCTAGACATTTGGGGCCGCAATTATTCAAACAGAGTATCTTAGAACAAGTAATTCGACTGCGTAGAAAATTATCGTTGTTTGATTCTTTTTTGAAAATATGCAACAAAGCCCGCCATTTGAGAATGTGACGCTCAATTTTTGAAGTAGTAGAAATAATCGCTAACCCATAAATGCACGAATTTTTGGGATTCGGTGGGAAAAGTGTTTCACGCGAAAAAAAAATGAACTTGCAACCGAGACCCATACGAAAACCGATGCTTTACCAAAGATTTGATGATGGTTCACGCATATTCAGCTAGTACGCGCACCTTAACTATGCCACGTGTGAAATATCGGGGAACGAAGTATTGAATTACGAGTTTATTGAAACAGGTGCAATCAGTACATCACCGAGGCTGGAATGTTGGTGGAACACTTGAGGCCCGAAGGTAAATTCCTCGTTGATGTAGATAACACTTTTTATTGAACTCTTACAATCTATAATATACATTTTTGCAAGCTCTAATATCGCTTCATTGGAACTGTTTTCCACCAAATCGATGGTCTCTCGCTAAGTTTGAATAATTAAAATGATAAAAAAGTGTGTGTTGCGATGATGTATCTTAACACCTATAGCGAAGAGAAAAAACAAACTGATACTGCTAATATGAATCTTTGATTGTTCTTAGATTTTTCGAACCGTTCGTCCCCGCAGCGAACCGTAAACATTCCAAAGGGATCAACGCCTAGCACCGTCGATCCGAACTTGTGCGAGAGCGAATTCGCGAGTGACTTGGGCCATGAAAACGTATTGGATCGGCAAAATTGTGCCGTGTCAACACCGCTCCCGGATACGGAAAATGATTTCAATTTAACCTTTAGTTCGATCGGTGACTCTGGTCGAGGTTCGTCTTTTCAAGACGGAGCTCGTCCGGAATCCGCGCTCTCGAGCGATCGAGATGGCAATTGGGACTCATCGCCACTCCGGCCATCCTCAAATTTGTCAATCCGCGAGCCGGACAGCTTCGTTGACGAGGCCAACGATTCGGGAATTGCAAACGACGAGACTCCGTTGACACTCAGTAAACGTAGCGCCGATGAGCATGAAAAACTTAGCGATTCATCAGAAACGAACAGTCCTTTGAGTAAACCTGACACCCCGGCGATCGAGCATAGTCGAAGGTGCTTTTTCAGTGACATCAATAATCGCAATGATCGTTCAATTTGTAACGGTCAAGAACGTTACTTATTAATGTTGTGTTCATCCACTTCATGTTTTTATCTCGTAGGATTAAACGGTTACGAAGCCTCTTTGACATCGATAAATGCACCGACACGAGACCACTGGAACCAATCCCGTTTAACAATGTGACGGAGAAACGTACCAGAAGGCGGACGGTTTTCAAGTTACCCTGTCCCGCGTCGTTGCTAAAATGTGCCGAAAGACCGGTGGGTATTTTCATATATTTATATGTGTTTGGGTGTGGCAAATTCCACTTCTCACGTAGCAGTAATATGTGTCATAAAAATTATATCGAGATTTTGAAGAAAGCTTTCGCAAGCTGTAGGGTCAAAGTGGGATCAGTGACTCATTTTTTTCCAGACGTCAATAGCTGCCTAACCGTTCACACAATCTGAATGAAACCTTGACTAAACGTGAGGTATGTTTAATGGCTTCATAGTATCACCCAATAGATACTGAGATAATAACCATTTAAGAAAAAAAATGAGATTTTATCCACCGTGTACTTGGGGTTGTACACAGTGAAACACGTCTATTTACACAGTGGATCAAGCAAAATTTGAAGAGTGCTTTTCTCTACACAATGGAGAGTATAGTACAGTGAACTATTGAAAAATTAATGAAAAAACAGCATATTATGAGATCATTCACAATAATTTATTGAATATTAATCAACAATGAATACCTACCTAATGAGGTAGTACCAATAGGGGAAAGGTGTACGAGATGATTCCTCTAAAGGAGAATGCTCGTGATTTCAAAGATATTTAACATAATTTAGATCTGGAAGCGTTTACTACTGGCATATTTATCTATCTTACGATTAGCATATGCGAAACATTCAATTTATTAGGGTTTCAATAAAAAGATTTCCTTTTTTTTTTAACCTTACATAAGGATCATCTTTGATACCCCGGTGTTCAAGATGATCCCTAGGGTATGGACAAAATGTCCCGCCAGATCATCTTGCACCTATTTTGGGATTCTTTTTTTATTTTGGAGACATTAGGTAAATATAAATAAAAATTTGCATACATATTATAGGTTTTATCTCACTCAACGAGAATTAAACTAAACCAGTATTCTACAGCCAGTCGTAAATGACTTAAATATATAAATTATTATTTGTGATATTAATTATTCATTTATAATGTAGTTTGAACATATATAGACAATCATTTTATCTAATTAAGACAACAGACTTTCTTAGCCAACATCAAATGTTGAAAAAAAAATCTCCATCGTACAATCTAAAAAAAATAAGTCAACTTATATTTATTTTAATTTATTATGTATTTTATTTTATTTTAATTAAATTAATTCACTTATTATTAATTTATTTATTATTCATTATTTATTAATAATGTATTAATTTATTTAAATTATTTATTAAAAAATAAACCAACTTTTGTAATTACGCTGCATCACCTTTAACAAAAATACAATAGGTACGTTATTTATTTACAAGATGATCCCTAGGGATCATCTTGTACACCTAGAAGGGAATCATCTTGCCCCAAACTCCACTTTTTCATTTATTGCTAGGTAACATAACTTATAAGTATTTCACTGTTACCACGCCAAACAAAAAACAAAATTGAGCATATTATAAAGCCGTAAACACAACAATGATTGCAACTGACAGTATGCAATAAAAGTTACCCAATCTTAAAGTCATACGCACCTTAGATCAACAGCTCACAATTTTTATTTTTTTTCCGTAAAAACAAGTGCGTCGCTCACACCGCCATTATGAATTGACTAACTCCGTTGTTAGACGTGATTTTATATTATTTTTGGTATAAAATCACCTCTCACAACCGAGTTGCGTGGGACCGACTCGCAGACAGGTTCAGACGAGTTGGCATTCGAGGTCGGTTCTAATGTAAAATAGACGCACATATATACGTGTCCCCTTCTGAGAAACGGAAAAGGTTCTGTGTACCCACTGTCGTCACTGTTTCCACTTTGACCCTAAGGCTCTGTTTTAAAAACCTCCTACCGGATTCGAAAAACATTAAACAGTTGTTGAGTTATCCAACTTTGAACGAAAAAAACGAACTTTATGTGTGGTTAAAATGGGGAAATAATTATTCAGCGGCTTCAGACTCGAGTCAAAGAGCTCAAATTTGGCATGAATATTTTTCTTATACCTCGTACTATAGTTTGGAATTGTAAGAGTTATTTCTTGTTCCGACACACCGTTATATTATATATTATGAGAGCGATGTAGTATTCGCATTCGTAACCTGTACAGTTGCTAAAGTGACGTTCCGAATCGCAGCAAAAACGCAAAATGACATCCGAAGCGAGGAAACGAAAACGCCGGGAAAAATTCTTATTCGACGAACTCGAAAACGGCAACAAGAAAATGAATCTGTACTCACCAACGAGACAATTATTTCTTCCGTTTATGAAAGGTAAAAAACTGTCAATTTGTCCAAGCGTGATAATATACGCGATATCTCCAATGCTTACAGTAAAAATCTAAGAATGCTTTTTAAAATTAGTCGACCTAGGAACATATGACAAAGTTCAACATTGGATAAGCTGTAAGAGCACAAGTTTCGGACAATATTTATTCAATATACGTATTATCAAGACTATAGTATGTCAATAGTAGTTTACGAATGGGATAATTATCGGCGTAACTTTCGCAGAGGAGCTCGAGGATTTATCAAAATGCTTCGAGAAATATTTGCGGAATCTTCACGACCTTGAAGCGTTGAAAGACAACGAGGCTGTGATGAACGAGTCCATGCATTTGTTGGGCTACAAGAGTCATCAGGATCGTAAACGAGATTTGTCTCAATACGAGACGACAAGTATCAGTAGAGTCACGATTACGTCAGAGATGCCAGACTGTGCTGATGATTTCCCGATGCCGGACACACCGGAATCCTTCAACAGTCCTGAACCAATGTCCCCTTTACCGTCGACGTGTGACACTAGAATTGAACGGCTTGTTCACGAAATACAGGAAAACGCCGACGTGAGGACGGACCAGGAAGAAGCTGTGATAAGGTGGCACCAGGAGATTCAGTTGAAATTGCGGGAAAGCGAGAATAAACCAAAATTCGAGATGGCCGATTATACCGGAAGAGTTTTGAGAAGTCTCAAAAATAATAATGGTAGAATAACGTTCGATGGGATGGTTCGTCAGGAGAAAACACCGACAGCCGCGAGGTATCTGCTGGCAACTCTAACGCTCGTAAGTTCCCTTAACCGAATCATTCAATTATGATATATTTACGATATGGAAAAACTGGAGAACGAAGCCATGAAATTCGTTCAACGGGCCCATCCTGAAGCCGCGAGATTTGCCATCTAAAACATTGGCTTGTGTTTGATTGTTTATGACGAGGCCACGAATAAATATAAAAGTTTTTTTTTCTTTCTAAGGGGTTTTATTATACCATTATAAAATAAGAAAATTTTCGACGCTTATTCCCAGGTCGATAATATCGACGCGTCAACGTAATAAGGCAAACTATGTCAAATACGAATTTATCACGATTTCAGTGGAACGGATGAAGATTTTGGGAAATGCTAGGGTTATTTCTTTTTCTTCAGCGTCCTCTATTGATTATACCGAAGAATACAAAAATTAATATTAACTTGACATAATAGAGTGCACATAACGAGTTAAAAAAAAATCGCATCATTTTTTATTATAAAATTGTAAAAACATTTCTGTTTCAGTCAGAAGACAGGTATAATTAATGCGTCATAGTGTTTTAGAACTCTTGTATAAGTTTCAAGTTGTTATGGCCAGCGGTTTCCGAGATATCGTGGTAAAACCGGACTTTACATGTTTTTTCCTCATTACAGTGAAGCGCCGATCTTATTGGACTGGGAATAAACCTCGGGAAATGTTCTTATTTTCTAATGTTTCAAATAACACTAAAAAAAAAAGTTTGGTGTATATTTTCGACCTCGTTATGAGCAATCGAATGCAAGATATTTTTTAAGATTTCATACATCCTTAGTCTCCTTAAGGGTACGCCCTCATCAAAACTGCCAAAAAATTACGGTTTTTGGATTGTTTTTCTCAAAATCTCTACTGGATATCGGCAAAAAACCTTCCACATCAATTCAAGGGTTCAATTCACAAATGTTTCAACTATGTAAAATTACCGTTATTAAGCAACTATATAAAATTATCATTATTAAGCACGAATATAAGCGCGTTTACATAGCAGCACGAAATATACGGGTTTACTGGTGAAATCGTAACTCCTCGTACTATTGTCCGGTCTCGAAAATCCAAGAATATGATTTAAACCTACAAGTGTTGTTGTCGCGAGTACTGCAATCAAGTTGAAAAACCAATTTGGTGTATTTTCCCGGGAGTTCCAACATGCGATTTTGAAAATAGGCCTTTTTACGCATATATTTTTTTTTTTTGCAATAACAACGGATGGCTATAAGTTGGTGATTGTAGTAGGGTAGGGTGGGGCATGTTGAGCAAGTTTGGAATTATCACTCTGTAATGTCTTCACAGTCTACCGTATAAAAATGAAACCTACTTTGGTCAATAGGAAATTTATCTGGGAAAAAAAGTCTGTAGACGAAATTCCTGTTATCCCTATTGTTTCACAGATAATCGCTCTCAAATGACTAAGGCCATATTTGCTCAACCTGCCCCGATAGTGGGGTAAGTTGAGCATGAGTATGACGTAAGTTGGGCAAAGTAAGAATTGCATTAAAAAATCAGACGTATGCAACATGATTTGGTAAAATGCAGTAATAAACCAACAGTTGCTTGTTAATTAGTTAGGTTTTGAAGCATTAACATTAATTGCAATGAATTTTTGAAATATCTTTTCTCATACAATGGTAGAACAAAATCTTTTAATCACGTTTTTTTACTTTTGGTTGCAAAAATAATTAAACGTCCCGTGTTACGGCCTCGTGATGTGTTCCCCTCCCCCATAACTCTCTTTCCGCCCTTTGATGCACCCGCGTGCGGTGCTTAGTTTTCTAGATATTTCGATTACCCACCTTATCCGACTGCCCAACATGCTCCTCCCTACTTAACACGAGATAGTGAATACGATTAGAAAGAGAATGAAGGACTTTGAAAATTGATTAACAATTGCAACAAATGTCGTGTCGAGTGCATTGAAAAAATGTGTATCAATCTTTTTTTCTTCATTCCGCATTAATAATATGCACTTAGGAAGCGTAATTTCTCATTTCGACGCAACAATCTTAAGTTGTTCTGCAATGGAAGCATAAAATAAATCGACTTTTTAAAAATTTTACCAGACGATGATTTAACTTGCATCTTGTCAATCGTATGAATAAAAAATTATCCCCGTAGATCTTTGATAGAACTTCTGTTTGTATTTTAATTTTCAGGCCAACAAGTACGATCTTCGTATCGACCCGAGCGATGACGGAAGTAACTTAACGTTGGTACTACTCAAGGAATAGTACCAATATTGTTTTATGTACATAATACTGGTACAATGTTAAATACGTGTCAAGTTATTGTTGCGATTTGAAGTGCTCTAACATCACCATCGAATTTAAAATTCGACCTTGAGTTATTTTTTTTTCTTCCTTCGAGTTCTATTGTACATATAGTATTCACTGAAAAAAAAAAAAAAAAAATTCTTGCTACGTGATAAGCGCACCGAGAAGTGTTCCGAAAATAATTGTTTCGCGAAGTCACTTGTAAAACCACCGAAACGCTAATCGATTGTATGGCTGTTGTTCCGAGTGATAAAAGATAAAAAGTTAGTTTGTATTTCGAATCGATTAGCGTAACTGTATATGTAGATTACACATGTTTTGTAAGAACAAACAAAAAAAGAACACAAAACTGTGCGCCCACAGATTTCAAAAACAATTCGTAAGATATTTTTCTACGATTTTTATAAATATTCTTGAAACTTATGGCAGCGTTATAAATGTTAAAGGTGAACTCTACAAGAGTACACGAGAGAACAAGTTAATAATAATTTAAACACACATCTTCATTCTCTTCCTCGGTCTTTATTCTTACGTGAATAACCCGGGAAACTTTGCGGACTTTGTAGCTGTGCAGCAAATTGTAATAAATCATACGTTAACGAACATTCCACACACTCAATCATTACTATCTACGAAATACAATTTTACACACTTTTCTCGTTTGTAAATGGTGTACCATAATACAGATTATGTTAAACAAATATACGCACAGACATATCGTATTTTCCAATGTCGTCCAACTTTGACTGTGATGATCTTAGAGTGGGACAAAAAGCCTGAGAGATCTTACGACTATCTTTGGTATGTTACAACTATCCCAACATCAATTTCTTTCACATTAACGTTCCTTCGTGACTGTCTAACTTGTCAGCGACTGAGAAAATAGTAGCTTGTATCTTCAAACGGGTACAATACCAATGATAATTCAAACACCGGAACTTATCTGAGTTCCCCAGCTGGGTGGGGCGAGTTCGTCGAGTCTTCGATCCAGAAAGCTCACGCAATTTGCCAATTGCGCAGTCGCTTCTTCCACAGCCTGAATGTGAGCAGTCGTTATTTTTGGCAGAGCATCTTCAGCGAGCAGTACCTGTGTCGTCCGAAATAACCAGTTAGGGAACAATTACTCGTACTTTTCGTAACAATACAATATGAAAGGGAAGAAAAAAATATCGCTTGTTTCCTGTTTTGGTTATCGGAGCTCCAATTTATTCAAATTGCGTTCTTAATTTACTTCGGTAGTTTTGGTCAAATCTTAGAAATTGCCTGAAATTTGAGTACGGTGTAGACACGACCTTCATGGACTAATGCCCAAGTTTTCAATTCGATTCACCGTTTAGTTTATGAGATAATTGCAATTGCATATGGGTCTTTTTGTACACCTTAGGTACCTGTACCTAACACATAAACGGATAGGACTTTGCTCACATTTTTCATTATGGGTTCTAAACGGATCTTAGGATTTTTAAATAAAACCATTCGTGTATGCAGTACTAATGTGGAATTCATTTTAAAAAAAATGGCAATTTTTGACCGTTTAGTTTCGGAGATATCGACTTTCAAAAAGTATTAATTTGAGTCCACACGGAACTCGGGCACAACCAGCTGCGACGAGCTGATTGGCGCGTGGCAGGGAACTACTAAAACTGATTGGCGCGTGGCTGAGAACTTGAAGTCTTTTGTCACGCACGATTGCAGCGCTGCTCTGGAGGACATACAGAGTGTACAAGCTCTGTCAAAAATGTACAACCAACAGCAGATGTAGGCATTGGATTTTACTGTACGCTGCGGCTGAAACTTTTAGCTTATACGTGTACCTACAGAACGTCCTAAAGTGATAGTGCGTGAAAATCAATTTAAACTCGTTTTAACGTTTAAGCGACGAATATCATTAAGGCAAAGAGAAATCTGTACCAGGTGAAATGCGCGTAAGATCACGTTGACGTTTCCATCGTTGGAATGTAACCAAAATTAATTCGTTTCAATTGCTCAAATTTTGTATGGCCATTTAGGCTGTGAGAATCACTCGAACATTTTTACATATTCTTATTAAAGATTTACTACCTAAATTTGCAAACGAAAAGGCTTTCAATAATAATATAAATAAAAAAATGAAAAATGAAGGAATCAAAATTGTTGCATTTTAGCAAACTTCGCCGTCATGGCGCAAGAGAGTGGCTCAAGCTTTCAGACAGAAGGCAAAAGGAAATCATCGAACTCTGAATGAGTGAATTCTCCAGAGCCCAATGATTGTTTTTCGTACAAAACTTAACCATCGATAATAAGGCTCTTGGAAAAATTGTGAAATTATATTGACATCGTATATCCCTCGAAAAGTATGTACAGGGCAATGACTTTACCTTAAGGACATGGCTCGCACACCCGGTCAATAAAAATCCTACTGCCAAGTTTTTTTCCTAGACGGATCACATTTTGCGCAAACGAAGAGAAAGACTTTGTTCGTCGTTCAACAGAGCAGAACGGGTTTCTTTTTTTTCCCAAAATATCAGCTATCTCGGAGAACACTGGGGATCTGCAAATCAACTATCTCTCTCGCATTCATGGGTGCTCGGTCAATGGCCTTAAGGTATTCTTTTCACGATCTCGAATATTTAACAATCAACTGATTTTCGTCGACAATTAAGTAAAAATCCATACCAGTATACTGGTAAAATTTCAAGTCAAGTTACCGAACTTTTAACAAAAAATTACGACTTTAAAAATGGGTTAGTTTATGCAGCACTTTACGGAGATGACATGCTGGCCACATTCCTATCCAAGGTATCTAATTTTGACCAGAACTGAAATTTCATGACATTTAAGGATTTTTAAGACAAGAAATAAGGATTTTTTCATGACTTTTAGTATGACTTTCTGGTATAAAAGTATACTTTATAATTCTTTAGTGCGACTAATTTTCGAAATTCTTATATTTATATTCTACTCTTTGAAACAGATGTGTGTTGTATGCCAATAAAAAGTATAAAAAAATAAACGAAAAGTCGAAAAACGGTACAATTCCATGTGTAGTGAAAAATTGTGAGACAAACATCATTTCAAGTTGTAAATGTCATGTAAAGAAATATATTTTGGAAACAACTGGAAAAATATTATATACATTTAGGAACTTCGAGTAATATCATCTAGTCGCTTTACACAAATAACAAAGAAAACTAATATGTTGAGATAACGAATCATTTTTGTTTTCTACTAACTTTTTTTTTCTAATACCGTAGATTGTCGGAAAAGCCGCGAACATTTGAAATTATTTTGGATAAATTAATACAAAAATCGGCCATGATAATGAGCGCTCCAGAGATCTTAAAAAAAATCAGTTAGACGTAATTTTTCATGACATTTTATGACTTTTTCAGGGTCGAGTGTAATTTAATGACATTTAAGACTTTTCATGACTTCTCAGGTCGGTAGACACCCTGCTATCTGACAATTTATATACAGAATAACTCAACCGGTGCGCTGTTATAGTGATCAGCGTGCTTGCCTCTAACTCAGAACATCGAGAGGTCGCGAGTTCGATTCTCAGTCTCGTAGTCTCGGAGAAAAATAAATACGGACATGACGTAGCTCCAGTTGTACACGGATGTCACACAAGCAGATCGGTACGTGTGGGAATGCCTCTAGTCCGTGATTTATTTCTCGACGAAAAGCGACTAGCTTAGAAACTGGGAGCCGAATCTGGGACCGGCTGTATCGATATATGTTTTCCGCAGTTTTCCTATACCCATGGCATATATGTCATGGTGAATGCGATACAGAGGGAGAGGTCGAATCCAGCCGCGAGGTTGAGAACAAAAAATGGAATAAGGTAGGCATGTAAAAGAGGAAGCATCCCGTATAATGGAACAAATAATAAGAAATAAAAAAGAATACTAAAGAGCTGTAGATGTCTGATATAAACTGCCCTAAGCATGTACAAATTCTGAAGATTCCGTAACTGCAATAAAATTATAAAAATGTTACTAGCAGAAGAATTTTCGGCAGGACAACAACTCTATTCTATATTCCTCTATTCTCAGACATCTCTTCTTAAATATCTCTATTCAGAGACAGTTTAATCAGAAACATCTCTATTCTAAAATATCTCATGTCTAAAACATCTCTCTGCAGAAACATCTCTATTCGTAAAGATCACTATTCCACAATAACTCACTTCTGAAATATTACTGCTCTTAAATATCTCCATTCCACAATATTTCGTATCCGAGACGTCTCTATTCTTAAATATCTGTATTCTTCAAAATCTCATGTGACATCCAAAACGTCTCTATTCCGATAATTTAATCTCACAATATCTCTCTTCGGAAATATCTCTCTTCCGATACATCTCTATTTCGAAACATCTCTGTTCCAAAAGCCTCTGCATTGCACGTGTTTTATTCATGGCCAAAATAGTAAATGCAATATTACGAATGTGTTATACAAATGAAATTAATATGAAGTTGGCGAATGACGAATAGAGATGTTTCGAAAGAGAGATATTGTGAGATGAAATTGTCGGAATAGAGATGTTTTGGATGTCACATGAGATTTTGAAGAATACAGATATTTAAGAATAGAGACGTTTCGGATACGAAATATTGTGGAATGGAGATATTTAAGAGCAGTAATATTCCAGAAGTGAGTTATTGTGGAATAGTTTACGAATAGAGATGTTTCGGCAGAGAGATGTTTTAGACATGAGATATTTTGGAATAGAGATGTTTCTGATTAAACCTTCTCCAGAATAGAGATATTTAAGAAGAGAGATGTCTGAGAATAGATAAATAAAGAGTAAAGTTGTTGTCCTGCCGAATTTTCGTAACCGCGACTTTTCAGAGATCATAAAAATGTCTAAATCTACCAAGTTTATCCGAAATTATTAATTTCAGTTTATCGTTGGGTACAATTGTAATTTATTTTTATTTACTACCACCGTAATCTACTAATGATTCAAAAGGGCCCTGGCTTATGCGCCCACAAAACATGGCGAAAAGAATACCTTAAGCGTGGCACTCTCTATAGAGGGTTCAAAAAATGCATTTTTTTAAATTGCCTAAATTTATAGTTTGAAACCGGTCGAATACGATGCATTTAGTGATTTTGGTCAATTCTCAAAAATGTCGTCCCGAGAGCCTTCGAGCGTGGCTCACCTCTGCTTCATTTGGAGCCCTGCACGCAGGTATAGGCACCATGTGGAGAGGTGAGTCATCTATTCAGCAATCAATACTCGTAATACTCAAAAATGAGTATTACGAGGAAACTAAAGGACTATTTTATGGTGCTGGAATAGCTGACTAGTCGGTAAGTCACAGAACCATACGTTTTTCCCTTGCCGAAACTTTAAACGTGATTGTCTCGAAACTTTTTTTTCAATGAGTTGAAAATTGGTGTACACGATTACTCAAAAACTATTTGACCGATCAAGCTCATATTTGGCACACGTTTTTATGATACTTATGTCCAATTTATGAACCCAAGGCTGACTAAAAATTATCAAAATAAACACGTTTTTGGCTGGGTCAAAGTTTGAATTTTTTGTTACAAGGCCTTTTGTCTTTAGCCAATTTTCATTATTTTTCCAATATTATTAGTTCATCAAGTGACCACATGTATATACTAACCAATTTTTTTGCACAGACTGTTTCAGATAATCCTACGAGGTGCTGGAGTGTACACCGCATTTGGCCTCCCTACCGGACAACTTCATGGCGACTGGTTATATCTCCGTCACTTTTCACTTTTTTTAAGCAACAAAAATCGTTTTGAAAACTAAAATTATGTAATAAAAAGTACCTATAACCCTGAAAAGATACATTCCTTACCCTCCAAAAAAGATCATGAATATCGACTAAGATTTGGCTTTCTATAGGGAGTGCCCCCCTTAAGAGGCAACGCGAAATAAATCAAGTAAATAAGATTATTTCATGATGATGTGTCAGAGTGTTCAACGTACCCTGGTTTCTAAGCTGCCAAATTTTGTTTTCAAGGCCTCTATATAGTCAGGAAGTATAGTTCGTCTTTCAACAGGACCTAGAAAGTAATGTATCGTTATGAGCAAACGTGGTTCTTATCGGTCGGACAGCTTTTCGCCTTAGTCGATTACTCAAAACTTACAGAACTGATGAACTTTTACGAGGTCAACAATAAAAGGCCTGAAATCAAAAATACAATGTATTCTTCATTGCTAACCGAATTGAAATTAGTCTATGAGCAACGGTCAATCATCGAATAATCGATTTGGGGATCTTGGATAAAACTTGGAATTGTTTCATACTTGTCTTTTTTGCAGCCGGTCAATAGGGTCGAAAGCGGTATCAGATTGTCATCGGATCTTCTAATTTTCAAAACCCTCGACCCGTCGTCCTCTTCATTTATGAGACGAAACATAACGGACCTCAAATCGTCCGATAAAGAGCCTGATGTTAGAGTGAGCTCGTGCAGGCTCGATTGGAGCTTGACAGGCTCGGTTTCTGATGGAAAAGTTTTACACTCTAACCCTCTCGTCTTTTTTCGTTGCTAAACGTCAATAAAAAAAAGTCATGGATATCTTACCGAGCTTGTCATATCTGCGAATCAATACCCATGTGCTTATTTCACTCACGCCCATTTTAATATACCCCTGTTAAGTTTTTCAATGCTGCGACACGACAAGGGAAGAACACTGTGACGTGTTGTGCGATCTTAGCCGCCTTCATACGGATCAGCTGCTTATTGGAGATTCGTGACCAGGGAGACTACACTAAAGGAGTCCCAACTATGTACTACGGAAATGGTATACGAATTTGCTGGAATACACAGTTTCCATTGCGGCCACTATGTGGCGTCGGTGATGGCTGACGCATCGGCGGTGGGGGTAAGTCGCGAGAAACTTCATTCCATTGAGCGAAAATGAAAAGAAACATAACCAAAAACTGAATATTCAAACGCCCCATGCTCATGCGCACGCGAACCAGACGATAGTAATTAGTGCTGATTGTTTATAACAAATTCTGAATCTAATCGTGGATATACATGTTACATTGAGAAACATCGTGAATGTTCATTTTTAGTGTAAAAAGTTGAGTTTGCGGCGTAGCCGTTGTTACACGTATTATTTTCATATCCTCTTTTCAAGTCGCACGGGAAAGTTTGAAAAAAAAAAACATTGCAATATGTTTTCACCGAAATGTAACAAATGTTTTTATAAACTACAAACGATACATATTTAAACATGGAGACATTGCAATATTGTTTCCAAGTGATAGCACTTTGTGCATACTGGACGGAATATGCTAAACCACTTTCTTCAGTAATGTTTCCTGTACCGAATAAAAAATTTTCATCAGGCTAGTAACGCTCTTAGAAGAACTGGCAGCTTTCATTCGTGGCAAAAATAAAAACGCGAGCTAAAATATAGGCACATCCCCTGAACAAAAAGATCAAGTGTGACTATTTCTATTACCGATGAATCAATCGCAAACGCAAATCAGATTTATGGGAAAAAAAGGAGAAAAAGAATTGGTTGAGTTTAAATGCCATTGACAAGTACAATTGAATGGCAAATCCACAATCATGAGTTTCAGCTTCACCTACTGTTAATTCTACGGCATAAAAGCTCATCATCTTTTTTTAAATTTTTTATACAAACCTTCATCCACTGCCATATGTTTTTTCGCTAGTTTGCAAACTGCATTTCGTAGTCTTCTTCTCCAACTCTTCGTTATTACACCTACAATGCCGGCCATATTCATACATGAAGCAAAAATAAAATTCAGAATAATTTGTTGTATACTTTTATTTTAACGGGAAAACAAAAATCAATTGTTTTCTATAAGTATATGTTATGTAGAAACAAATGGCAAAATAGTTTAGTTTTTTATCACTATCATGGTGATAAAAAAAACTATTTTGTTTTTTGACGTTGTGTTTAAACCACAAAGTGTCAAATTTGTGGAAAATATTTTATTTATCGCATGTTTACTAATAAAAACGGAAAAATTAGATCCTCAACGACTCTGGTGTCTGCACGACGATTTCCAAGCAGTAGCGAGATTCTGTAACTCGGTAGCGACCGTTTTCGTTATCGTTAGTTAGCGACAGCCAATAAGAGGCTCCCTTTTTTCTGATCGTGCATGCGATTGGCTGTCGCTAGCCAGCAGCGACAACGAAAACTATCGCTACCGAGTTACAGAATCTCGTTACAGGGCTAGGTTATGCTCACCAAACGAATCAGCTCTTACGCCCGACTTTGGCAAGTCTATGGGTACTATTTCGTCATTATGATAAAGGCCCCTCTACACTACTCGCGAAGTTAATCGAAGTTGGGCGAGTCGGGCGCGACTTCGGTCCTTTGACTCGGCCCAAAATACCGACACCGATCGGAAGTCGCCCGAAGCGAAGCAAAGCGAGGCGAAGAAGCACGAAGTGCCTCTCTACACTCTCGTCTTCGCCCAACTTCGATTAACTTCGCGAGTAGTGTAGAGGGGCCTTAATATTTAACCGGAAGTTGAAACCGTTTTAAAATGTAGTGCGTGAACTGCACGGTGAAGTTCGAATTTTCGATTTTTTACAATATCGATTATGTTTAATTTATCAAATTTCAGTTTTCCAACGACCTTGGTTGGATACGGAAGCAACAAAACCGCGATCACCGCACTTCCGGTCGACTGTCTCCATAAGACGACGTGCTTCACTAGCTCAAAGTGCTCGACTTTGCAATATTATTATGAAAAAACTGAACGGTCAATATAGCTCAAATTTTTCCAAACGGTGTATAACGTATTCGTCAACATCATATAAAAATTTCAGGCCCGAAAGTTGGATTCCTCTTCATGATCGTACCTCCTTAATCCAAGCGCGTCGTATGCGTCGAATACAGACGCCGCGCGACCGGTGTGGGGGCAACACTGGTGACTACTAGCGCCTCTCGTGGAGAGGGACAATAAGGCGGACACGATATGACTCAGTGTTACCCCCCTGGGGCTAACCTCACAGAGGTGACGATGAACTCTGCTGAACGTCCGAGAGAGAGAGAGAGAGAGAGAGAGAGAGAGAGAGAGAGAGAGAGAGAGAGAGAGAGAGAGAGAGAGAGAGCGAGAGAGAGAGAGAGAGAGGAGAGAGAGAGATAGAGCGAGAGAAAGAAAGAGAGAGAGGGAGCGAGAGAAAGAGAGAGAGAGAGAGAGACAGAAAGGAAAAGAGAGAGAGAGAGGGAGGAGCGAGAGTGACGCGACGGTGGTAAAATACGTGACCGCGGGGTCGAGCCGTATACAACGTGCGCGGCAAACTTCGTGCAACTCGATATTTCTGTGCCAGTAAAAACCGGTGCTTGCCGTCAATTTTTTCTCTCGTTCTTCCTTGACCCTCATGTGGCAGATTTTCAATATTAACGAACGGTTTATACAAATAAAAGTGCTGTAATCACGGTAATTAAGAGAATATCCTTGAATATGGGAAAAGTAAAAAAAGGAAAGCGCTCCGGAAAAGACGACGATGTGTAAGTTGATTTTCTACACGACAGATTGTTGCTTACCACCGCTACACGCTAATGTGTCATTTTGGCCATTTCACACATCTCGTGTGCTTTCGCCGTTTAAATCACTTTTATTTACAACGCGAACTTTCGTCCCTGACGTAACTTGTCCGAGGCAATTTTCGTTTCGTCCGCGATGATGCAATACGCGCCACCTTTCTCTTAGGTTATGTCAAATTTTTCGGATAACCTCTACGAAGGTTTTTTTTTTCTTCGCTGCGCCCATAACTTCGCCGTTATAAATTTTTTTACGATTATTTCAAACATTTCGTCGAGAAAATTCGAAACAAAAAGAATTAGACGCAATATGTAACGCTCTAAGCAATGTATTATAAAAAAAAAAACTATCGTAGAGTACATACATGAGTATGTGAATAAATAAATATGCAATTTACTTGGTAGAGATCTCTGATATATCAAACACTTTTGAAGACTGTCAGAATAGTAATGAAATAAAATTAAAAGACCATGGCCAATTAACGTTGTATCAATTATACAAGGCATAAAAAGTCTTTGGATAATAATGTTCAAGTAAAAATACATCAAGGAATATGACAACAATATTTATAATACTTTTCAAAGATTTCGCATAATAAAATTGTTCCTGTGGAAATATATCCAGAAATAATACAATTCAACAATATTTATAATATTTTCAAAATAATTATCAGTCTTATTTGAATGAAAGCAATCGATAATTATATTTTGGAGGCAAAATTAACATATCATTCGGTCTAACTTATCCTAGCTTTGCTGAAACCTTGCACAATTTAAATCAGGTTCAAAAATTTCTAATCAGAATTGATTTATTCCTGTCGGGAAATATAAGATTGAAGTCTGCATATTCGGAAGACAATAATTTTTTTATTTATTGGTCAAGTTCTTTTTTGCAGATTGTAAACTGTTCATTTATTTATATGAAATTAATTTTTGAGAACATTTTCACTGGGATATTTCTTCTAGGAAATTCTATGAATAGAAATAAAGGCTTCCTACCTTCAGAGTCTCTTCGGCAACACATTCTTGTTATTCTTTTGTGGAGAAAATATCGTGCATTTTGTAGACAAAATATCGCCAAAAAATGTACTTTTAGGGACAGCGACGTGGACATTGAAGAGCAAACCGTAGCAGAGCCAGCAAAGACTAGAGGAAAGGACAAAAAAAAGAACAAGAAGGGCGACGATGTCGACGACCTTAGCGAGGGCCTTCGGGATCTTAAAGTGGAGAAGAATAAGACAGGAAAAAAGAGATCGAAGAAAGGCGAGGCAGCAGATTCGGATGACGAGTCGCTCTCTCTGAGGACCAAGGGAAAGGGCAAGAAGAGTTTCGAAGGGGAGGAAAAGTCTGGCTCCGAGTCAGACAGCGAGAGGCCTAAGGCTAATAAAGCGAAGGGAAAGAGGAACCAACCTAAAAAAGGATTTGCCACGTTGGATGGCGGTTCTGACGATTCCGAGGATGAGGGTGGCCCGAAACGTAAGGGCAAGAAGGACTCTGACGACGAGGTAGAAGAAAAGGCACCGAAGGTTCAAAAAAAGAACAAGAAAAAGAACAAAAAAGTCGTAGATTCGGACGACGAGTCCGAGGACGAAGCTCCAAGGTCCAAGGGCCAAAAGTCCCAGAAGGGACAAAAAGCGGTGGATTCCGAAGACTCTGAGGGATTCGTGACGAAAGCGAAGAACAAGAATAAGTCCAAGAAAAACAAGAAAAATGCTTCCGGAGACGAGGAGTCGGAGGAGGAAATCCGGAAAGTTAAAGGAAAAACGAAAAAGGGAAGAAAAGCTTCGGAGTCCGAAGAGGAGATGGCTATTGTACAGACCAAGACGACTAAGAAAGGCAATCAAAAACGTACGTATGATTTTTTCAACAACAATAAAAGCGTCTTTGCTAACAATCAACTATTTGAAATTATTCAATTATTTCTCGAATCTCAGAAACGACAATAAACCATGGACACTGTCGACGAAAAGTATCAATCATGCGCACGCTCAAGTAATGAGTAAAAAGTAGGAGAATGGGCACAAAGGACATGGTATTGAAGTTTGCATCATTGGACTGCAACGAAAATATATTTTCTTAGTATAGCCGATTTGTTTTTTGGCACTTTTAGATTAACAAAAATTACTGAAACATTTTCAAGTATCCTTATAGAAAACCTTTCCCCAAAAACGATTTTGGATAATAATGAAAACAAAAAAAATTAAGAAAATTAAGAAGAATTTTCGTTGGATTCTTACAATGGAAACTTCAGCACTATCAAAGGAGCTTGTTTTTTTTAATCATCCTTTATAGTCTTGAAGTTTGCCTCGTCGGAATGCAACAAAAATTCTTTTGTATATTTTTATTTTCTCATGTTCAGTATTCTACAAAATCTTTTTTTGCAGATTTAAATATAACTGTCTTCAAAAATAATTCAGGTTTTTTCGTAACGAAGATTCGCCAAAAGAAGTATGAACAATTGAAAAACAATCATTTTCGTTGCATACCAACGATGCAAACTTCAATCTCATCATCCTTTAAGGTTTTATATACCTTTGGATGGTTGGAAAACAAGGCTTTTTTGAGTTGTTTTTTTAATACTAAGAAAGCAATCAAAATAAGGTTTGGAGGATTTATTTGACATATCTGTAGGTACTAAAGTCAATGGTTTATTTCCCAAAAAAATATAAAATTGCGGCCCTGAGGCTGCTAAAAAAAGAACGATTTTTTAGACTCTCCACGGGTGGACTAGTTGGAGACGCGCATGAGCAAGTAGAACAAAAAATAATCTTTTTCCGTAATCTACATTGATTTTTCTACCAAAGTACGCATGATTATTACAAAATATTGATTTTGAAAAAAAAATCGCGTTTCCGACTCAAAAAACGGCCTTAATTCGTTTATAAAAACCATAATTGTCCATCGATCGTGAAAATCGTGTATACCTCGCTAGAAAATCTATCTGAGAAGCTATGGCTGAAATTTGAAGTGAATCGGTTGAAAATTTCAGGAGGTACGAGTCCGCCCGATTTTGAAAACATGGTTTTAAGAAAAACGAGTTTAAAGTTTCAGAACTATCGGCAGTATATTCGAGAAAAAAAATGTTCCACCAGAAATAACTCTTTTGCATATCATTCTTGGGATGTTTACACAGTAGAGCGTCGATTATCCGAATCATTTGGGACCGGGCGCCTTTCGGATAGCCGAACAGCTATACTCCGTAGGCGAACAAAACGTTGATTCTTTCAATATGATAAAATATATATATTTAAAAATACAATGAACATTAATATATTAATAATACAAGTACATTTTTGGTGAATTGCAAATAACCATTGTATCAGTTAATGATATAGAACGAAGTTAAATATGTATTTAAAAATAATCAACATTCGTGCATCTTTGAGTTCTTATCTATTTATTTTTTTTAAAGACGATGATTTTTTTTCTGTTTCACAACGGAAGCTCAGTTCTTTGCTGCCAAATCTCGCAATTGTTTTAGAAGAAGAAGTTGCATTGAACAAAGTTCAGGCTGTGTTCCGTGCCACTATTGCCGTAATATATAGGGCGTAATCGTTCGAATAACTGAGCATTCGGATGAACAAAATTATTGTTTAGATAAATGATATTTTGGATAACCCAAATCGCCATTCGGATAATTGACGTTTCGGATAACTGATGGTTGGACAATTGACGCTCTACTGTATATCATTTGAGCCAATTAACAAAAAAACTACATTTTTTTTTCAAAGGTATGCAAAGCCTTAAATGTTACCTCTATCCTTATTTTGCACCCTTTTTGGCCGGAATCTGTAATTTATCGTCTCAATTGACAATTCTCAAAAAGTGTACCCATACTTTTCGCCGGTAGACTAAATATTTCAAGTGACATTTTGAGTCAGAAATTTGAAGTATTATAATTGTTTCAGCCGTAGTGAGAGGTGGATTCGCACTGTTGGAGATCGACGACGACGAGGACGATGAAGGGGAGGAGCGACCGCCGAGCGATGACGAGTCGGAGAAGATGGAGAGTGTGGAAAGGGCTAAGCAACAGAAGTCCCAGGAAGCTCAAGGAAAGAAGGGCAAGAAGGGAAAGAAGAAGCGCAACGACAGTGAAGAGGACATTGAAAAAGTTCTTGCTGAATTGGAGATGGAATATTCGGGCAAAAAGCCCGAGCCTAAGCCTCCTGCGGAGCCGGTCGAAGAGAAAACAGATGCGAAGGCCACCAAGAAAAAAGAGACTGAGACGAACGACAAACAGGAAGTGCAGGAGGACGAGATAGATCAGGACGGTAGAACCGTCAAGACTGCTGCCCAGAAGAAAAAAGAGAAGAAGGAACGGGAGAAACAGAAGAAAATAGCTCAGAAAAAAGCGGTAAGCGAAGCTTTTGTCTCTTTGTCGTTCGCTACATCTATTTTGACTCACTCGATAAAAATGTTGACAGGAAGCTACTAAAAAGCCTGAGGGTGATGAGACCGTGACAGCTGACACGATCGAGAAACAGGCGGAGCCTGTGAAGGTCGAGCTGGCGGTAAATATTCAGGATACCGCCGATCTCGAGGCTGACGCCGATGCTGCGGAAGAGGGGAAGAAGAAGAAGAAGAAAGGCGTCAAGGAGGATCCCAAAGAGAAGGGTGAGCAGTTGATGTTGCGATAGTTATGTCAAATCCGGTTTTACCACGGTTTCAGTCGAATGGATGAACAATTTGAGAAATTCCAGGGATTCTTCTCAGGCTTCCTTCTATTAATGATACCTGAAGAATTGAAAATGAGAACAAAATTAATAAAACGGCGTCCAGATAACGATAGATTTGGAAAAATTGGAGTAATTTGTCGATATTATACAATTATAAAAACATTTATTCGGATATCATTCGGATACGACACCTACATCGATCGCAAATTGCGATCTTCAGCGGTTTTTGAGATGCGATGAAACCGCATTTTACGTAGTTTGTGTCATTACGCTGGAGCGTCGACATTATTGACCTGGGAATGAATATCGAGAAGTTTTCATATTTTATACTGTTACTAGCTTCCGCCCGCTGCTTCGCCCGCCTAGAACTTGGCCCATAGAAACTTCATTAGAAGTAGATCCTCGCATTAGGGGTTTTAAAAAATCCTGAAATACGCGTTTTATCATTTGTTTTGAAGAATATTTATACCGAGTTTCAAATTGATACGCGCAAGGAAAGTTTTCCATACAAACTTTTACACCCCATTTACCCCCTTAAGAGTGTATTTTCGAAATATCGTTTTTTAATGCACCTTTTAAGGAACATATATTTCAAGTTTCAAGTTGGCACACGCAAGGAATATCATTTCCCATACAAACTTTTACACTCCATTTCACCCCCTTAAGAGTGGATTTTCGAAAAATCCTTTTTTAGTGCACGTCTACACCTAATGAACTTATGTTCCAAGTTTCAAGTTGGCACACGCAAGGAATATAATTTTCCATACAAACTTTTATACCCCATTTCATCCCCTTAAGAGTTGAATTTCGAAAAATCCTTTCTTAGTACACTTCTAAACCTTCTAATGAACTTATGTTCCAAGTTTCAAGTTGGTACACGCAAGGAATATCATTTCCCATAAAAAGTTTTGCACCCCTTTTAACCCCCTTAAGAGTGAATTTTCGAAAAATCCTTTCTTAGTGCACTTCTACACGTTCGAAGGAACATATGTTCCAAGTTTCAAATTGATACACGCAAGGAATATAATTTCCCATACAAACTTTGCCACCCCCTTTCACCCCCTTAGGGGTTGAATTTCGAGAAACCCCTTTTTAAACGATGCCTTCAATATAAAATCAGCACTCTCCCCAAATTTCACGTTTCTACTTTTAGCGGTTTAGCCTGGGCGATGATGAGTCAGTCAGTCAGTCAGTCAGTCAGGACTTTGCCTTTAATATATATATATATATATATATATATATATATATATATATATATATATATATAGATAGATAAAAATAATGAATTCTCCTAAGCAGCGCAAAGCTTGATATTCATTTGCGGCCTTGCCATAAAAAGTTAAACGGAATTGAATCTTCCAATATGAAACCTGTCTAGTCTCCTTTATAAAAGCTGCCCAGTCTCCTTAATAAAAGCTGTCTCCTAAAAAAATTTAGGAAAAGGCCCCGGAAAAAAAACCATCGCCGCTATGCAAGAGGCTCTGAAGAAAGCGAAGGAAGACGAGGAACGATTGTTGCGCGAAGAGGAGGAGCGAATAGCGCGCGAGGAAGCTCGAGAGAAGGCTCGCCTGGAGCAACTCCAGCTCGAGCAAGAGAGAAAGGAGAAGAAGAAGCTAAAGGAGAAGCAAAGAAAGGAACGATTGAAAGCCGAGGGTAAACTCTTAACGACCAAGCAGAAGCAAGATCGCGCGAGAGCCCAAGCGATGCTGGAGGCTTTGAAAGCCCAGGGCCTCGATCTGCCAGCCCCTGGTGAAAAGAAGAAAGGCAGGCCGTCCTTAGGCACGCGAATAAGGCCGAACAAGATGAAACAACAGACTAGCGTCGAGGAGAAAGAGGAAAAAAAACAGAACGAGGAGGAAGAGAAAACCGATCGCGTTCAGGTCGAGATCGTTGATCAACAACCCAAAGTTGAAGAGATCAAGAAGGATGACGAAGTGAAGGATTCGTGGGACGCGGATTCGAGCGAGGAAGACGCGGAAGAAGGTATTGCACAAAAAAAAAACACTGTCCGTCGTTTTGCAGACAGGGTCGAGTTCCTTTTTTTTTTAATGAGCTTAAAGGGACGCACGAAAATGAGCCATTTTTTGTGAATATTTTTGAGGGTGATGAAATAATCGCATCATTTAAAAAATGTTATGTGATTTTATTATAGGTTTAAAGAGCTCAAAAACATTTTTTTTACAAAAGAAAATAGCCTTTTCCTCCAGGCGTCTTTCCTGTGCCATAAAAAAATGCTCCATTTTTCACATTTTTACTGTTCATTTGAAACAGAAAACAAAAATATTTTTCGATTACTGATAAATGTAAAGGAAGGATAAACCTATAACATTATAACAATGTATAAAATTGTAAATTGGGCAGGCTTTTTAAGGGGAGATATACACCTAGGAGCCGGAAAAAAAGGTAATTTTTGTGAATTTTTTCAAGGAAAACTATTTGAAATTTCGCATTGGGGTTTTAATTATCTAAAAGTATATACATTCAAAAATATGTTTAATTTTCTTTATTTAAAAATATCAAAAATATACAAGGATATTCTATGATCCTTGGAGCGTCGTAAAAAAATCTGCGTATACGGTACCCACTGGCGTTTCTTCAAAAATCATCTGAAAAAAAAACCAAAAAGATTATTAAATTAGATACTATAATCTAGTACTTGTCATAGCCGATTTTGAAAATATCGATTTATGACAAAATGGCGGACGTTTGAACATAAATAGTGATTTTTGGGCCAAAAATTAGTTATTATTTTACCTATAAAACAAAAATTAAGTAACGGGAAAAAAAATCCTATGACAAGTACTAGATAATGGTGTATAGAATAACCACAAAAAACCTCAAGGCAATCGGTTCATTGGTTTTCGAGAAATTTTGGGTACCGATTTGAAAAACGTGGTTTTGAGAAAAACGCGTTTGAAAATTTGGGAGTGAATAAATCCTGAAATTTGTCAACTTACATGGAATCATCGATACCAGGCCCATAGTGTAGGTCTTCTACGGTCGACGGAATGTTCATAGCTTCTAAATTTTGTTGTCGGCGCCGTATTCGACCTTCTTTTGTCTGTTCTTGCGCTTGCAGCTCGGCTTTCGCTATGCGAGTTTCGTCTTCTTGCGCAGCGTACAAGTGCGCTCCTGATCCAACCGATATTCCTAACACGTTCATAACTTCCAATAATGAGGTGACACCATTGTTGAACGTGCATGTTGCAAGAAATACAGCAATGTTAACGATTTTGGCCCCGCTGTTCATCGTTTTTGGAGCTATCTTCCAAATAAGTTGGTTGAAGCTCTCATTACAGTTTTGGGTATATCCGCCAACACAGCGTTCTAACAATTTGTCATTGCTGAGGTCTTCGTATATTGGTTTGATGACATCTAACACCATTTTTGGCAATGCAGAATAATCGTGACGGAAATTTTTCAGTTCTTTTTTAGCTTTCGCTTGTTGCCACTTGCACCACGATTCGGGGCCTTCGGGACAGAAATGATGTTGAGGCTTGCTGTCTGTTGAGCCGTAATGGTAGAATGTTGCCCATATCGCTTTTTTCGTGTCATCCTTGGAGTTACAGTTTCTGCGAATAGCTTAACCATAGTAAATGCTCAGTTTATCTATAAGCTTTGCCGTCAATTTGTTTTTGCCGCCGATTCCAGGATTGTTTTTCTTGCATCCGCGAAGACGGGCTCCCATTCGCTTTTGAAATAGGTCTAGACACGCTTTGTTCGAAGGGTTGCTTGCCGCTACCTGCCTGTCGGCTCGGTGCCGCAAAACACGTTTCACTTTCTCGGCTGTAACTGGCTTATTTATCGAAATATTAACTTGCCGTTTTCACCAGATATTCTGGAGACCTCAAACTTCAAGAAAATGCAAAAAAAAAATCGATTTTTTCGACCATCTAGGTGTATATCTCCCCTTAACCAAAAGTTCCAATTTTCGACCATTTTTTCGACAGTTTTTACCCCCAAAAAATTATTTATCTACGCGATATCCTTCAAACTTTAGGTTTATCCTTCCGGTAATATCATAGGCAGAAACCTCTCAAAATTTCAGCAAGATCGATCAATAACTTTTTGAGCTAGAGTGTGAGCAGTTTTTGAAAATTTAGTTTCGAGATAATCGCGTTTAAAGTTTTAATATGATAAAACTGTACATTTTAGTGACTTACCGATCAATCAGCGATTCCAGGCCCATACACTAACCCTTGAACTTCCTCGAAAAGCTGATTTTTTTCCATTTGCTGCTGTTTTCGGGCTGTACGAGCTGCTTTTGTCGAGGAAAGGCTCATCCGGCTCTGCCTCTCTATCCATGCCTCGTCGGAGTTTTCGGCGAAAACTCTGGCGTACGTCCCAACAATTATGTCCAACGCATTCATAATTCTTAGAATCGAAGAATAGCCTTCATTAAACATCCCAGCAGCAATATAGGCTGCGATTTCATCGATTTTGAGCCCAGAATGGAGGTGTTTTGGAGCTAATCGCCAAACTGTTGCGTTGAAACTCTCGTTCGCGTTTTGGGTATGGCCACCCAAGCATCTTTCGAGTAAATCTTCCCTCGACAAATCTTTGTAAATTGGTAAGAGATGCTGCTTTATCTCTTCACCAAGTAACGGAGTAACATCTTCAAGCGCTCTCCACTATGAGCTATAACTCCGTAAATATTTTATATTTCGATTTTTCCTTTTAACAGTACCTTCTTAATATATTATAGTTTCGAAATATGTAAAAAAAATCGATTTTTTGAAAATTCTAAAGGGTTTTCTCCCTTAAGGAGGTACGATCATTAAGAAGAATCCAAATTTCGGGCTCGAAATTTTTATATGATGTTGACGAATACGTTATGCACCATTTGGAAAAATTTGAGATATATTGATCGTTCAGTATTTTCGTAATATAATTGCAAAATCGAGCACTTTGAGTTAATGAAGCACGTCGACTTATGGAGACGGTCAACTGGAAGTGCGGTGATCATGGTTTTGCTGCTCACGTATTCAACTAAGGTCGTTGGAAAACTGAAATTTGATAAAATAGACATAACAGATATTGTAAAAAATCGAAAATTCGTACTTCACCGTGTAGTTCAAGCACTATATTATAAAACGGTTTCAACTTCCGGTTGAATATTATTAGAATGACGAAATAGCACTTATAGACTTGCCGACGTCGGGCGTAACAGCTGATTCGTTTAGCGAGCATAACCTAGCTCTGCTTGGAAATCGTCGTGAAGACTAGTTGTGACAAAACGCAAAATCTTACCTATAATATTAATTCCGCTGAGGTAATTTGGGGCTATTTAAATAAGATTCCGATAGATTTGGTGCAACGTTTTTTTTTAGTCCGTTTTTATGGTGAAACTATCATTGTGAATATGACGGAGACTACTCCAGATTCGTTGAGGATCTAATTTTTCAGTTTTTATTAGTAAATATGCAACAAATACAATATTTACCACAAAATTGGCACTTTGGGATCGACAATACGAATATTCAACATAATTTAGCATAAATCAGAACACCCGTGAGGTAACATAAATTCAGTCTCTTTGTTGACCCTGAAGAACTAATCGTACCGCCTTAAGGACGAAGCCGCATGTAGAGAATAAAAGTTTGGGTGATTTTCTATAGATTATTACATACTAATTTCCCTTTATTTTATATTTAAATTTTATTGACACAGCTTCAAACAACACGCGGCAATGTTATCGTGCTGATAAAGTTTCCACGAAGTCAATTTAAGCGATAACTTGGTTATCCATATCTTCCGAATTTATTGATGCAACATAATCGAAATAATTTTAAAGTATTCCCTACACGAACCCGAATATTTAACAATTAACTTATTTTCGTTTACAATTAAGTAAAAATACATTCCTGTATACTGGTAAAATTTCAAGCCAAGTTGCTGGATTTCTAACGAAAAATTACGACTTTGAAAATCGTTTAATTTATGCAGCACTTTATGGAGATGACATGCTAATCACATTTCCATCTGATAATTCATATACTAAAATAACTCTAGATGTATGATATAAATTGCTTTAAGCATGTAAAAATTCTGAAGATTCCGTAACAACAATAAAAACAGGAGGTCACAAAATGTTGGGAAAAAATATTAATGATAAAACTTGGAAAAATGTGACTACCAGAAGAATTTTCGTAACCGCGACTTCTCAGAGAACATGTAAAAATGTCTAAATCTACTAAATTTAGGCGAAACTTTTTAGTCCAGTCCATAGTTGGGTGCAATAATTGATTGTAACATAATTTTATTAAGCGCCGTTGTAATCTACTGAAGATTCAAAAGGGCCCTGGTTTATGGATCCACGAAATACGGTCATCCGTGAAACGAATATCTTAATTAATCGTTCTAATCAAATGCTAGTCCTAGAATTTTTCCAGATTTTTCAAATAAATAGGTGAAAGAATAAAGGGCAGAGCAGCACATCACTTTTAAGCTTGATATTTCGCAAACGGGATAAAAAAAACGGTCAATGGAACCTCAATTTCATTTTGAATTACTCGTCCAATGACCGACCACATGATGCTGTATGCGAAAAAAGATATTTGCCTCAATTTTACATATAGGAGAGAAATTGTCAGAATTTTTTGTTTCCGGATTTTACTATTTATGAATGGAGATCACCATCCGCAGCATCTATTTGCAAAATGCCATGCATATAGGTTTGCCACTGTAGAAACTGAGGAGCTGTGACAGACGAATGAAAATGATAAAGTTATAAGGCTTCCTACTTTGACCACCAAACCCTAAAAACGTGAAAGTAGCAAATTTTCGCAGTTTGGTAAGATTTTATTTCACTTGCGAAGCTTCCGCTGTGAGAAAGCAAATATGGAGCACCGAACTTATCCATCCTAAACTAAATTGAACAAAAAAACTTGCTCTTTATCGAAATCGAACACGAGGATTGCAAATTGCGAAGTATCCCACTTGCACGCAGTTCTTTAAACTATCCGAACAAGATTTAATTCGAGCACGTACCCGAAAATTGCAGACAAATCGGACGAGGCGCCAAAAATCAGGGGATCGAAAAAGGAGAAGGATTCGGAAGAGTCGAAGAAGAAGAGGAAGAGCGAGGAGAGGACGGCCGAGAAAAAAGAATGTTCGGAGAGCGATTCGGACACCGGAAGCGGAAGTGATTCCGAGTCGGAGGACGAGAGCGGCGAAGATGAGGACGATGATGAGGACGACGAGGAGGAGAGCGGTCCCGACGACAAGATGACCGACGCCGAGCGCAAGAAAGAACGGGCGAGGATACGAATACAAAATCGACGCGCGGAAGCCGAGAAGAAGAAGAGTCTCGATGTTCTCCGTGCGGCCGTTGTTTGCGTTCTCGGCCATGTCGATACCGGCAAAACCAAGATACTGGACAAACTGAGACGAACGAACGTTCAGGATGGCGAGGCCGGTGGTATAACCCAACAGATTGGCGCAACGAACGTTCCGATCGAGGCTATTCAAGATTCGGCGAGGCACGTCAAAGGGGTAAGTCTACCGTTAACTTTTGATTCCTCCCAGAGGGCGCTTTATTTCGTAAGAAAAGAGATTTTCATGCCAGAGGGATCTACATGTTCCAAACAGTCGGAAAATCATATTTAGAAAAAAGGTTCGGATAGGTGTGCGTGTACGTACGTGTTCGACATAAAAAATTTGAATTGATATATTTTTTAAGACTTATGCAGCTCTAATTTGTCATATTAGCAGTAGAGCACTGATCTACCATTCTTTTACATATTTTTTTTTCGAAATCAATGCACAGATTTCTGTTTCGTAGGATTGCGAATTTTCAGAAAATTCTATGTGGTCGCTTCAGCTTCTGTAAATTAGAAGATATCGCGTTGACATTTTTTTATACATAAATACGCTAGCAGACAAGTATGTTCGGTATTGAGTTTGGACAGGTTCGATAAAGCGGTAAGCGTGGTATAAAGTTTTTAATTTTTTATATTTTTCATGGACAACTTCGTGTTTGATATACCAGGCAGGTAACTTCTTTATAGGGTGTAGACATTCACTAAGAAAGATTTTTACGAAAGGGGAAAATTAAGTGGGTGAAATGGGGTATAAAAGTTTGTATGGAAAACTTTTCTTGCGTGTATCAACTTGAAACTCGGTATAAATATTCTTCAAAACAAAGAATAAGATGTATATTTTAGGATTTATAAAACCCCTAATGCGGGTTGCTACTTGTAATGAAGTTTCTATGGACCAAATTCTACACGGGCGAAGATGCGGGCGGAAGCTAGTCTATACATATAAAAGAGTTTCGTGACTGACTGACTGACATATAGACAACGCACAGACTAAACCGCTGAAGATTGAAACATGAAATTTTGACGATGTCTTCCTTAGAAGGCGTAGAGGTCCACTAAAAAAGGATTTTTCGAAAATCAACTTTTAAGGGGGTGCAATGGGGTGTGAAAGTTTTTATGGAAAATTGGATTCCTTGCGTGTATCAACTTGAAACTTGGTATAAATATTCTTCAAAACAAATAAAAGGCATGATTTAAGATTTTTTTAAACAGCTCCTGATAAATCGTGCAATTGATAATGAAGTTTCTATGGACCAAATTTCAGGCGGGCGAAGCTGCGAGTGGAAGCTAGTTTATAACTATTGCGACAGAACGTGGTCTACAAAGAAACCAGGGCCTAATTATAATCAGTTGCGTGGAGAAAATATGTGAATGTATTCAGATCGTATAGTTCAAATGTCGACATATCTAACAATTTTTTTCGACAATGGTTGATGGATAGTTTTGGAGACAAAAAATGATCATGCGAATTGGAAACTCGTGTGGGTTTTTACCTCGTAATTTTACTTAATTCGCGGAGTTTCCTCTATGCGGAAGCCACCGTTCAAAAAAAAACGACGTTGCACGAGGCTAAAATTTTGCGCGTGAGATAAAACGACGAGGAAGCAAAGTGCGACTAATCAGCGCAATTTTCTTCCCTAAAAGTCCCCATTCTGATTACACGATAATCGTTCGAGAAGACTAATGACACCGACTAACAATCGTAACCTGATTTCAGTTCGCGGACAAAGAGTTCAGGATACCCGGTCTATTGATAATAGACACACCCGGTCACGAGTCCTTCAGCAATCTTCGAAATCGCGGCTCGTCACTATGCGATATAGCGATCCTTGTTGTCGACATAATGCACGGGCTCGAGCCACAGACGATCGAGAGCTTGAATCTCCTAAAAGCCAAGAAGACTCCGTTCGTCGTGGCCTTGAACAAGATCGACAGGTGAGCGTTCGCACTTGACGAGCGCGACGATTTTTTTTTGCTTACATTTTTTTTTACCCTTCGAACTCGTAGGCTGTACGATTGGCAAACGATGAATCGTAAAGACGTGCAAGACATCATCAAGTCTCAGGCTATCAATACGCAACGGGAGTTCGAGAAGCGTTCCAAGGACACGATTCTGCAGTTCGCGGAGCAGGGTCTCAACGCGGCGCTCTTCTACGAGAACCCTGATCCAAGGAGCTACGTGTCTCTCGTACCGACCAGCGCTATTACCGGTAAGAAGCTTCCATAAAAAGGACGTTTCCCTACCTCGTAGCTTTGTTTCTTGGAACCTTGTTTATCGATATTTTAATGGAAATATTTTCAAAATTGCTGAAATCATCGGAAAATGACATTTAGAAAAAAATGTATGTGCGACGGTCGGGCTTTTCTTGCACCCGCAAAACTTTCTACAGCTTCTGAGATGCCTGGATTAATTTTTACACATCAATAGTGTATCGTACGTTCTAAACGACACTCATGGAAATCGTGAAATGCTTTGAATTTTCGTGAAAATTTTCTTTCTGCGTGGTAAGTTTGCCAATTTTTTTGGCATCTCGTCAAATTTTTGTACGGACATAAAGTATCGTGCAAGGTATGGTCGGATGAAATTTTTTGGAGATCGGTGAAAGAGTTCGATTTAAAAAAAAGATGTGTGCACGGTGGAAATTCCTCGAAATTTTGGAATCCGAATAATTAATTGATGGATGAATAATTTATATAATAAGTATTATATCAGAAATATTGTAATTTAGGTTCGCGAAAATTGGTAAATAGCTTCAGATTTTTAAGTAGCTTAAGTAGCACTTTCTATAGAACGCCAAATCTTAGTAGATTTTCATGATTTTTTTCTTTGAGGCTAAAGAATGCATATATGTTTTCAGGGTCATAGGTATTTTTTATTACATAATCCTAGTTTTGATAACGATTTTTGTTGCTTAAAAAAAATAAAAAATGGCAGAGATATAACCAGTCGCCGTGAAGCTGTCCGGTAGGGAGGCCGAATGCGGCGTACACTCCAGCACCTCGTAGAATTATCTGAAACAGTCTGCGCAAAAAAAATTGATTAGTATATACATGTGGTCACTTGATGAACTAATAATATTGGAAAAATAATGATAATTGGCTAAAGGGGAGGCCTTAGAACAAAAAAGTCGATTTTTCGGAAAAAATTCTAACTTTGACCCAGCCAAATACATGTTTATTTTGATAATTTTTAGTCAGTCTTTAGTTCATCAATTGGACATAAGTATCATAAAAACGTGTGCCAAGTATGAGCTTGATCGGTCAAATAGTTTTTGAGTAATCGTGTACACGGATTTTCAACTCATTGAAAAAAAAAGTTTCGAGATAATCGCGTTTAAAGTTTCGGCAAGGGAAAAACGTATGATTCTGTGACTTACCGACTGGTCAGCTATTCCAGCACCATATAATAGTCCTTCAGCTTCACTGTAATACTCATTTTGCCTATCTAACAGCTATTATTGAATAGACGACTCATCCACCTCTCCACATAGTGCCTATACCTGCGCGCAGCGATGAATCACGCTCAAAGGCTCGCGGGACGCCATTTTTGAGAATTGACCAAAATCACTAACTGCATCGTATTCTACAGGTTTCAAACTATAAATTTAGACAATAAAAAAATGCATTCTTTTGAAGCCTCTATAGGGAGTGCCCCCCTTAAAATCTTGAATGAAACATTTTGACAGAGTAACTGTATCGAAAATAGCGATACTTGTATCATTTTTTAGCCGCAATTAGAGTATTATAAAAGAAATGTAGCAATTTAATTCCGCGGGTATCAGCAAAAAAGTTACGATATTTCGTAAGTTTGAATTTTTGAATAATTAGAAAGTAATAAGTCATGATAATCGGTGAATCCATTTCACGTAAAAAATATTTAATATCATTATGCAAAAAAAAAAATTGTCCAAGTTCGAAACTCGCACATTGCTTCGCAATTTGTCATTTATTAACTAAATATTCCTCTAACAAGAAGCCATCATTGTGAAACAGTACTCGTAGTACTGACGAATAACTTTTAGATTTACTCATAGGGGGTAGCTTTGTGTAAAAAAAAACTTCCTCATATAAACAGCCGTTTTTACCATCTCGATGGTAAAGAAAAGAATAGTTTGACGAGGATCTAAGAAAAAAGGATGGAAACGGTACGAAAAAGTGATGTGCCCCTACCAATCGGCAAAAACGAACAAATAAATGTCACATCACAATATTCGAAGATGAAACGCGATTAAATTTTTATTTCTGCGAATCGGTTCGACAGGTGAGGGAATGGGAAATCTTCTGGCGCTGATAGTCGACGCTTGCCAGGGTCCCCTGGCGAAACGGCTCATGTTCAGTGAGGAACTTCAGGCGACGGTCCTTGAGGTCAAAGCGTTGCCGGGCCTCGGTACGACGATAGATTGCATCCTGGTGAACGGCACGCTGCGCGAGGGCGACACGATGATCGTCGCCGGTACCGATGGCCCGATAGTCACGCAAATACGGTCTCTCCTCGCGCCCCATCCTCTAAAAGAGCTTAGAGTCAAGGTGCGACGATGCTCTTCAATTTAACGAGATGAAATTCTTACTTTTTTTTTTTCGAAAAAAGTGCCCTACTTATCAAAAATCTGATTAACGTTGCGGAAAAAAATAAGCAATATTTGTTTCGAAGTAAATCAGAGGCAAATCTGTGAGTCCCTCTATTAAGTAATTTCTATCGCTTTTTGCGAAAAAAATACCACGTAAGTTTATCGGAGCAGGAAAATTGCAGCAAAAGACAATCATGTCGATGCTCATCTAGATGAAGTCGAAATTTGCATCGTTGGAGTGTAATGAAAATGCATTATTTGTTAGTTATCCAAATTTTTTTGCTGTCGAATTTCGGCCACGAAATACACAAACCTTTTTTCATGGTCCTCGTTAAAGGCATCTACATCTGCGGGCATATATTTTCAATAATGATAAAAATGAAGAAATCTGAAAATAAGAAGAAATTTTCTTTGCACGTCAGCGATGTTAACTTCGTGTTCTCGTCGTCCAATGAGTGAATGACTGTAAAAAATACGAAGCAAAACGTTATGAAGATTGTTTATTTATCTCTTAAATATTTCTTTGAACATTCCTTTGCGCCTGTCTTTGACCGAGGTTCGTAAATTTTATTCCCGATCGAAAGTGTGAAAAATGCATACTCCCTATTGTATCGGTGTGAATCTATCTCTCACGATTGCATCCTCGTTCTCTACCTAATCTTACTCTTCTTCAAATCACAGAGCGCGTACATCGAGCATCGCCAGATTCGCGCCGCCCAGGGAGTCAAGATAGCAGCGAAGGATCTCGAGAAGGCCATCGCCGGTGAGTCCTCAATAGAATAGTCGTCCCATTCGTGTGCCTATCGGCAGGAACGTACTGAACCTGCGATCGTTGTTTTGTTTCTCATAAGGTCTGAATCTTCAAGTGGCCCAAAAGCCCGACGAAGTCGAGTTACTGAAGGAGGAAACCGCGAGGGAATTGAGCAAGGCCCTAGGCAACATAAAACTCGCGGAACGCGGTGTATTTGTACAAGCCTCGACTCTCGGTGCTCTCGAAGCGCTCCTCGATTTTCTCAAGAGTAGCAATATTCCGGTAAGTCACCAACAGCACCAATATAATTTGTTCTTATAATTCGTACTAGCTTCCGCCCGCGTCTTCGCCCGCGTAGAAATTGATCCATAGAAACTTCATTAGACGTAGAACCCAGCATTAGGGGTTTTAAAAAAGCCTAAAATATGCGTTTTATTAGTTTTGAAGAATATTTATACCGTGTTTCAAGTTGATACGCGCAAGGAAAATTTTCCATACAAACTTTTACACCCCATTTCACCCTCTTAAAAGTTGATTTTCGAAATAACCTTTTCTAATGCACCTCTACATCTTCTAAGGAACATATATTTCAAGTTTCAAGTTTATACACGCAAGGAATATCGTTTGCCATACAAACTTTTACATCCCATTTCACCCGCTTAAGAGTGGATTTTCGAAAAATCTTTTCTTAGTTCACTTCTACACCTTCTAGGGCACTCATGTTCCAAGTTTCAAGTTGGTACACGCAAGGAATATAATTTTCCATAGAAAATTTTATACGCCATTTCATCCCGTTAAGAGTTGAATTTCGAAAAATCCTTTCTTAGTAGACTTCTACACCTTCTAAGGAACATATTTGTCAAGTTTCAAGTTGTTACACGCAAGGAATATCATTTCCGATGGAAACGTTTTCACCCCATTTCACCTCCTCAAGAGTGAGTTTTCGAAAAATCCTTTTTTAATGCACTTCTACACCTTCCAAGGAACATATGTTCCAAGTTTCAAATTAATACACGTAAGGAATATAATTTCCCGTACAAACTTTTCCACCCCCTTTCACCCCCTTAGGGGTTGAATTTCGAGAAATCCCTTCTTAAACGATGCCTCCAATATGAAATCAACACCCTCTCCAAATTTCACGTTTCTACCTTTAGCGGTTTAGGCTGGGCGATAATGAGTCAGTCAGTCAGGACCTTGACTTTTATATATATATATATATAGATAGATAGACGTAATTTTGTCGAAGACGAATCCCCGGAGAATCAAATTTTAGTAGATGGCACTTACGTTCGTGAAAGAAGCGCAGATTTTTATTTTTCTCCTAAACGAGTCTGCCATGAGCTAAGGGGACAAAAAACCGGTCGGTTTGCAATATTTTCTTCTCATGAGAGTATTCGTATAACGAGGGTAGAATTTTAGTCAGGATTGATACAAGTTTAGCCAAGTTTGAGGTTTTTTTCCTTGAAAAATATTGATAAACAATGAAGTTATTATAATTTGAACAAAGTACCGCCTTTGCTGCGTGGCCAATTGGTGTAGGTGGCTCGGGCAACTAGGGTGATCTGAAATGAAAAATAAAAAATGTGTTCTAATATAATAATAAAACTTTCACACAGACGGATACTTTTTTTTATTACCACATTTTTATTAACTCGCTTTCTTGTCTGTCTGTTCGGTACAAATTTTGCAATCGATTTTAAACTAACTTCCGGATGAGCTGGAAACTTGAAACTTTAAACATAGCTCAGAACTGGATGTAAATGCAATGTTCACTCGCTTTCTTGTCTGTCTGTTTGTTTGTTTGTTTGTCTGTTCGGTACAAATTTTGCAATCGATTTTAAACTAACTTCCGGATGAGCTAGAAGCTCGAAACTTTAAAAATAGCTCGGAACTGGATGACAAACAAACAGAGACACAAGATAAATATAAATAAACATTTAATATTGAAATAAAAATCTTATAAAATTAATTTTCGTTGCATCTTTATTTTATATTTCGGGAAAATAACAATTGAATAGATTGATATATTATTGGTAGGTAGGTATAACAATTTTCTATTTCAGATATGATCAGGTGAACGGAAACTGAAATAAACCTGAATTTTGCCACATGCCTCTGTCATAATCTCATCGAGATGTTTAAAATCGATTGCAAAATTTCACACACTAGATTAAAAAACAGAAAATAATTATTTAAATAAAAAAATGTTAGTATACGACGTTTTCAAAACGGACCAAATAGAATAAAATAATTTCTCTTAGCCCTATACAGATTTATAACCCCATACAGATTCCAAATCCTATACAGATTGTCCTGAAAATTTGTGATTGTGAATTTTAAATAGCTATGAAAATACTCGCAAGATTTAAAACGAAAAACGTAGGGCGTATGCAATAGGTAATTGATGCATTCAAATCTACTTTTGAAGTGTTAGTTTTTTCACCGACAGCTACTCCCTACACTCCTTACTATTATCAATGGCACTCGCCCCACGCTTTTCGTTTTAAATTTTACAAGTTTGTTCATAGCTATAAAAAATTCACAATCACAATTTTTCAGGACAATCTGTACGGGGTTAAGGATTTGTGTGGCGTTATAAATCTGTATGGGGCTAGGAGAAATTATTTAATACTTTTTAGTCCGTTTTAAAAACGTGGTGTACTAAATTTTTTTTTTTTTCAATTTTTATTTTGAAAATTACCAAAATGACGAGCAATAAAAAAAGGACGATTTTCAATAAAAGAAACAGCTTTAATTATTCGTTATTAACTAATGGATAAACATATCAAAAAATCAACCGGTCAAACTATAGAATATGTTATAAACTATGTTCTGTCCGAATTTGAAGTGAATCGGATAAGTAGATTTGTGGATACGACTGACACCGTTTCATAAGTAATACGTTTAAGAAAAACGACAAAGAAAAAAGGGTAAATCAAAGCGGAGCGGTTCGCCGTAGCACAGTGCGCATTCTGCCCTTTCGCAATAACCCTGCCTAATCGCCATAACCCTGTCAATTTTTTACATTTTCATAAAATCGCCGTAAAGTTAAGACCGTGGTATTTCCCTCTCACTACTAATATTCCTATTAGTAATGAGCGAATATTAGTATTCTTTACATTTCCCATTATTATTAGGATTTCTAGTATTATTAGCAGTACCTAGCATTATTAACACTTTTAGTATTATTTGTCTTCTCCATCATAATAGAATCTTTAGTATCAGTATTTTCCTATTAGGTGTACAACTTTGCTTCCGCCGTTTTTCGATAGATGGCTGCAGCGGTAAGTGCTGGTCGAAATAGGCAGATAAAAAATGTCACACAGTAAGCTTGGACATTTGTCAACATAAAGCCAGCACCACATTAGTGAATTTGTATTTCCATCATAAATTTATTCTCGATCGAAGATGTCAGTTTTCGAGCCAAATTCTCGTCATTTGCGGGAAGTTTTGATTTTCTGCTTCCATTTGAAGAAGAAAACTGCGGCTGAGGCGCATCGAATGCTCTCAAGTACTTAAGGTGAGTCTGCTCTCAGTGAAAGAACATGTCGTGAGTGGTTTCAACGCTTCAAGAGCGGTGATTTTGACGTCGAGGACCGGCATGGCGGTGGAAGAGAGAAAATGGTTATGAGCTGTTGAAACCGAGTGAAACCATGATAGGGGATCGGTATCGAACGAAATTGATGCTATTGGGCCGAGCATTGAAGGAGAAACGGCGGCAGTACCAAGAGAGAGAGAGAGAGTGACATGACAAATTATCCTCCAGCATGACAATGCTCGGCCACATGTCTCAAGACCGGTCAAGACATACTTGGAAACTCTAAAATGGGTGGTCTTACCCCACCTGCCGTGATCTCCAGAAGTTGCTCCTTCCCACTACCATTTGTTTCGATCGATGGCACACGGCCTGGCTGATCAGCATTTCCGCTCTTACGAAGAAGTCCAAAAATGGATCGATTCGTGGATCGCCTCAAAAGACGCATCGTTTTTTCGAGATGGTATCCGACAATTGCCAAAAAGATGGGAAGATGATGTAGTAGCTAGCGATGGACAGTACTTTGAATCATAAATAGGTAATCACTTTTTAAAAATAAAGCCTCAAATTTTGGAAAAAAAAACGGCGGAAGCAAAGTTGTACGCCTATTCTTTATATTGTTAGTATTCTCAGAATTCCGAGTTTCGTTGCATTCCAACGATGCAAACCCTTTCAACACCATCAATTATGCAAATTTCTATAACATCGTTTTTTCTATTATCGGAGGTATTATTGTGCATCATTGTGTCTTTGTGTGGGTAAAGATCGGTACGAAAATGTTGGGAGGAATAATTTCATAGCATGGATCATGGACTACCGAGACTTCGAATTCGCAACTCGGTCCATCTGGCTACAACGGAGTTTTTTTTGCAGATTTTCGACACTACGTTCGCCCTCTCGCTCTCTATTTTCCCTTACCTTTCGCTGTCTAAGTATCTATCTATCTGTCCCTGTCCGTGTCTCCCCTCTCCCTCCATCTATCTACGGGCCGTTGCTGCCGGCGGTCCGTTCAACACGAGCAGCAATGAACCACTTCCTTCTTAACAGTTTAGCAGGATACGGCTTATTGCTCGCGCACCGTGCTCCACACTCGACGTCCCCACTGTACTCTCTCGCTCTCTCTCCCTCTCTCTCCATCCCTTTTCTTCATTCTCTCCCCCTCCCTCTCCCCCTCTCTCTCTCCCTCTTTCTCTCTCTGTCTCTCTCGCGCCATACGTTCAAACAGAAGGGTGTTCAACTCTCCACCTCGTACGACGAATTATTCCGGGTTCGTTTAGTATATATATATTTTTTTAATTTTACATCTTCATTTACAATCGTACCAAGTTGCGAGGCCCGTCCGGTTATCAGGGAGAAATTAATCGCAGCACAGAACTTCGGGATTCCGCGACTCGTCCAAAAAAAGAGCGAATCAGTCATTTAGTCGTAATGAACGAAGAGAACATAGCAACGAGCTGTACGAACGAAAGCTAAGAATCACGGTGATCAGGATGAGAAATCGTCCGTCTGAGAAAGAGAGAGGAAGAGAGAGAAAGAAGCGAAGCGCCACCCGTCGCGACGACCGATCGATACGCCGAATTCGAAATTGCCTCTGAATAAAAAGACGCGACTTTAGGAGGAAGAAGGATCAACCGAAAAAAAATCAGAACGACGGGAAAGGAATGAGCGGGTAGAGAGAGAGATGTAGGGATACTTGAGATGATGGGTTATTCGGCCCAAAACTGCCCCCCCCCCCTCTCTGCCCCTGGAGAGCCGCAGAGGAGGGAGAGGTCCTTTATTTTTCATACCGACGATATTTCTGGTAGCAATAAAAAATCTGGACAGCCGTCGATCTAGCCTTACGATCGGCAATCTTCTCAATCGATCGATCTGTTGAATATTTTTTTTTTTAATTTCGTCTCTTCACCCCCCTTTCGTCCTGTCGCTTGAGCCCTGTCCCTTCCTCGCAAAGGAAAGGACTGGGAGGATGGCGGAGCAGTCTGCAGTTAATTTCCACAAACGATCAGTCTTTGCCTGGCAATGGTCAAATGGGACCAGTTCATTCGGAACCAGAATGTAGTACTAAGCAAAAATCAGTGGGAACTTCGAAGACGGAAATTTCTCGGAATGGAGGCGAGTGGAGGATTTTCCATCAGGAAATCAATCGTTGAAATCTCGTTGCTCTTGAAGTCTCTTTTCTTTGAAGAGTGCCAAGGTGTACGTCTGTGCGCTGTAGGATTATGTAATACGCGTTCGAAGCACAAGTGCCGCCATTCATTCGTTCATTGATGCTCGAGAGCTCAAAAAAAAAAAAATGAGAGAAACGTACGAAAGTGCGCTCGCGTATACCTCGTGTCTCTCTGTAGCCTTCTCTCTCTTTCTCTCTCTCTCTCGCTCCTTAACACGCTCTTGCTACAAGGAGAGAGGTAGCAACGTGGGGAAGGGATGAGTAAAAAAAGATTCGATGAGGATACAAGCGAAGAGTCGAAGTGGCATAGCCTGAGTCGAGGCAATCACTGGCAATACGAGCGTGCTCGTAAAACGCACCGCTCATTTCCGGCCGAGCGGTACGCGGGACTCTCTCCCTCTCTTTCTTTTTTCCTCGCTTTTCTCCTTCGCTTTTTTCTTTCTTTTCCCTTCCTTTATCTCTCTCCTCTTGCCCTTTCTTGCTTTCCTCATGCTCCTTTTCTTTCTTTCAATGCCCCCCGTTCTCTCTCTTCCTCACTTTTCTCTTTTTTTCCTTTCTCTCTCTCCACCTCTTTATCTCCTTTCTCTCTTCTCCCTATCTCTTTTGTCTGTCTTCCCACTTCTTCCTCCTTCAAATCTCCCAAATCTTTGTCTCCGATCGCTTTTGAAGAACTCTTTGAATCTCCGATGATGTTGTGCATCAGCACATTTGGCCGTTTTGAGGACCTTCCGCATTTTTTTTTTACATGCAACATCGATTTTGGTATTAGGTTCGTTTGTAAAATGAGCTTTATATAAAAATGCTTACATTTATATAAAGGTGATTTTAAAATTGGCGTTTACATAGGGTGCTTCTTATTTGGGCCAAACAACTTTTTTTTGTTGTTAATGTCGCGCGCCCATCTTTTGTTCAATTCTAAAACCTAAAAAACGATTAAGGTATGTTTTTTTTATATTTTTAATATCAAGATTAGGGGTCGCCATCAACCCAATAAATTTTTTTTCATTTACTTAGAAAGCTACAGTTTCGATAAGAAAATTACGAAATTATGCAGAACAAACCAATTAACCCTCAATCCGTGAACCTGGGTCGTTTTCGTCCTGCCCAATTATTTTTTTTTCGCAGGTTGCTATTTAATTTTTAAAAAATATTAAAAATAAGAAGAAAAAAAACCCTATTTTCCCTTGAGAAGTACGAGATTGACCATGAATTTTTTCAGAAATTTTCATTGACACGGTCGCTTATAGGAAAACAGCTTTCGCAGAGGTTAATGGTTGCAAAATGAATGGAACTAATTCGCCGTAAATTCGGAAAATATATCATCAAGATTTAAGATCAAGCGATTGATTATTTTAAGTTTCTATTAAAATAAATCGAGTGAGCAATTGTCAAGAAATTAATTAAAGTAATGCGGAGTTTTGTCTTTTTCAACGATTAATTAATAGCAATCATTGGAAAACTCAATATATATTGAGTTTTTGGATAATTATTGATAATAATAACATGATCTAAATGTATTAATTAAATTTAATAATTGAGAATTTTTTTTGTTGGTCCGGTGAAACAGATGTACAGTCACTGACAAAACCTCATTCAAGCATACACCAATATCGTCTAATTTGAGTTCAATTATTATTAAAAGTGGAAAATTAACATTTCTAAGTGTTAATTTATTATTAAATTAGCTATTTGTAAGGCTAAACATGTACGACATGATATAGACTTGAAAATCCACGATTCGCCCATTTTGTACTAAATTTTTTCCCGACGGTCCATCCAGTAATACCTTAAGGGGGGAAACCCTTTACAATGTTTAAAAAAATCCAATTTTTCTCTCCCACATTTCGAAAGTATAATATATTGAGAGTATACTGGAAAATCGGAAAATCGAAATATGAAATATTTACGAAGTTATAGCACATAGTCGAGAGAGCGCCGAGGCCGCATGCTGTGAACTAGGGAAACTGAACGCGATTATCTCGAAACTGCATTTTCAAAAACTGCTCATGTTATAGCTCAAAAAGTTATTGATCGATCGGGCTGAAATTTTGGGAAGTTCCTCGCTATAACATTGTCGGAAGGATATACCTCAAGTTTTAAGGTTATCGAGTAAATAAATTACTTTTTTGGGGTAAAAATTGGCGAGAAAATGGTAAAAATCATGAAAATTTGATTAAAAACCCTACCTCATTTTTAATTTTATACTTTTTAAAAATATTTTATTGGTATATCCTTCCCCTACACATGTCAATAATCGAAAGATATTTTCGATTTCTCTTTCTGAACAATAGAAAAAAATCAGACAAACAGAGCATTTTTCGATATCACGCAAAAGACGCCTAAAGGAATACCTTATAACGCCACCATTTTGTTTTGATAAAAAAAAAAATTTAACGCTTGAAAGTTGTAATAAGATAATGTGACAATTAAAAAATGATGTGTTTATTTTATCACCTTTAAAAAAAATCATGAAAAATGATTCATTTTTGGGCGTCTAAAGGGTTTACCCCCCTTTAAACTCCTTTTGTCTACACCTCCAATAAAACCAGCGCGTCCTTTTTTTCGCTGAGCAATAAAAAACTGACTGTCTTCCTCCATGGTGAGCGTGTTTAAAGCATCGGCATGTGCTATATCAAAAAGATTCTCCAAATTATGTTGCCACTCCTCTTCTTTCCTTTGTAGACCTTTCGTGCGTTTGGTTTTATTTTTATTATTATTTTTTAAACTTCTGCCACTCTGTAAATTACTGTATTATCGTCTTTACAACATTCTCCTTAGTTTGGTTGGAATACCCGCTCGTTCCCACACTGCCGTGACGTCGTACGCGGTAGAATTTGACGAAGCACTATTGGTTTGCAACATTTCAACTTTAAAGTGAAGAAATAAAGTTCGCACGTTTTTTATCTGCGGCAACTTGCTTTGTTTCGAGTTTTGAGATGTTTGTCGTACTAACCAAACCTTTGTTTTATTCCTTGTCACTAAAGACGAACTACTGGAAAATGCCATGATACAACAGAAACGTGATGTGCGGCACGCGTTTTATTTGTTTGCATCGGGCACGCGCTTCGGGTTGCGCGGTAGCAGAGGAGTGGGGAGGAGAGCACGTTTTTAAAGTCCTATTTAGGCATACAAGCAATATGCATATATAAAAATAGTAAGTATTATTTTTTCTCTTTTTTTTTTACTTTGATATACGGTAGCAACCTTCGAAATTAATTCAATTTTTTTTTTAATTACGGGTTCGTTTTTTTAGATGACAGAAAGGAATGGCGGGGCAACGCAGTTATTTTTCAAAAGATGAAAAACAAGAAGCACCCTATATATATATAAATATATATGTATATAGAAAAGAAAAACGAAAAACTTGTCTCCAGCCTAGAGAACATTTGAGCGAAAAGTAATATGTAATTATATTGGAAGATGCGCATATTACAAATGAACAATTATATTACTTTCAATTTATCTCAATTCAATTGAATATTCATTTTCGGAAATATTGACTTACGATTTATCCGATTTATTCATTTACAATTTAATTTATGATCATTTACCAGGGTGCAAATTGGGCCACTCCAATTTTTCTTCAAAGTCGAACGCGAGGCGAGTGAAAATAATACCGCGCGTGGCACATAGGCCGCGTCTTCGCGAATTCATTACAGCGAAGAGACCGACGAATATGGATCGGTCTCTTGCTGCTGTAACGCAGTTGGCTCGGTTGCGGCTGTGTTTTTTCCTTTTTTTTTGTATCCTCTTCTCTCGGGTTCGGATACCAAAAAAGGTCGTTGAAGGTTCCGGTCGGGTAGAACGTTCGTGTGGGCTCTTGGTACAGGACCGGTATCAAACGGCAAAAGTGAAGAACGAGTGGGGGTTTTACGTGAACACGACGACGAGGGGGTGTGAAGAGCGGGGCATTGTCCCGGAAAGCACCCACGTGGGCGCCCATTCAATTTTTGCTCCTCTGCCAGCGCGTCCCTTGCCGGTCCATTTTCTCTCTCACTCTCTCTTTCTCTTACATTCTCTTTCTACGCATGGCTCTATCTTTTTTCCTCACTCTCATTTGCTCTCTGCCTCTCTGTCTTTTTCGTTCTTTCACTTCTTCGTACGACGAGCAGATCGCGAAAACGTGGGGGATAAAAAAAATTCCTTCGTCCCTCGTGGTTCTTCCGTCTCTGACGTTCCCGCTGATCTTCCTCCGACGGCAGAAAAAAAAAACATTTGGCACCGTTATCATTATTATTATCGAAGAGATGGAGTATCTACGGAACTTTGTTCGTCCGGTTTAGGCACCAACCAGTATCCGCACCGTCGAAAGAACAGCTTGTTTTTTTTTTAGATCAACGAGCGGATAAAAGTCTTGCGGGACCACTGGCGGAGGGCATTTACATCTCTTATTCGTTTTCGTGGGATTTTTTTGAATTATTTTACCGAGGCTGCGTTTCTCATGCGGCATTTTGTTTATCGGCGCGATCTACGACCGGGGATAATTTATTTGTCACGTTTCACTCGAGTAGCGCGAGAGGTCGCCGAATTTGCCGAGCGAAAATTAATTATCGCGATACAAATTGTCTTCGACGAGATAATAAATTGTAGATCGAAAGCAAAATACGCTCGACTAAATTCGTTACGCAAAATTCGTGTATAGTTCTTGAAATACGATTTGTTTATCTCTCATTGTAGAAGTATTTATGCGTATAAATTTGTTTTTTTTTTACCATAAACCGAGGGAGATGATATGTTGGAATCAACTAAATGCGGTGCATTGATGTTTGTTTGACGCTACGATATCAAGAGTCGCGGCAGCGCCTTGACGCCAAGTACCGCCAAGTGTAGGAAACACGCATAAAGTTGGGTTTCGTAGTAATTTGCTTGCGCGATTATTTGGAAAATCACACTGAGAGAAAAGTTTATGGTATTTAGAAAAAAACGCTCATAGTAAAAAAAGAAAATATAGTAAAATTCCTTAAAGTTTATTGACACTGGAATCACAATATGATCACAATAAAATTCTTTAAAGTTTATTGACACTGGAATCACAATATAATTAACACAGCTACAAGCGAAAAGTATATCTAAACATGCGATTTTGGTGGCGTGTTTGACTATCTATTATCCACGAAATAACTATTAGCCATTGTAAAAGCCTTGGCAATATAGATATGGTTAATTCGGTGCTATAACAAAATCGACACACAAATACTAATGCTGTATACCGTACTTTAAGGCGGGTAACCACTTTAGGAGACCGAAAATTAGATAATTTTTTGGATTTTTTTATTGTGAAAAAAAAAACGGAAATTTCCGCAACTCTGACAATAATTTATTCATGTTTTCATACATCTCTGGTAATTTTTCCAAGTTATTTCATGCATTAATTAAGGTGCAATCCGCTGTGTCCCTTGGCATGTCCTCATCGTCGTTGTCGATTTGCGGGAATTGTGCAGCTCGCAATTCGCATCTGGAATCGTCCAACAAATTTTTATACATTCTTGAGATGTTTGTTTAAGAACATGAACCTAAATTTTGAAAAAACAACATGGAGAATCGAATGCTGGAACGTGTTTGAAAAAAAAACGATCGATTTTTAGCATTTTTTTTCCCCGGCATTTTGCAATAATAAATGTGTTTTAAACAATCTAATCTTTCTAACTTTAGGTTCATGTTTTAATAAATTATATTATGTAAATGTGTTCCAAATTTGAAGATGATCCATCAATTAGTTTTCGAGTTATGATTCCCGCAAATTGAAAAAAATGTTTCGAGAAAAACACGTTTAAAGTTTCACAAACAAAAAACTCAAAGTCAAATGTGTTTAATCAAAAGATAAAGTGTCTTACCGATTAATCGGCGATTCCAGCACCATACAGCAGTCCTTCCTCTTCCTCATGCAACTCATTTAAAGCTTGCATTTCCTCTTTATGAGCTTTTCAAGCTTGTTTGTCTCTAATAAACTTTTTCTATTTTGCCGAGCCACGCGCATCTGATCCATTTGCTCGGCATATCCGTAGCTCTGCCTGCGAACTACGATTTGTGGTTCATTCATAATCATGAGTAGGGCTAAATTTCCTTCATTGAATAAAATAGCAGCAAGAAATGCCGCTACCTCGATTATTTTGTACCCAGAATGGAGATGTTTTGGAGCTAATCGCCAAACGGTCGAGTTTGGGTTTGTGTGGGTTATGAGAACCCAAATTTGGGTTATGAAAACCCAAACAAACTACCTAACTGAGCGCTTGTAGCTACCGGAGCGCGCTTGGGCGTCAAGCGGAGAGTCTTTATCATTTATATACATACCGTTAGAAGGAATCCGAATATCGTTTTGAAATGTTCAGGGTGTATTCTTAAGATATTTTGCTAACGATTTATGAAATAAAAAAAAATGATTTTTTGAAGCATCTAAAGTGGTTGCCCGCCTTCTTCTACTATTACTACCACTTCTACTACTTCTACTGTTCTATTCAAGTTTGTACCATCCATATGATTAACATTAACATTTGTAGAGTGTAATTTGTTACAAGATCTTAGGAAAGACGCAAATAATTTGCAGATTCTGTGAATAAAGTAGAGTAGGAGTAAAAATTTATCAGTTTTTGAAATTCGAAATTTCGAAGACTATCGCGATGCGCCAAAAACCCATTTAAGCAGTTGCATATATAATCAGAAAGAAGATTCGTGCAATATTTCACGTATATCGGAGATAACAGCTATTCGGAAGGACAGCCGGAATTATTTTTGTCTGTTATGCCAAAACTACGATTAAAATAACATAGTTACCCGCATATAGCATAGTGGCAGCGTGCGTAGTACAGGCAGAAAATAGGTAGGTAGGTTGTAGGTTCGATTCCATGTGTAGGCGAAATATTTTCTTCGAAACAAATCATGTCAGGAGGTCAGGGAATGACGAATTATCATACAAAATCATTTAGTTTTAACTCTCAATTGAGTATTTTCTTTTATTTTGGATTTATAAAATATACATTTGGCAGACGTCACATACAATATGGTATAGATCATTATATACATCGTTGCAAATCCCAAACAATATTTTCATCAATGTACATATATTTTAGTCCTGCTCACTACTTGGATATTGGGGGAGTTACTTTTTGATAGTGTAAGGAAATATTCATTTTATGGAGACCTACTATATTATATAGCATTCAACAATCAATGTATGCTTGCAAGATTCTTGTTTGCGGTTAAAATGTGTGCCTAACTTACGCAACTACTAAAATATCAATAAGCAGTACTACATTTTGAGCAGTAACCAAGATTATAAGATATTATTGTCCCCACAGGGAAATATAAAATATGGTTGAAAATATCATACATTTCCCGCAGTGCAAGTTTTAACTAATATGTACTTATTACTATTATGTATATGGTACCTCAATTATTGATTACTATGGGGCTTGTTGTGACATTTTTATCAATTTTATGTTAATATAATATTTATGTCTTTGGAATAATCATCTATCTGTATATATTTTTCATATAGAGGAATTAAGGCCTTATATACGCGATTTCGCCGATTTTCGAAGGTACTTTTCTAGACGCGGTTAAAAAAAAATGACGCATATATTGACAACATTTTTTTTTACAGATCATTTATGCACATGGTTAAGTATGTGTAAAAAAAAAATCAGAAATATTAACAAATGGCGAAGATATAACATAATAAAGCAATGTATTTTTTTTGCGCGCCCGTTGATGGTGAAAGTTCTTGGCATCGATGTGGGTGTTTGAAAAAAAATTAACATATTTATAATTGCATAATGAATGTATCTTCAGTGTGAACCAACAATATTATAAAAAAAATTATTATAATAAAAATTCGAAACTTAAAATATTTTTACTCCATTTTCTGTCGGTATTTTATTTTTTATATTTTTTTGTGTCATTGAAATTTTTGTTTTTGTGGTTCAAACGATAGGTGATACTAAGAATATGCTGTAAAAATTTCAAAGCGATCTGAACCTTCGTTCAAGAGTTGGAACTTTCACAAGGTTCAAATAAGTGAATCGTGGAAAAACGGCTTTGAAGTTGGCGGTCGGGCGCGCCGCGCGGTATCTATTACGCGCTCTGAATGCTGTAACTTTAACAATTTTTGGAATTTTTAAATTCTGTAAAGCTTAAAATATTCCTAACCGTTCAGGCTAATGGAATCAAAAATTTAAAAAAATGAAAATTTTTGAAATTTTTCGCGTATATAAGGCCTTAATCAACTTTCAATACATGTGAATGATTTAATTATGAGTTTGACGCAAAGATTATAAATTAATGTTTAAAGTAAAAATTACAGTGTGTAACTTTTTGCCCCACACCATGGGTTAGTTTATTATACTATAAGGCGTAAAACGTGACAAGAAATAGACAGGTTTACTAATCAGTCTTTTATTCTGAGAATCATTATCAGAATCATTGTTTTTTCAATAAAAAATATGTAGGCGTTAAAGAGTCTTTAGATACCTATCTCACTAACAAAAACATAGAAAACTTTCACTTCAACATAAATAAATAAATATTCTTTTAATCTGGAAAACAATAATAAAAATCAGTTTAAAGTAATCAGACATAAAAAAGGCACTAAACCACAAAATAATTGATCGGAATAATTAGAATGACCTTTTTTCAGCTGCGTTTCTCTTCCTCATATAGCTAATTAGTGACATATGACATAGTCTAAAGTCTTTTGCCAAACCACAAAGAGATTCGATTTTGTCTTTATCCAAAATCTCCGCCGCTTGTTCGTGAACGTTTTTAGACTTCTTTCCGCGCTCCTTTTTTGTTATATGTTCTCATCCTACAAAAACAACAACAAAAAAGATTAAATTAGATATATAACTTGTACTAGTTGGGGTAGTTTGTGACATGTCATTACCTACCCCCGATATTTGTAACTTTTAGCCCCATCACCAAAATTGACCATTCAAAATTTTACAATATTTTCTTAGATCATCTTAGCTACAAAAGCGTGGTTTTAGCCCATGAAGAACATGTCGATGGATACCATTATATGATTTTAATACTGTAATAATGATAGCGGCAGGTATAGATAAAAATCACTAGATACGAAAAAAGTGACAACTACAATTATTGACCAGCAACGCACGCGGGTCCTCCTGTCAATAGATATGGCATAACTAGCACCCACGCCGCGAAGTGCAAAGTTCCCTGATCATTCTTCTCTTTCTAACATTTTTGTATCTTCACGTTTTAATCGGAAATTTCCGCTGTTAGAGTTAGAGGGGTAAAAAGTTATCCCTCTAACTTCCAGCCCCAGTCTCCCCTACCTATAGTGATCGGTACCTATAGTAATGCGTGAACTGCTTATGGGTGAAACTGCAAAATCAGCAGTTGACATGCTTCAGTCTAAGGGATGGTTTCCCTCCTTAAAACCGTTTTTTCCGCCGATAAATGAGAAACACGTATTCAATAGTTTCTGATGCTCTACCATATACACGAGCTTCAACGAAATCGAAGGCGCACCAAGTGGTATTGCTTGTTCGCAATAACTTCGTTGTCAGGTTCTCTTGATTTTGTCTAATATACAGTAGTCGAAATAATTTTAATTGCCAGTTGCAATTAAATATTAGTACGAGAATTCTTCCAATTTTTTCAAATCCACCGTTGAAAGATTAAATGGGGGGGGGGGGGGGGGGGGGGGGGGGGGGGTGCGCATCACTTTAAAGCTCAACCGGGGCTTAAACATGAAAAATGGTAAATGGAACCGCAATTACATTTTGAATGACCTGCCCAATGACACCACGCTTTCAAGGAAAGAACGAGATTACAGAATCTCCATTTATCGGAGCATATTTCTCTCTTGAATCGGGAATAATTTAGCTCGGGATAATAACTGATGCGCGGAGAATAATCTCCATAAAACTATATGAACGATTATCCGCAATTAAGCGCGTTCGACGGATACTCCTAGAAGAGGTAGAGAGAGAGAGATAGAGAGAAAGAGAGCGAGAGAAGAAGGGCCGTTTATTGCCATCCCGACATGTGCGATTTACGATTGTTCGATAAGACTCAATTACGCGAGAGTTGCGTCTCTCTGGCTCTTCTCTCTCTCTCTCTCTCCCTTTTTCCTTTCGTATAACCGAAGATCGAGCATCGAACACGATGTGCACATACTCGCGCTTTGTTGGTATCTTTCACGCGATCATACGGTCTGTTTGCCTGTGAATTGAGAGGACCATTCACTGAATACAGAATGACCGAGCCAAAATTGTTGCAAAATATTTTACAACTTTCAGCCCCCTTCCTTCTTTCTGTTTTAAATAAGTCCCATTTGTATGTCTATCATCCGTTATGTGTTATAAATAAAATAACTGAAGAGTTATCTTATTTTCCCGTGCGGAAGTTGAGGTCGGGCTTTAGATCGGGCCCATTTTAATTTTCCCTAACTTTATTAAGGCTTTAGGCTGGAAGCCTCACATGGATCATCAGTCGTCGGTCGCACTTTGCTACCAAGGGCCATTAAAGGCCAAATAATCAGGGCCTTTAAAATTCCCTCAACGGTGCCTAATAAAAACTATTGCAGCCATATGCGTATGTGCGTGTGCGTGCACTATAAAAAGGAAATGCGTTATTAGGTGTGTGAATTAATTTTTACAGTTTTATTTCCATACTTGCGGTTTATTAAAAAATAGACAAAACCGTGTTTAATCCGGGTAATATCCCCCGTTGCTTTCTACAACCTTCTGCCACCGATCTGGTACCATACAGATACCATCACGATAGAAGCTGGCTGGTTTCGAGGCGATAAAGTCATCGACGAATTTCCTAATATCGTCGACTTCTCGGAAGTGGCTCCCTCTTAAGCTGTGCGCCATTGATCGAAATAGGTGATAGTCGGATGGGGCCAAGTCCGGTGAATATGCCGGATGAGGAAGAACTTCCAGGCCCAGGTTTAAAATAGTTGTTTGGGTCGTATGAGCAACGTGAGGTCGAGCGTTATCATGCAGGAGAATGACTTTTCGCCCTCCGTGTCCTGTGAATGGCCTTTTTTGCTCAATTGCTTCGCTTAAACGATTTAATTGGTCACTATATCGTTCTGCAGTGATTGTCTGACCCGGTTCTGGAAGTTCATAATAAAGAACACCCTTTATTACCCACCAGATACACAAAGGCATTTTTTTTACGTTCATTTGCGGTTTGGAAGTTGATGTTGTTGGTTCTCCAGGGTCCACCCATGATGTTCTTCCGCTTGGGATTCTCATAAAGGATCTATTTTTCATCCCCTGTCACGATTTTCCAGAGAAAGTTCTTCCTTCGTTGTTTGCTAAGCAATCAAAGACACGTGTTCATTCGTTGTCCGAGGTTATATTCGGTAAGTTCATGTGGGACCCATTTCCCGAGCTTCTGAATTTTTCCCATCGTGTGTAACCTCTTGGCAACGGTTGATCGATCAACTCCTAGTCGGGCTGCAAGTTCTTCTTGTGTCTGTGAAGAATTTTGGTCCAGTAAAGTTTCCAAATCGTCGTACGAAATTTTTTCAGGCTGTCCAGTACGCGTACGGTCACTGAGTTCAAAATTATTGTTTCTAAAACGTTTAAACCAATAATTGCATGTTTCGTATGATACAATACTCTTCCCGAATACAGAACAAATTTACTCCCACGCTTTGGTAGCACTTTTTCCTTGTTGGAACTCGTAAAGGATGCAGTGGCGAATATGCAGCTTATTGGTTGCCATTGTTCTTGCTACTTTATTTTAAGGTGCTCGCCCAATAAATTCATACAGCGTCTTGAACAGGGCTATGTCAATACTTTAAAATCCTAAAAGGACGTTGAAATATTTCAACTTGAAAGCGGATTCCCAGCCTGCTAGAAAAATCTGTAAAAATTAATTCACACACCTAATATTTCGATGAGCTTCATGCTTGGAATTTTGTCGTATATTTTGACACGATTGATCCCGCGTTCATTTCATAATTCGAAAATATAATTAAATATTTATATATATATATATGAGACCGTCAATAGATCTTCGATGGGTTTTATACATGAAATAGAGAGAGGCGGGGGTGGTTTTGTAGAGAGAAAGAGAAAGATAGAGTCAGACGAGCAGAGAGAGGAATGATGTGCCTGTTATGTTATATCGATTATATTTAATCGATTGTGATATCCCATTCCACAATTCCCCCGTCCACCTACCATTCAACTTGCCCCCATCTTGCGGCCGCAGCCGACTTTCCCCTCTGTATCGTATTCACCATGACATGTCTGCCACGGGCATAGGAAAACTGCGGAAAACCTATACCGATACAGCCGGTCCCAAATTCGCCTCCCAGTCACGGAAATAGTCGTCTTTCGCCGAGAAATGTCGAGGAAAACCATTTCACGACGAAAGTGACGCGACTGGGATTTGAACCTGCGACTTACCGATCCGCTGGCCAGCACGCTGAACACTAGACCAACGCACCGGGTCGATTGTGATAACCATTATGCCATAAATTATTGAGTTAAGCTATACTGGTTTGCCCCTACAATGGCAAACGCTACAAGAGAATCTACTACTACTTCCCTTAAAGGCCCTTACTTGGTCTCCCTACCTAGACCATAGTTTGAGTCAACCTAATTTGCCTGTTATTCCTCAAGGCATCAGTCTCCATCTATGGCACATATTTTCAAAAAAAAATTTTTATAATAAAATTGATCTCCATATTTCAATCTTTTTATACATAAAAATAGAAGTTTCAAAGTACAAGAAATTTTTATTTTATTTTATTTTTATTTATCTTGGTGATATGGCTGCCGGAAGTTACCTCTGCTTTCACCTTGTCGACACGAAATCTTAACTTTGGAGCATCTGAAAACAAAAAGTCGAGTATTTGCTTATAAAGTAGAGTTGTAGTTATGACCCCCTACTAAAAACTTTAACCCCCGATAAAAAAAAATCGCGCTTCTGATTTTTTCGACCGTTTTGTACAATTTAAATTGTTTAAAAATAGGATTAAATATTAATGAATATTTATACCGTTAGTAGGGGTCGAAAAGAAACATGCATAGAATAATCCCTGTAAATTTAAGCCTAATTGGTGCAATAGTTTCTCCAAAATCATGTCGATAAGGTCGAAAAACGTTCTTTTGAGAAAAACGCGTTTAAAGTTTCTCTTGTAAAAATTTACATAAAACTTAAAAAAAAGCCTCTTACCTTCAATCAGTGATGCCTGGTCCATGCATTATTCCTTCAACTTCTTCAAAAACTTCACTTTCTTGGGATTTTTGGTTTCGGATCTCTGTTCTGCGAGCTTTGACGCTAGACACGGCAGTTGCGCGCTGAGCGCGCAGAGATGCTTCTAGTGTATGACTCTTTTTAGCCCCTTATCGGTCACTCCGACCTGAATAACGTTCCCTATCGTATTTCTACAGATATGTAGTATGCGAAACTGATGTTTTTAGAAAATCGAACATTTCCGAAAATAGACTGATACTGATCCCTTAATAGGGACCCGGTTTGGTCCTTTTATGAAAATCCCTACCAGAGAATCCACAAATAATCCCTTAAAGGCCTCGAATTGTATTAGGGATGCCCTGCCAATTTTCCGCACGGGTATCTACCAATTATTCCAAACCATTAATTATTACCAATAATTACAGTACCGATTATTGAAATCTCTTTCGTGTTCAGTCATTATCAATTTTTCTCCCAATTATTTCCGCTACAAAATTCACATAATAATCACAGCGGGCAAAGCAATGATTTTCACTCGAATTATTATCGACAAAATTCTACAATTTATACCACCATATCTCCACTCACATTATTCCTACTCACAATTTTCGTCAATTATGAGAATTTTTTCTTCCGTTTTCTCTCCCCTTACAATTATAATCGGCAATTTATCAATTTGCTTCGCCGTGTATGAAACGTTGAAATTTGCATAATGCACAATAATGTGCTAGAATGTACACGGGGTACGAAAATCGTTCCTCTCGTCTCCACCTCGCCTTTGCCTGTCCCTCGTCCCGAGACAAGGATAATCGTAGGAAGAGGATGTTCGCACGATTCGAGCCGACCGATTTCTCGCCTTTCTTCTCCGCTTCGATGTCACGTCCTGTGACTCGCTCGATACTTTGCTCAATCGTCCGCGTGTTTTTTCCCCCGCGCCTCTCCGCATAGGCACTAATGAAAAAAGAAAAAAAAAACCGACCGCGGAGGCTCAATACGAATTTAAAAAAAAAAAGAAGGCCGAATGAATCGTCGAGCATTTTGGAATACGGATTGAAAAAAAAGGAAGAAAAAATTGTAGATCGCGAAGCAAAAAACGATTCGTACGAGGATCGTTTCACTCGATGAAGAATGCGCCGTTCGTTGTGGGCGGAAAAGTCACGCTTACGCGGAACGAACGGGAAGGATACGCGGGGTGTCTACCGATCTTAAAAGTCTTAAATGTCATGAAATTACACTCGACCCCGAAAAAGTCATGAAATGTCATGAAAAATTACTAGACCACCTGATTTTTTGTTAGATCTCTGCAGCGCTCACAATCATGGCCGATTTTTGTATTAATTTATCCAAAATAATTTCAAATTCTCGCGGGTTTGCGATAATCTACGGTATTAGCGAAAAGAAGGAAGTAGAAAAAAAAATGATTCGTTATCTCAACATATTAGTTTTTCTTTGTTACTCGTTTAAAGTGACTAGATGTTATTACTCAAACTTCCTAAATATATGCAATATTTTTCCACATGTTCACTAAATATATTCCTTTACAGCAAACTTGAAATAATGTTTGTCTCACATTTTTTTACTGGAATTGTACAGTGTGGTGACTTTTCGTTTGTTTTGTATACTTTTTATTGGCATACAATACACATCTGTTTCAAAGAGCAGAATATGAACATAAAAATGTAGAGTTTCAGTTCTGGTCAATAGACACCCTGGTACGAGAGGAATCACGTTTTCGAGTCCACGTTAAAAAAATGAGAGGAAACTGCTAATTGCGGCTCTTATGTTTGCTTTTTTTTTGCGCGCCCTGGCAAATTACTGCCGCAAGATTGCAGGGAGAAAAGCGGAAAGAGGCCGAGGGAGAGATACAGCACAGTAGTTGAGCCAGAACAGGTACTGGTAACAGTAGATGCCCCAAGCTTTCTTGTTAACGAAGTAAATTGTCTTCATAATAATGCTCGTCTCTTTTACCTCGTGCGTAATAGTACTTGGTACAATATCGTAACATACATCTATATGTGTGTGGGTAAAAGATACCTTGGGCCCGTTATATCTATGTAATTTTACTTATCAGCATATCTGGCTGTTTTGTCGACGTCCTTAAATTTTTTTCTCAATGATTTGTTCGTACAGAGCACGGAATCGTCCTTGAAATTATCTTTACTTATTTATATTTACAATTATCTGAAGGTTATTTTGAGGACATTGCGGCTTACGTTATAACGTTGAGTATAAAAATATTTGAGACTGTTCGGGTTATCATGCCAGCCATCGCGAAAAACTGATGCTTCGAGAAAAACGCCTTTGGGGGATCGTGACAGTAGGACCGTCCCCGAAAGAAACGTAAATGTCATATTTTTTCACCGCGAGTACTGCGTAAAATTGGTTCACATTTAGGGGGTCTGTTCTACAGAATTTTAACTATAAGTCATAAAAATGTAATTTGATTTTGTTGAAAATTGTGACCACTACGTGAATTTTTGTGCACATCGCTGCCTCTGCCCGCTCCGGCCATCGTCTCACGACCACATGGATTGTCTGAAACAAAAAAAATCGAAAAGTTTCTTGTAAATGAAGATAATAACTAAAACGTAGCGCAGTGGTTTTCGATTTTCTCGGAAATTGGAGAAATGCGCTCGCTTTTGAAATCAAACATTGCTTTTGCCTCAAAAGAAATCATAAAAAATCTGCAGATATTACACAAAGTGCAATAAGATTCATGGCATTGAAAATGTAATTAGACTTTTCGGGTAATAAAAAACAGTTTCAACACTGACTCATCTTTATGACGCACAGTGATGACATTATAATATACACATCAAAATTGAAACTTACAATTTTTAACCACAGATGTAATGTAATAACTACATGTAATGCGGCATTTTTTAACCCATCACAGGCATTCAGCATGTCGCAGCTCTTCTCCCCACTCTACGTCAACACAGTGGCTGTAGAGTGGAGGCAGCGTTAGTTTCGTGTGACGAAAGCATTTTTAATACTAAAAAAATGGCTATTAAAAAACGAAACAACATGGCCGATGAAATCCTACGCAAGTTCGGAGATAATCTATATTGAGACATTTCGCTATCAAATTTTAAGTCAATCGGGCCATTAGTTTTGGCTGTACAATATTGTCCGACGTCGAAAATGTAGTTTCGAGATAAACGCAAAAGAAGATGCACTCTGTCAGGTACTAGCTATAACCTAAGCAATTTTCGGAATTTCCACATCGGTCTCAGCTCAAAATGTTCTTAAGACTTCAAACTTCGGGAGCAGAAAACAGAATTATTTTTTTGGAAATCCCATTGTGTTATGACGCCTTAAATCTACCTGCGCCCGAGCTGGTCGCATCGCGTGCGCAGCCGCGATTGAATAAAAAATTATATTTTTTAATAAAATTAAAAATTATTTCATAAAATTAAAATCCATTTCATATGATGAACTATCCATCAGTTATTGCGGATTCAACCGGGAACGCTAACTTTTTTTTTCGTACAAAAATATGTTTTAAACAACCCAAAATATTGATGTTTTGACGGAAAGTATCTTTGCCAGTTCGTCATTGCAGAAGTGGTGCTTTTAACGATTTCTTTTCTTTCTCTATGTAAAAACAGTGACAATAGAAGAGTTTGCTACAGACGCGCGAGTGCTCTCGATGCCGCGTTGTTCGGGATGTTGGGCAACCGTGTCTCAGTTAACAGTTCCTTTTACCCTCGTTTTAGCGATTAAATCGCGTTGAGTAGGTCTCGCGTTCTCGTTCCACTTCCCGTGTCTCCGTGATATCTTTTCTCAGTCTCGGTTTCAACTTCCTCCTTCATTTCCGCCCGATACACTTTGCGGTCTATATAGGCCCGCGGGCTTTTTCGAGTCGAGCGCCTGTGGACGAAGATATTGGCATAGATGACGGCCTCCAAAAAAAGACATGATTTGACCTTTGCGGATGAAACGTGTCATTCGAGTGATCGAAGAGAATCGGTACGGAGGGAGAAAGAGGGAGAGACAGAGAGACAGGAGCCGTGTATTTCGTACTTTGGGACCGAAGTTCCCTAAGAGTATCGTGCTACATGATATACAACGCAGAAGTAAAATGGCAGTAATAAATAACGAATAAAAGAATAAAATATAATATAATGAAAAGTATAAATAAAATATAATAAGTTTTAGTGTGAAAATAAAAGGAAATGAAAAGATAAGAAGTTCGTGTAAAAACTAGGCCATATTAGCCAGCAGTGGTGCCCAGAGCCTGGACATTGCTTAATTTAAATCGCTATATCTCTGAAATTAGACGGTCAAAATTCATGATTTTTTTTTCACTTTGTCACATGTTCCTCTATAATTGAGAATAAAAAAAACATCTGTAGAAAAGTTTCCAAGTTCTTCCGTGAACTGTGAAACTTTCCACTGCTCCCTATAAGAACACGTGTAAAACCATGAAATCTTTGATTGCTGATATCTTAAAAACGGAACGGTGAATCCTTTTGAAATTTTGCAGGTAATCATTTAATAGTGTCCTGAATGAGTCCTTAAAATTTCTTAAAAATCTATAGAAAAACGCCTTGGCTAGACTACCTTAAGTACCTACAGATATGTAAAAAAAGATATGCTTTTTAGTATTTTCGAAACAAAAATCCCAAAAAAAAAGCTTTGTTTTCCGACCAACCAAAGGTATATAAGGCCTTAAATTCATATAGAATATACTTCCCGTGATACAACTAATAGTGTGCAAACATTTCGTCAGGTATATCAAAAACTAGTTTTTGCGTGCGCATAAACATTTCGTACACACACCCACATACATTTTTTCCACTCATCATTTTTCGACATTCTCGAACATTCTCAACGTATTTCTATTGAGATATCAAAAACAAATTTTCTGACAAAAGCGATACTTCTTGCAGGAAGCAAAAAATATGCAGACAACGAGAGCGCCGCAGGGAAATGTATTTATCCTTCCGCTATTCTAAATTTAATTCTGACAATTGCGCGCAAGCGTTACCGCATTTAGTTGGCAGCGCTCACCACCTTGCCCGCATACATTATCCATTATTTTCCCCTACATATTGGCTATTCTGTATTTTCTGTCTAGAAATCCAGCTTCTGTACAACTCTTGAGTATCGTTATGCCCTGATCTGACAGTTTCAGGATAATTTCAACTTTCGCAGCTGAATTGTTTTAAGATCGCTGCACGTGATTCGGACTTTTTGTCACTCCCTACGTAACGATAAATTATCTGTTAGCGAGGTATGGTTAATCGGTCGATGCGAGCGCGCGATTTTCTTAGCCACTCCCGCAATCGCTGATCGTAGATTTGATCTATTGTATTCCGACAAATACAAGCATATAATACATGAACACGGGCACACATATACATGTAGTAACGATGCAAGTCGCGATTGCCACTCGTGTTGAAATCCTACGAATCTCGTATTCAGGACGCGATGTTCGAGCTTCTGGGCGGTCTCGTTCATCATCGTCGACTCGGCTGACCCGACTCGTAATTTTTCTACGTACAGAGACATGCATACGGTGCCCCGATACACGAAAGTCTATTCATATAAGAGAGATAGAGAGGAAGAGAGCGTATAAAACGCATTATCGTACAGGTTTCTCTTGTTGTGGCTTGATTATGTCCTTTTGTTCATCGCGTCCGATCGATGCTCGTATGCACGTAGGGAAACTAGGGGCAAAATGAGAATGCTAAGGCTATGTTCAAATAAAACAATACACATGAATCTCGACAACTTTGATTATTCTTTTAAACTAATCAGCCTTCATTAATCTTTTAATTTCAAAAACAAACAATCAGTCTCTCTGATTGTTAACATAAAATATATTGGGTGAAGTAAAAAGTTCTGAGCGTTTTCCGCTAGATGTCTTTAGTGAGCGATATCTCACGATGTATACATTGCATTGGGTCATACTATACGGCGATTTAAAGGTGACATTACGCTTCAAAAAAAGTTCTTTGACAGTTTTGTGTTTGGTGAAGCCAGTTGTGTGTTACAGCGTTCCAAAATGGAGGTAAAAAAACAAGAAAATTCGATACATTCTTCAGTACCACTACGACCAAAGTGAAAAGGCGGTGCAGGCAGCTAAAAAAATTTGTGCTGTTTATGGACCCAATACAGTATCGAATGCAACAGCAAAGCGGTGGTTCCAACGATTCCGTTCTGGTAACATGGACGTCGAAGATGAGGCACGCTCTGGTAGAGCAATCGTCGAAAATGTCGATAAAATCATGGGAATCGTCGAGTCGGACCGGCATGTGAGCACTTATTCCATTGCCCAGGAACTGAAGATTAGCCAGAAAACCGTTTGGAACCATTTGCATAAGGCTGGTCTCAAGAAGAAGCTCGATGTATGAGTGGCACACGAATTGACGCAAAAGAACCTTTTGGACCGAATTGATGCCTGCGATTCTTTGCTGAAACGTAACGAAATCGACCCATTTTTGAAGCGGATGGTGACTGGCGATGAAAAATGGGTCACATACGAGAACAATAGCCGAAAAAGATCGTGGTCCAATCGCGGCGAGTCGGTCCAAACGATCGCCAAGTCCGGATTAACGGCCAAGAAGATTTTGCTGTGTGTTTGGTGGGATTGGAAGGGAATCATCCATTATGAGCTGCTCCCATCGGGCCAAACACTCAATTCGGACCTCTACTGTCATAGGGACGAGGACTTCTTCAATCGTGGAATTATGAAATTTCCTTCAAAATGGACAAAAGTTATTGAACAAAACGGCGCATATTTGATCTAAATCGGATAATCCTAACTATGTTAATTTCATCGTCGAAATAAAGCGAAAAAACACCCAGAACTTTTTACTTCATCTAATATATTTTAAATTAAACCTTCATTTTTTCCATCTTACCCCATATGCATCTTTCGCATATAAAAATGGTTTCATTCTCAATACTTTGGCACTAGTTTCATGTCACCCTTTTTTAAAGCTTTAGCACATCTCTCTAACGTTGGTAGTGGTACATTGTAATATATTGTGGGTTTGCGATAGCCCATCTTTTTCTCTAATACGTAATTTACAGCCTTCTTCATGCTGCCTTTATACCACTCCTCTCTATTGGTTTTTTCGAGTGCGTTCTAACCATCTTAAAAATCTGAAACAAACAAAAATGAACCTGTGTAGATAGGTATTTATCCCAATAATAGAAAGGAAAAAAAACGCACGGCATCAATGCAAATCTAAAGTCACATTACAGATCAAATTTGAGTTATATGATCAAGTTTAAAATTTTAAAATGATCAAGTTTAAAATGACTAGTTTTAAATGATCAAGACATTAACATACCCACGTCCACACAAACACAATACGACTGACAACGCCGCAGTCGTGTTAATCGAGTAGGGAGGGGCGTGTTGAGCAAATTTGGAATTATCGCCCTGTAATTCCTTAACAGTCTGCCGTATAAAATAAAACCTACTTTGGTCAATAGGAAATTTATCTGGGAAAAAAAGTTTCTAGACGAAATTCCTGTTTTCCTTATTGTTTCACAGATAATCGCTCTCAAATGACTAAGGCCTTATTTGCTCAACCTGCCCCGATAGGGGGGTAAGTTGAGCATGAGTATGAGATAAGTTGGGCGAAGTAAGAATTGCATTAAAAAATCAGACGTATGCAACATGATTTGGTACAATGCAGTAATAAACCAACAGTTGCTTGTTAATTAGGTAGGTTTTGAAACATTAACATTCATTGCAATGAACTTTGAAATTTTTTTTCTCATACAATGCCAGGAGAAAATCTTCCAATCACGTTTTTTTTTACTTTTGGGTGTAAAAATAATGAAACGTTCCGTGTTACCGTTTCGTGCGCCGCATAGCAACAGGTGATGGCGTGATGTGTTCCGCTCTGCCATACATCTCTTTCCGCCATTTGATGCACCCGCGTGCGGTGCTTAGTTTTCCAGATATTTTGATTGCCCAACTTACCCGACTCCTCAACATGCCCCTCCCTATCCTACATCATATTATTACTGAAACAATTTGACGCAGTTAAACTAGGTAGGCAGGTAGGGCGTGCCTAGTAAGGCTACATTGGCAATGCGGGACAAGACGAAAACATTCTCATCTAGCCCCGCTAGCTTGTATTCATCTTCCCCCCCATTAACGGTTAACGATTGAACAAAAAATTACGCAATAACCTTGAAAATTTCTGACAAACCGTTATTATTATTATTATTGTTATTTTATGGTTTGTTCCAGCCATACAGGGTCTTCCCCTTTTTACGAGCCCCAACCCACCTCAACTTTCGTTCTGTCACCCATTCCACATCACCCCTCTATATCTCCCATTCCACAATTTCCCCGTCTACCTCTTATCCCCCACCTTGCGGCCGCAGCCACCTTCCCACTCTGCATCGTATTCACCATGACATGTCTGCCATGGGCACAGGGAAACTGCGGAAAACCTATACCGATACAGCCGGTCCCAAGTTCGCCCCCAGTCACGGAACTAGTCGTCTTTCGCCGAGAAATATCGAAGTAAAATATTTCACGACGAAAGTGACGCGACTGGGATTCGAACCTGCGACCTTCCGATCCGCTGGCCAGCACGCTAACCACTAGACCAACGCACCGGGTGACAAACCGTTATTATTATATCAATAATTAGAACTTTCATTGTGTTCACTTACCTGTCCTTCATCAATATCAACAACTCAAAGGAACTGCAACGATGCTAAATTTGACCAAAGATAAGATGATATTGTAAAAAAATCGAAATTGTTTTATATCGATCGGAACTCTAGATGCGTGCTTCCGACCCAATAGTTTCCTTATGTGTTTGTATAAATACGAACGAAAAGGTATTTGCCCACGTTTTGATCGGTTCTATTGGTATATATAATTCGATTTGTATGTCCACATTCCGACGACGAATCCGACGGAGCGAACGGCGCGAAGCTCAACGAGAATTGGGAACGATCGATTGCGACGAATTTAAACGAGGAGAGAGAGAGAGAGCAACGTAATGCGAAACAAAATCTACTTATGTGCATGTGTATAATGATCAATGCCCAAAAATAGTGTACCCGCGTTCGTATACCGGAAGTCCATGAGCCTTCAGTCGCGTTCTCGAGACACGTCGATAAATGTCCTTTATATGTGATAGGCCGACTCCTATACATAACGCTGATTATACGTGGGTTCGTTTTTTCTCTTAGGCATGCATGCCCAACATCGAGAAAACTACAAGTTGGAGAACGGCTGTTATTTTTTTTTTAACCACATACATACACCTATGCACAAATATACTTAGAGAAAAGTGTATGGTGTTTAAAAAAAACGCCCGTGGTTGAAGAGGGTATAGTCAAATTTCCTATAGTTTATTGACACCTTAATCATAGTATGGTTAACATAACTATAAGCGAAATGTATATCTAAACATGCGATTTTCGTGGCGTATTCGACTGTCTCTTATCCCCCAAACAACTATTAACTATTGTAAAAGGCTTGACAATATAGATATGGTTAATTCAGTGCTATCACAAAATCAGTACACAAATATTAGATGAAGTAAAAAGTTCTGAGCGTTTTTTCGCTTTATTTCGACAAGGAAATTAACATAGTTAGGATTATCCGATTTAGATCAAACATGCGCCGTTTTGGTCAATAACTTTTGTCCATTTTGAAGGCAATTTCATAATTCCGCGATTGAAGAAGTCCTCGTCCCTATTGGTAAAAAACTTGACCAGCTCATTTTCACAAGCCTCTCTTGAGGCCAATTTTGTACCATCAAGAAAATTTTGCAAAGTAATTTTATTCACTACCGAAACTGTAAGTATTATCGCCTTTCTGTACTTTCTATGACCTTCAATGACCTTATGTTATAGGTCGTTGAACTCGTTTTAAGCTCCTCTATCATGATACAGAAAAAAAACATACCGATCCATTTAAAAAAATGGAGTTGACCTTCAAATGTCCGAAGTACCTCCACCTGCAAAAAAACTATTATCGCTATCGGATGGCCCCTTTCGTACTGTGCAATTTCATTTCAGCAAATATTTCTGTGAACCTTATAGTTTCGAAGATATCCAAGGTGCTAATAGTTATTGATCCACCCTGTATACGCGCATTAATACATCAGTTTTCAAAATTCGCAATTCCAAAACGATTGCGTTGCGCCAAAAATCCATGTAAGCAGTGACATATTATCAAGAAGAACATCTGTGCAAAATTTCACCTATATCGGAGATAACAGCTTTTCGGAATGGCAGCGGGCATTACTTTTGTTTGTAATACCAAATCTACAATTAGAATAACATAGGTACCCGATAGCATAGTGGCGGCGTGCGTAATATAGGCAGAAGATAGGTAGGTAGGTTTTAGGTTCAAATCTACATGTAGGCGAAATATTTCCTTCGAAAGAAAACATTTTAGGTCAGGGAATGACGAATTATGATGAAAAAATCATTGTGGTAGAACTCTCAATTAAGTATTTTTAATTTTGCATTTATGGAATATTCTATACACCTAGAAGAAGTATCATACAATATGGTAAACATCACTATAAACATCGTCGTAAATCACAGGCAACTTTTTTATCAATGTATATATATATTTTAGACATGTTTATTATTAGGATCTGGGGGGAGTTATTTTTTGATAGTGTAAGGAAATATCCATTTTATAAAAACCTATTATATTATCTAGCATTGAACGATTAACGTATGCTTGTAAGATCGTTGGTTGCGGTTAACATATGTGCATAATTTACGCAATTGCTAAAATATCGATCAGCAGTACTATATTTCGGGCAGTAACCATAACTGTAAAATATTATTGTCCCATCAAGGAAATATAAAATATAGTTGAAAACACCGTACATTTTTCTCAGTGCACATCTACGTTGACATTTATTAAATTCCGAATCATTATCCTCGCGATCTTTATTGCCGTGGCAATTTTTTTTTTCTTCCGTCAGTCGGAAATTCGATGTTACTATTTTTTTTCGCTATTAGTATTTTTTTGCATAGTAAAAACGGCGATAGATCGTTAATCCGATTGTCCATTTGCATTTCTTTGCACAAATATCTACGTTCAATCGTTGCAAGCTCATTTCGCTTTCGGGCGTTATTTCTTTTTCTTGCGCACACCCTTCGGTCTTTAATTGTCATTAATTGCTTTATCAGCATGCTATACCATGCCCGCGAGGCTCTTATTCATGCGGCAAACGCGTGAACTTATCGAAGTGGGGAGACAGCGGATCCGAGTGTGGGTTTCCGGTTTCCGGTTGAGTCTCCCGGGACTCTCTTCCCCTCGGCAAACATTTTTTGTTTGTTTGCTTTTATCGTTATCGAAAGAACCGTGTCACCGTCACGAGTAATGAAGAGAGTGAAGAGGGGAAAGAGAGAGCAAGAGAGAGAATGAAAAGAAAAAAGGGAAGGGGCAGAGAGAGAGAGAGAGAGAGAGAGAGAGAGAGAGAAACAATTCGATGCGCGAAGCTTTCTCTATTCTTCATTTCATTGGGCCTCATTATCTTGCACCCGGTATAGGAACTATACAACTCCTGTTTAGTAATCGCGGACGATCCTCGAAAGTATACGGTGTCTTTGGTCGTGAAAAGCAACTCGACACCTCCGGGAGTTGAGCTGCCCGGTTCAACGATACCACGACAAAAAAGAAACCAGAAGAAACAACGCAGCCCCTTATCGGTCTACGCTAACTTGGATATCCGAAACTCTTCTTCTCCTTCTCGCTGTTTTCCATCCTATCTAATATTTATTTCGTATTTGCGGCTGTAGTATGGGGAGAGAAAGAGAGAGAGAGTTGAATAACAAGTTAGATCGTTGAAGCTACTCTTGGAGATTACTCTATTAAGGCCTTCTATACGCGATTTCGTGGATTTTCGTAGGTACATGTACAGAATTCGTGAAAAAAAAGTGACGTATATACAGTAAAACTTCGATTAACCAGTTGCGTATTAACCGTGCCGGGCTCCCGCCACTTATATTTTCGCGCTCTACGTAATACACACTCAAATAGTTAACTTTGTAGAAGAGATCTCATGACCAATTTGATCGAAGACCGTGATGTTTTCACAGTTTGGAAGTCGTTGAATATCAAGGAGACAATTTACGCAATCGCTCGTGCATGGAGTGGAGTAAAAAATGAAAGTATTGCACGTACGTTTCGAAAAATAATGCCGGCAGAAGACGATATTGAGATTTCGAACGATGCTCTGGAGACATCTGAGAATATTCTATCCTCTTATAGCTTTTAGCATTACAAGAAGTATATGGATTGGTAGACGTAGAAGAATAGGAAATCGAGCCGTGGTTGCAATGCAATGATAGTGATTCGGGAAATGAAGTTCTTACGGACGATGAGCTGATACCCGGGACGTTCTAAAACAATCGAACTCATTGCCTATGGGATGACAGGTAGAAAATTAATCCGACAGCGATGAGAGTTTGCTATCGATTAAACCAGTCACATACAGATAAGCTGGAGAGGCGATTCAAATTGTTCTAAATTATTTTGAACAACAGGCGGATGCCGCTACTATCGATATCTTGAATCTCAGGCGAATGAGACAATAGCAATACACCAAAGTAGAAATCAGAGGCAGACTAAGTAACATATTTTTCCCAAAAAAGAAATTAAAGAAGCGAGTGATAACTATATAAATGTATACCAAAGTCGTATTGGTCGTTATAAAAGCTCGTATATATATTGTTTATTTACAATACTGTACCAAAAAAAACATTATATAAATTCCGATTATTCATGGACTATTCGATGCCAGCTTGCCCGGTCAATCGAGGTTTCACAGTATTGCCAAATTTTTCTTCATACAATATTTACTCAATCTCTTAACTGCCTAAAAAATAATAATTACGGAAATATTGAAAAATGGCGGAGTTATTGGCCGGTATGTAAATCTTTTTTTTTTACGCACGTGTTGATAGCGACATTCCTCAGCGTCAAACTGAGTGTCCGTAAAAGAAAATGGACATAGTAATAATTACACTAGCTTGCGTTCGCGGCTTCGCCCGCTCGGAATGTGGCCCATGGAAACTTCATTACCAGTCCCACCCCTTATATAGGGATTATTTTTTAAAATGCTAAAATATTCGTTTTATTATTTCGGGCTGATTTGTTTTTTTAAAGACGCGTTAAAGTATTTACGAAGAATAATAATGAATAATAAAAGAACCGATTTTTTTCTCTGCTGGAGGCAGTTAACCTCTTAAAAACACGTTGAAGAGGACCAGAAAAATCATTTCAGAGTTACAAGTATAATTAAAATATATTTTATTTTGTTGTTATTTTTCAGTACGCTGGAATACGCATCGGACCAGTTGTCAAGAAGGACGTCATGAAGGCGTCAATAATGTTGGAGCACGATAGTCAGTGAGTAAATTAATTCCATCCCCATCCCAGCGGCTATCTCTTAGGTTCTTTTTCTTACGTTTAAACCTTCGACTCCATGTACGTTTTCATGAGACAGCTTTAAAAAAATTATGCTCTTTTTTTGGATCGTCACTTCGACTCGATACAGCTACGGAAACTGCATTCGTTCGCTTGATCCCCGAAACTACTTTTTTGGCTTCTTTCTTTTCTTTCCCCATCGCAGGTACGCAACGATTCTGGCTTTCGATGTCAAGGTCGAACGAGACGCTCAGGAGCTTGCCGATTCGCTCGGCGTCAAGATCTTCCTGGCCGATATAATCTACCATCTCTTCGACAAATTCACTGCGTACAGGGAGGCTCTGAAGCAACGGAAGAGAGAGGAGAACAAGCACATAGCCGTTTTCCCCTGCAAGCTGCGAGTATTGCCGCAGGTAAATTTCACTCGCGTTATATTCTTGCCGATCATTCTCGTGCTATCTCGCCAATGATTCTCGCTTATATATGAATGAGGGAAGTAAGAATAAACTGAGAACAATTCCATCGAGTTGTCTCGTATGAGCACGAGAACTCAAAACCTACATAGTATTACAGCATTTGAACTTTATAATAAAATGTATTTTTCGAAACGATCATATTGAATGTAGTATTGAATATTATGTAATATTACTACATAAAAATGAAAACTTCACATTTTCGCGTTTTCCGTCGAAACTAACTTTCCGATGGGCTTGCTTACAGCACATTTCGACGCAAAATCATGCGCTAATAAAAAATGTTCGAGTTAGAACTTGATCGGAGTAGAACTCTGAGATTTTTAAACGTTTGAACGGAAAATTCGATGTCCCGGGCCAAATATTGTCCGAAAGAGGTTGGGGGTCGGAAATTAGCGATGAACGAGCGATTTTGCATCCAATGAGACATCGCCGAATCAGTTTTAGTGGAAAATGAAAACTCCACATTTTCGCATTTCTCGTCGAAACTAGCTTTCCGATGGGCTTGCTACAGCACTTTTCCATGCAAAATCATGCGTTGATTACAAATTTTCGGGTTAAAATTGGATTGGAGCAGAACTCTGCGTTCTTAACACGTGTAAACGGAAAAATCGATGTCTCGGGCCAAATAATGCCCGAATGAGGTTAGGGGTCGGAAAATAGCGAATTTTTGCATCGAATGAGACATCGCCGAATCAGTTTTATTGATAGTTTCGACGAAAAACACATTTTCGTGTCTTTCGTCGAAACTAGCTTCATAAACTAATGAAATTTATTCGTTCGCTGGACATTTTTAACGTTTTCTCAACTTTGCCGAATCAAAAACTTTTTATAAAACGTTGCAGGTCGAACGTTTTTCACCATGTAAATAACCTGGAGTCAATGACGCTTTAGCGATCAGTCAGTCGTGCCAATGGCAGAGATTGCCGCCGCTGTCAAGTATATCGGTTATTTTTTCTCGAATAAAATTGCAACATATTTATCCTTAATTGCAAAAAGGATAAGTATTAATATCATTTCCCGGCTGTTTGAAATTGTCCAATAATAATTTATTTTTACGCGAAATTTTATTCGCAAGAAGTTGGCAGTGTGCCCAAAACGCATTGTATTTCCATCCCCACTTTTGTAGCTAAAGAACGGTATCGAAACTCCTTGATATCTGTCAGGGTCAGCTTTAAAAAGTTATATATATTTATGTGTTTGTGTGAAGGCATTGATTTGCGTTATTGATATTTAGGTTTGATAGAGTGCCGCGTCCGTTCCGAATGCATCGGTACAGGAGCGAGTAGTAACGCGAGAACTCCCGAGATCAAGCTCTTATCGCCGGATATGAGAGAGCAACTGAGCGGACTCTGATATAAAAGGGAGCGAGGCTCCCTTTCCCTCTCTCTCTCTCTCTCTCTCTCTCTCTCTCTCTCTCTCTCTCTCTCTCTCTCTCTCTTTCTTTCTCTTTCTCTTTCTTTCTCCCGCTGTCATAATTTTTCCTGTCACAAGACGACGACGGGATGTGAAAGCCGTTACGGAAAGTAGTAATAGCGTACAATGGTGGATAGTCGACGTACGTTCTCCTCTTCTTACGCGTTGCGCGAAAATATTGTTCAGTTTCGCAAGAGGGGGGGGAGAGAGAGAGAGAGAGAGAGAGAGAGAGAGAGAGAGAGAGAGAGAGAGAGGGAGAGGGAGAGGGAGAGGGAGAGGGAGAGGGAGAGGGAGAAGGAGAGAGAGTAGTTGGAGAAAAAAGACAGAAGAAAGAGAGAAAGGGAGAAGTGGGAAAGAGGAGAAAGCGAGACCGTTGATTTATAATTGTTTATTTTCCTCTCATTTCCAGCACATATTCAATTCGCGAGATCCCATCGTTGTTGGTATAATGGTAGAGGCGGGAATACTCAAGGATGGTACACCTGTATGCGTTCCCAGCAAAGAGGTGAGTTTCGTCCTCTATTACAATGCATGGACGTAAGTCTCATTGAGAGACTCACACGATCGCGACGATGCGCAAAATCGATTATATTCGTAATAAAACCAAAAGTTGTGCAAATTAGAATTCTGCGCATTGCTTCTTCGGCATTTTATTTCCGTCACGAAGTTTTACTGCATGGGGAAGTCGGTGTTTCCAAAATTTACGTCCTCGAGGAATCTTTGTGAGCGAAATAAAATTATGTCAAAGTCATATGCGCAGACCTCGAATTTGTACGATTTTTTTTTGCCCACAACTGTATTTTAATAATACGATGACAAAAATTACTTACTATCGATGTGTCAAGTATAAATCTTATATAGTTACTTTTTATGTACGGAAATTAGAATGGCAAGAAAGTTGTAGTACGAAGAAATGGTCTCTTCAGAAAATTTCAACTTTTTTAGTGGGTCTGCATAAACTCGAGGCCAAGAAAACAGCCCGATTTTCAATGATTTCTCCTGATGAGAGTATGAAATGACGAGGACGCGAATTCACACACAATTTATTAATGTTTTGCCAAGTTGGAGTTGGTTTTTAATTGTTAAATGTTGATGAACGATGAAGTTTATTATTTGAAAGAAGTGCCGCCGTCGCGTTTCGGTCAGTCAGTGTGATAATTCTGGCAAACAGGGTGATTTGAAATGATAAATTAAAAAGTGTACTTTTATTGTGATAATCAAACTTTCGTATGATGGGATACGTTTTTGAAATATTGGACATTACAATAATGGCAAGTTATGAAAAAAAAAATCGATTTTCGACAAAAGAAAACAACTGTAATGATTTGTTACTGACAAATGGGTAAACATTAAAAAAAAATTATTTGGTCATATGACGGAAAATATTATAAAGTACGTCATGTCCAAATTTGAAGTAAATCGGAGGGACAGATTTTAAGATGGGACTTACACCGTTTTATAAAACATAGTTTCGAGAAAAATGCTAAAAATGAAAGGGGAAATCGCAGCTGGGCGGTTCGCTGTAGCGCAATTGGTAATCTAACCCGTCATAAAAATCATCATAACTTGGTAAATTTTTAGAGTTTTTACAAAATCTTTGTTGTAAATTAAAGTTAAATTTTTAAATTTAACTTTAATTTACAACAAAGATTTTGTAAAATTAAATTAAATTTTTGACAGTTTGGGCTTTTGCAGGTCAATTAAAACCAAATCTGTTCAACAATTCAACAGTTCTGATTGCCATAAAAGTGGAATTATATGATCGATTTTAATGATAGTGAAATGGAAGTAAATTACAGTAAACAAGGTTTTTCAAATAATGGAAAAATGAATGTGTGAAAAGACGTTTTTTTTTTTTCTGAAAATTCAAATTTCCTGAAAATCGAGGAAATATTTCACCAAAGTTTGCAAAATTTAATCCGAAAATACCTTCTACGATAAATTACACTACTCCAAAGAATTAAAGGAACAGAACGTTTTTTCCCTTTTTTAAAATGTTTTTTGAAGCCCTGTATCTCTGTGAAAAATGGTCGTATCGAGATGAAAAAAAAAGCATTTTGAAGCTTCAAGTCTAGTTTTGAGATCTTTTCGCAAACATTTTTTGTAAGCTACGGTTATCTCGCAATCATAAGAAATAGCGCGAGACAAAAATTTTCATTTTTTTTTGTTTTTTTTTTACAAGGGTCCACGGGCTCGGGAATTTTTTTTCAGTTGAACCAATACATAGGTCATTTAGCTTGTTTATTCAGATACAATTTCATATTTTATCAGCTTCTCTACGACAATTTTTTGCTGAGATATCTGACTTTGAATGAAAAAGGATTCTTTTGTCTTTGATCATCGATATCTCAGCTACCAATAATCGCATAGGAAATTAAAAGGCAGTTTTAAAAACGTGAATACATATCCTACAATACCGTTTCATTGATTTTTGAGAAACAATTTTTTTTCCACCCTTAACATTAATTTGAAAAAAGTACAAAAAATTACTTTTTCTGGTTTTCAGTAAATCTACCACTACGTTACAAATATTTATGGAAAGACTAACGTTGCCAGTTTTTTTTTCAGCTTAATGAACCCCCCCCCCCCCCCCCCAGTTACTGTAGCGCAGTACATTTTCAAATTAATCCATCGAACCGTTTTTCCGGACCGATTGATCAAAGTTTTACAAAACAATTAAAGGAACAAGTGTATCATTCCTAAACATCGTGTAATCATCATGAAAATGAAGATAACAATTTTTTCCGACTTTTGTTGAAACTTTGCACTAGTTACACGTTAAATTTGAAAAAAAATATTCAAATCATTTCAAAATAAAAATTATTTTTGTCAATACTGACTCATATTAGACACGACCTTTGCGTACCATAATTTCACTCATCTTCGATTGCATTTATTAAAAGTTTTCCACTCTCCAATTTTTTTTAATTAAATTTTTTGATTATTTTTCGAAATTTTTTTTCTTGAATTTAATAAGTAACTAGTGCAAAGTTGTGGAAAAAAGTCTTTCCACAACGATGTTTAGGAACACTTGTTCCTTTAATTGTTTTGTAAAACTTTGATCAATCGGTCCGGAAAAAACGGTTCGATGGATCAATTTGAAAATTTACAGGGCTATTAGGGGTACATTAAGCTGAAAAAAACCTGGCAGCGTTAGTCCTTCCATGAATATTTGTAAAGTAATGGTAGATTTACTGAAACACCAGAAAAAGTCATTTCTTTGTACTTTTTTCAAATTGATGTTAAGGGTGGAAAAAAATTGTTTCTCAAAAATCAATGAAAGGGTCCTGTAGGAAATGTATTCAAGTTTTCAAAACTGCCCCTTAATTCCCTGTGCGATCATTCGTTGCTGAGATATCGATGATCAAAGACAAAGGGATTCTGTTTCATTCGAAGTCCGATATCTCATCCAAAAATTGACGTAGAGAGACTGACAAAAAACGAAATTGTAGCTGAATAAACAAGATAACTAACCTATACATTGATTGAACTGAAAAAAGATTTCCCGAACCCGTGGACCCGTGAAAAAAAAACGAAGAAATTTTGAAAATTTTTGTCTCGCGCTATTTCTTATGATTGCGAGATAACTGTAGCACATAAAAAGATTTTGCCAAAAGATCTCAAAACTAGAAACTTAGAGCTTCAAAATGCTTTTTTTTTCATCTTGATACGACCATTTTTCACAGAGATACAGCGCTCCAAAAAACACTTCAAAAAAGGAAAGAAATTTGCTGGTCTTTTAATTCTTTGGAGTAGTGTATTTCCATACGAAAATTTAATCAGATATTTAAAAAGTCATGGGGTACCGTTATGGAGCTATATAAAATTTTACTAAAAATTAAAATTTCCATCGGTTTTCACTAAATTCTTTAGTTTAAGTTTTTTTTATTGTAGTGTGTGAAAAAGATAAGTACTGAAAACAAAAACACAAAAACGGAATGCCCGCTAGGAAGAAAAATAACAAGGATATAATCAGCCGATTAATCAATAATAACGATTTTGTCGAATACGAAAAAAACTGACAATTTATTTCTTAATCGTAAAGATACGGAGCGAAGTCTCTTTTATTTGATCGCAAGAAAAAAGTTTTTCTGAATAAGCTATTTATTTCTCCATATCTAAAAAAATACACAGACAATTCTTCTTTTTTTCACGATTTTTGCGAATTATTTTGCCGCGAGAAAAGAGAGTCTAACCAGACGCGATTTCATCGGCAAATTTGGTCTTGGCAAGACTTTTTTTTGTATAATTTCCAAAAGCTTAAGAGCGGTTCACGACTCGTACATGGTTATCGTGGATCTCACAATCGATGTGCGAAAGTTGCCTTCGCCCTCACGAAAATTACCACGCGCCCACGACACCGCATTTCATTCTGCGTTGCTCGATCCACGCGACACGAGACAATTTTCCTACAGCTCTAGGTATGTCTCCCGGACTTGCCGCTTGCGATTCTCTCTGTCTGTATAAACAAATAAATATAGATATACGCGTATGCACATGTACATAATATTCTTTGCCAAATGAAATCGAGACACACAGGCACGGCCGTCAACTGCCCACGCTGTTCTTCCATAGTGTTGGCGTACCACTTCGACAGAGTTTAAGACGACAAAAATGGGGATAAAAATAGAAGAAAAGCAAAAAATGACTGAAGAAAAATTGCAACGATATATTCTTTTCTTTTTCAGTTGAAATGAAATAAGAATTGAGAAATCTGCTAAGTGAGTGTCGGACCATGCACAAAGTATTATGGTATGGTGTACGACAATAATTTATTAGATACTAATTTCGATTTCATCTAATAATCCCCGATCATAATACTTTAATGGTACAGGCCCGGTGACCCCTCGTTTGTTCTTTGATATTTTATTAACACGACTTGAAGCAACATGCGACAAAGTTATTCGTGTAGTCCCCTTATGAAGTTTCCATGAAATCAACTTAACGATAACTTAGTTGTCCATATCTCGTGAATTTGGTGATGCAGGTAAACCGAAATAACTTTAATTCAAAAATCTAATCAAATGTAAGTACTTAGAATTTTTCCATTTTTACCAAATCCACTGTTGCAAAATTAGAGGGGAGTGGGGCATATTTGAACATCAATTTAAAGCTTGATGTTTCGCGAACCGGGTTTTAGGTAATATTGTTGTCTACAGCGCTGTTTTGGAGGTGATTTTTAGGATGGAATTACACTGTTAAACTGTTCCAGTTTTCTTTCTGAAATTTTCTACACACGTTTATTGATTCTCTAAGAATATGTATAAATTTAAAAAAATGTTATTATCATGTATTGGGTCTATGCATATTCTATAAATCCGTTCATAGAAGTCATGAGATCGTTGGGCAAAAAAGTCATCCAAGTGGTTTTCGAGGACGTCCAGGGAACTGAAAGTTTTATAATTCAAACTGTTCTGTAGCACCAGGAATAAGTGATAGTCTGAAGGTGCAAGGTCCGGACTATACGGTGGGTGTACCAAAAAAATCCCACCCTACCTTATTTGCTGCTGTTTGAGCAGCAAATCATAAGCTGAAATTCGGTCCATGAAATTATTTTCGCTCAATTCGTGCTGTATCCAAACATTAAGCTTGTTTGCCATTCTAAGCTTCCGTAAATGTCTCGAAACAGTTGATTGGTCAATCTTAAAGTAGTCGCTGTAGTCGTCAAATGCCGGTCGGAGTCGATGAAAGTCTTGATTTTATCAGCATCATTAGTGACTGACCGATCGGAGCGAGGAGCATCTTGGAGATCAAAATCTCCATAACGAAATTTCGCAAATCACTTCAGGCATACACTTTCGCTCCCGGCATTCTCTTCGTACACGGCGCGTCGAAAACTCTTTTGTGAGTTTTCGACGCGTTTTTGCCTTTTCGGAAATAAAAAAGTGAAATATATCGAAAATGCACGTTTTTTTCCTTCCATGTTCAAGATATAATTAAACTTCCCATACGTCACGAATCTCAATGGATAATTTTTTTTTAATGTTGGCACAAGTTTCAGCTTTCACTTAATATATGACACTTCATATGGTTGACGCATGTGCGAGCGGAAAAACGACTGTGAATGACATCTGTCGGAATTTCGCTACGGAATTGTACTTAGACCCAATACTTTTGTACGTTTGTTTACGACGGTGAGTGAAAACTCTCCTAATTGACGAGCAGGGTTGTGGACGCTGTATGAATGTAAAGAAAAATCATACATACTTTTGATCTGTACGAGTGTTGTGAGGTTGCTACCAGGCTAAGTAAAAAAAATACAAAATGGCGGCATGCAAAACTTTGGTTATCAGTTTTTCCTATTTTTCTGACCATTCTACGAGTTCTATAAAGCAAAAAAAATATGATTTCCACTCAATTCTGCTACCGACGTTGAAAAACAGTCTACTGAAGGTGAATGCCAAAACTGAGTTGAATCGGCCAATTGGTTATCGAGATATTGTGGTTGCTGATTTGAAAAACATAGTTTCGAGAAAAATACGCCGTTAAAGTTTGCTGCCTCTCAACCGCGCTCTCCGAGCGCACTCCTTATAATTCCTATAACTCGGCTAATTTTAGGAGTATCATTAAACGATTTTTACAGACGATTCAGAATGGTCTATAGAACAATAAAATAACATTAAAAAACAACGATTTTTCAAATTTCTCGACAACAATGCTGTTTTAAAAACGAAAAATGGTGAATAAAACCTCAACTTAATGTTCAAAGACCCGTCCAATAGTCTCAAGCGATAGGGTGCGTGAAGAAAAAATGCCGTCCCCATTTTACATATGGGATAATGACAGGGTGTCTACTGACCTGAAAAGTCATGAAAAGTCTTAAATGTCATGAAATTACACTCGACCCTGAAAAAGTCATGAAGTGTCATGAAATATCACCAGTCTACCTGATTTTTTTAAAGATCTCTGCAGCGCTCATTATCATGGCCTATCTGTGTATTAATTTATCCATAATAATTTTAAATTTTCGCAGTTTTGCGCCAATCTACGGTGTTAGAAAAAAAGGTAGTAGAAAAAAATGATTGGTTATCTCAACATAGTTTTTCTTTGTTATCCGTGTAAAGCGACTAGATGATTCCTAAAGTTCCTAAATGAATGAAATATTTTTCCAGATGTTCCCAAAATATATTTCCTTACAGCAAACTTGAAATGATGTTTGTCTCACATTTTTTACTACACATGGAATTGCACAGTTTGGTGACTTTTCGTTTATTTCGTATACTTTTTATTGGTATACAACTCACATCTGTTTCAAAGAGCAGAATATAAATATAAAAGATTAGAAAATTAGTCACACTGAAAAATTATAAAGTATACTTTTATACCAGAAAGTCATACTAAAAGTCATGAAAAAATCCCTATTCCTTGCTTCGAAAATCCTTACATGTCATGAAATTTCAGTTCTGGTCAAAATTAGACACCCTGAATAACCTTTAAAAAATCATTTTCACACTTTTGCTACATACCAATTGAGATCCCTATTTGAAGCATCGATTTGCAAATTTGCATGCATATATCTTCAAAACTGTAGATACTATGAGGCTGTGACAGACAGACGGACGAACACAACGAAGTCATAAGGGTTCTTTGTTTAACTAGGGAACCCTGAAAAAAGATGAAAAAAAAAAAATACCTGGAAGAAACGGAAAAGTGAATTTGAAAGCAAGCAAATTGTAGAAAACTGGCTTGGGTGTATCTCGTGGGCGCGTGTGGGGACGTGTACAAAACTCGCCGCGAGTTACGCCCCGGTCTTTGGTCTCTCTGTCTCGCTCTCTCTCTCTTTCTCACGTCGATTATATTCCCGCGACTCGTAGGAGCGCGCCTTCTCGCGCGCTCTTTAGGATCGCTCTCGGTACGCAGGATAGGATACGCAAGCCGGCTGTGTATACACCGCCGCGCGCTCGTAGGCGTGTACGGCAAATATTTTTTTCGTCGTCGGCTCAACGTCGCCTCCTGCGGTGTGCGGAGATCGAAAGGAAAGAAAAAAAAAAAAACAAACGTTTATTACACGCGTTCGCATATAATGGGGCCTCGGCGTGCGCGAGGTCCTTTTCCACTCGTCCTTTCGCACCGAGCAATTTATCGCTGCTTTTTTAAATTTCTTTTCCGATTCTCATTCGTAAAGAGTACCGATGAGCAAATAAATAAATAGAGACACATATGAATGGAAGAGTCAATGAATACGGGAATCCACGAGTAGAGGAGTCATCAAAACCGAAAATCAACGTAGATCAATAAATAGAGAAATCTTGGGGAGGCTGTCACTTCGGAATTTAATATTCACCATTTTCAATGTTGGATAAATCAACCAGTGAATGGACGAACAACGATACTGTAGGATTCAAATGGACTGTAGAATGGAAATATTATCAAAACAAACTTTTCAATTGCTACAGCTAACAAAAGATATTGTTCTGATAGAAAAAAATATTCGAGGTTTGGTAAAACCTCAATTAAGGCGGGCAACCACTTTAGGAGACCGAAAATTAGATGATTTTTTGGATTTTTTTTATTGTGAAAAAAAAAACGGAAATTTCCGCAACTCTGACAATAATTTATTCATATTTTCATGCATCTCTGGTAATTTTTTCAAGTTATTCCATGCATTAAATAAGGTGTAATCCGCTGTGTCCTTATCGTCGTTGTCGATTTGCGGGAATTGTGCAGCTCGCAATTCGCATCTGAAATAGTCTAAAAAAATTTTATACATTCTGGAGATGTTTATAAGAACATGAACCTAAATTTTGAAAAAAAAAATCGAGAATTGAATGTTGGAACGTGTTTGAAAAAAAAATGATCGATTTTTAGAATTTTTTTTCCCGGCCTTTTGCAGTAATAAATATGTTTTTAACAATCTAATCTTTCCAACTTTAGGTGCATGTTATAATAAATTATATTATGTAAACGCGTTCCAAATTTTAAGATGGTTCAACAATTAGTTTTCGAGTTATGATTCCCGCAAATTGAAAAAATGTCGCTTCGAGAAAAACATGTTTAAAGTTTCACAAACGAAAAACTCAAAGTCAAATGTGTTTAATCAAATGATAAAGTGTCTTACCGATTAATCAGCGATTCCAGCACTATACAGCAGTCCTTCCTCTTCCTCATGCAACTCATTTGGAGCTTGCATTTCCTCTTTACGAGCTTGTCGAGCTTCTTTTGTCTCTAATAATTTTTTTCTATTTTGCCGAGCGCTAGCACTCGGACCCTCGGTTTCACTTGCATCTTTCTTAGTAAACTGATTCCCATGGAAAGATCTCATCCGTGGCTTTTGGCGTCTTTCAGATGTGTTATGATCACCTTTTGGATACGATGACATTTTGAAACTGCAGAATATTCACGATGCGTACTAGGCAAAAGCCGAAGCTAAACTGAATCCAGAATGACGGTGACGCTTCTAGAAGCTTCTATTCTAGCAATTTATAGTACATGTTCTTTTTCAAATAATATAATAAAAGACCTTCTGAATCATCTGTTCCACCCCAAAGCAAACGTACAATGATCTACGTCAGCAGGTGACTCATAAAAAGGGACTACCTAACTGAGCGCTCGTGGATACCTGAGCGCGCTTGGGAGTCGAGCGGAAAGTCTTTATCATTTATATACATACCGTTAGAAGGAATCCGAATATCGTTTTGAAATTTTCAGGGCGTATTCTTAAGATATTTTGCTAATGATTTATGAAATAAAAAAAAATGATTTTTGGAAGCATCTAAAGTGGTTGCCCGCCTTAACCGAGCAGGCTGGGACCGGAGGGTCCATGGATAATCGGAATTTTAATATTTGTTTTTAGTACAGTATTATGAAAAAACAATATATATACGGGCTTTTATAAAGACTAAGACGACTTTGGTATACATTTATGTACTTATCACTCGCTTCTTTAGTTTCTTTTCTGGGCAAAACTGTGTTACTTTAATCTGCTTTTGACTTGTACTTTCGTTTATTGCTATTACCTCTCTCGTTCGCCTGAAACTCGAGATATTGATAGTATCGATATCCTCCTGTTGTTCGAAATAATTCAGAACTATTTGAATCGCCACTCCAGCTTATCTGTGTGTGACTGGTTTAATCGATAGCAAACTCTCATCGCTGTCGGATTAATTTTCTACCTCTCATCCCATAGGCAATGTGTTCGATTGTTTTAGAACGTCCCGTATCAGCTCATCGTCCGTAAGAACTTCATGTCTCGAATCACTATTATCGTATTGCAACCATCACTCGATTTCCGATTATTCTATGTCTCAATTCATCTACTTCTTGTAGTACTGGTGCGAAGCCATATAGAGACAAAATGTTCTCAGATGTCTCTAGATCATCGTTCGGGATCTCAATGTTGTCTTCTGCCGGCATTATTTTTCGAAACGATCGTGCAATACTTTCATTTTTTACTCCACTCTATGCACGAGCGACTGTGTAAATTGTCTTCTTGATATTCAACGACTTCCAGAATGTCAACACAACACGGTCTCCGATCAAATCGATCATGAGATTTCTTCTATAAAGTTAACGCTTTGAGTGTATGTATATTACATAGCGCGCGAAAATATAAGTAGCGGGAGCCCGGCACGGTTAATCTGCACCTGGTTAATCGAGGTTTTATTGTAATTGCAACAAATAATATTGTAGGAATTGATAAATAAGTAGCAAAATTACTAAATCGCCAGTGAATGGATGAAATGACCAGTAAATGGACACTCGACCACCAGTAAATGGACGTGCAGTGTAGATGAACGCTGTAAAGGATAACGATTTATTATTTCTTTTTATTAAATGCTAGATTTGTAGATCACTGTTGCACAAAATTTATAATATTCTTAACCCTTAACTGCCTAATAAAAAATATCGATTTCAAAAATATAAAAAATTGGCGGAGCTATTAGCTAGTAAGTGAATGGTTGTTCTTGACGCACGCGTTGATGGTGACCAGTCTTCGGCGTCGAGATGAGTGTCCGAAAAAGAAATTCCACCTATTTATAATTACATAACAGATGTCCCTTTGCTGTTAACCGAAATAGTAATTTATGCTACAAGTGCGGAAAACAACGAATTCCATCGCGCGTGAAGTTGCCGCATGAGCCGAAGGCTTATGGTGCATTTCACACGAGTACGAGTGTGATTTGCAGCACGAGCCGAAGGCGAGTGCTGTAACCACACGAGTACGAGTGAGAAATGCACCATAAGTCGAGGCGAATTCGGCAACTTACGCGCGATGTAATTCGTTTTTTTTCGCACATGTCCCATACATTATTTTTTGCAATGACTGTCTCGAAAGTGGGATTTGAGATTCAACAAAACCAATAACAATTATATTCAAATATATCACATCAGTTCAGATCATTTCCTTGTCAGAAAATACGACTGTGATAAGTTGACGTTTCATATGACATGAATTTCGCTACATTCAAGTTTGTTCAATCGGTCCAAAATCGTAGAACAAAAAACTATCAACTGTGAAAAAAAACCGTTTTTTCGCGAATCAATGTGGTAAAGTGAGCTATAAATGGATTTTTTTCCGCACTAGTGCGGGAAAGTCTCACATTCCCGCACTAGTGCGGGAAAGTAAGCATCGTTGAGAAATAAGCCACTTTCCGCACGCTAAACACCAATCGAAAATCGCACTTTCGGGGCAGGCATTGCGAAAAAAATATTTTTTTTAAATCATGTTGACATGGGCGTAAGGGAAAGGTGTACGAGTTGATCCCTTGGGGTAAGATGATCATTTTCAATTGCGACGAAACTATTAACGCTATCTAGTGATATTCTTTGGTAAAGATAGCGCCCCGCATCCCCCCCCCCCCCCCCCCCCCCCGCGTTAATCAATTAATGTGTGTGTGGTAAACTGTGCACTTGTTTTGGCGGTAAAAAAATTAAAATTGTGAGCTGTTGATCTAAAGTAACGTTGACTTTAAGCTTACGGAACTTTTATTGTATACTGCCAGTTGCAATCATTTTTGTGTTTGTGGCTTTATAATATGCTCAATTTGGTTTTTTTGGTTGGCGTGATAACAGTGGAACAATTATAGTTTATGTTACCGAGCAATAAATGAAAAAGTTGAGTTTGGGGCAAGATGATTCCCTTCGAGGTGTACAAGATGATACCTAGGGATCATCTTGTACACAAATGACCTACTTCATTTTTGTTAAATATTATGTCGTATCATATTAAATATTATTATATTATGAAATTATTATTATTATTTATCATTTTATTATAATTTTATTATTATTTTTATTTATTTATTTATTTATTATTATTACTATTATTAAATATGAACTTTTAATGTATGATTCATCTGACAAATAATAATTAATATACCTAAGTGATTTAAGGCTGGCTGTAGAAGACTGATTTAGTTTAATTCTAGTTGGGTTAGATGAAACTTATAATATACTTAAAGGTTATTTAACTTGTAAGTTCAGTTTATGTTGTATACCTAAGATTAATGCATATAAAAGTGTAAACTCGAGCAATATTTATCTATATTTACCTAATTTCTCCAAAATAAAAAAAAATCCCAAAATAGGAACGAGATGATCCGGGGGGTCATCTTGTCCATACCCTATGGATCATCTTGGACATCAGGGTGTCCAAGATAATCCTTATGTAAGGTTTAAAATATTGTTTTTTTTTATTGAAGCACTAATAAATTGAATATTTCGAACATGTCAATCGTAAGGTAGATATTCGAATATGCCAGTAGTAAACGTTCTCAGATCTTAATTATGTTGAATATCTTTGAAATTATGAGCATTTTCCCTTAAGAGGATCACCTCGTACACCTTTCCCCTACTTAAGCTTTTTGACTCAATTTTCTACTAATTAATTATTTATTTAAAAAATTCGGGTAATCATTTTTTTTTTTACTTTTTGACGTTCAAGTGGCAGTTATTGATAAATAGAATATGCCGTAAAAATTAGAACGCGATCGGAATCACGCTTGGTAGGTTTGAATTGTCACGAGGCCAAAAAAAGCGATTCGTGGGTCGTATGCCTACTTCGACCGGTCATCTGCCTACTTCGAAGAAAGTTTCGACGCTCAAAATCCTGTAACGTGATCGTTAACTTGACATTTACAACTCTAAAAAGCTTATATTCTTAAAACTTCACACTAAAGTAATAACGAAAAGCGAAGAATTGTATTTTTTTTCGCATATTCAAGGCCTTAATCCAGTAGGATAAGAATTCAATGCTACGGTGACAAAGCCAGTACATGAAAAAAAATGAATAAACAAATAGAGCAATCCACGAATGAAACACGAATGAGTAATAGCGCGCGATTCACGTGTTTCATTTACATTTCTAAACATCGTTTAAATGTACCAACGAATATTAACCAAACGACAAAAATTATAATTCAATTGCACCCTACACTTTTCTTCTCCCTCGCTTTTTCGTCCCCTGCGCGGTTTTTTTTCCTCACCTCGCGCGAAAATAAAGCAAAGCTTAGGGTAATTAGGGAAACGACGATATAAAATAAGTTACGAGCGCGTAAAGATTCGGTCGCTAATGTCTCGCGTGCGCGCGCATGCACGGTCGAAACTGCCATATACACCAGAGGAAGAAGAACGAGGTGTTGAACGAACTCGTCCGATAATCATCTATCCCATAAATTATTCAGGATCATACTGTAGAAGAGTCCGTAATTTAATCGCGGAGATTCGTGGAACACGGCATCGGTCATATCCCATTCGAGACTCGTTCTCATATATATATATATATATAAATCGTGCGAAAAAATAATGAAAAAATAAAATAAAAATTCAGAGCCTCGCGCGAGTTCTTTCCATTATAATGCTTCTTTGGAACGTCGCGATGGGGCCACGCGACCCCTATTGGCCTCTCGCGGCCTCTGAACACTGGAACCCACACACACACACATATATATATATATGTGTCGTTGACATACGGTATACGATCGCATATACCATCTCACAAACGGTCAAACAGTTACGAGCGATTCTCGGCCGTAACTGTTCGGATGTAGAAGGAAAGACAGAGAAAGAGATGAAGAGCGAAAGAGCGGTAGTGGAGAGGAGTAGGGGGGTCCCCGGGGACCACCACCACCACCCCATCAATCCGCGTCGCGTATTTTCTGAGGGCTCTCGTCGAGCCTGTGTTTGCGAGTGCGTATGTGGTCAAATGTTTGTGTGTGTGTGTTTGCCCGCGCGTAGAGAATCCTTTTGATTTTGTTTGATTTTGTTTTTTTTTCGTTTTTAATTTTTTCACTTTTCCTTAATTTTGACGAAGCTTACATGTCGCACGTTTGAGGGAAAATATTTTTCTGCGATATCTTTGAGTTTCGCGCCAAACGGTTATTATGAATGCGGCGGATCTATACTGGACGACACGTATGTATCCCGGTCTGGAGGAACAGCGAGAGTCGCTTCACGACGAGATCGGGCGGACAAAGAGGGAGAGAGAGAAATAAAAAGAGAGAGAAAGAGAGAGAGAGAGAGAGAGAGAGGTAGCTCGATGTGCGGTTTTGCGTGTGCGTTTTAGGTGGGCCGCGTGCGAAGGCTCGCTAATCAGGTTTCCTCTCGCCGCGAAGGCTTATGCGCGCGACTATCAACGCGAGAGAGAGAGAGAGAGAGAGAGAGAGAGAGAGAGAGAGAGAGAGAGAGAGAGAGAGAGAGAGAGAGAGAGAGAGAGAGCGAGCTAGCCGCGTGCGACTCTCGCGCGCCCTCGCATAGAAAGCAGCCCCGCCATATAGTTAGCCCACGTGCCTCGTTTCACCGTTCCTTAAAAATGAATGAGAAAAAAAAATGTTTCTCTTAATTTTTTCGCAACACCGCCGCGACTGAATGCCGTGACTACGAAGCTCTCCGATCGCGATCGAGCGCATTTCGTATATACAACGGAGGATGAACGGGTTACAATCGCTATATATATATATATACGCTAGCCTTGGCTCGTGACTTCGTCTGTGTGGACTTTAGGATTTGATTCAGATAGGAGATAAACAAAGGACAGAAAAAAGTATGGAATAAAGAAAGAAGGTAGAGTGTTATATTTCTTAGGCACCGTGGTAGACTGACTGACGGAGATAAGGGTTGGTAATTAATGAAACAATAGTATAAAAGTACCGACCTTCAAATCCAGTATCGCACAATGTCATTGTTGTCTACAGAAATATATGGCTTTGCAATATAGTTCTGTAGAGAACATTGTATGATTTGGGGTCTTTGGCAAGCACACTGAGAGAGAAGTGTATGGTATTTAGAAAAAATACCCATGGTGAAAGACAGTACCCGAGTGAACATTTTCGAGCCGTGTTCAACCCGCAAAATAAAGTCCTTCCCTGAGCAGAGATCGGCGATAGCGGATTATCGGGTACCTAAACGAGGATACAATGTTCGGAATACCAATATGTTAGGGCCTCCGATGAATCTGCCGAATGACAGAAACAGGGCATTGTCATTGAGAGGAGGCCAATGCAGAGCGCAACTGAACCTGCGAAAACCCAGGTGGGCCTACTTTGAGCGAATCTACTGGCCCCCCTTTCGGGCCTACTGTAGGTGCACTGTAAACCCTCTGGACTCTCCATTCAGCGACAATGTATTTATTTCGTCATCGATCGGATTATCGATCATGCCACAATGGAGTGTTGATGGAGGAGATATCAGGTTAAGGAAACCTGTGTTCTGCACGTTTCACTGGAACTGGGGGTCGAAAGAAGGTTTGGGAGGACTAACGGAGGCTACACTGGACCGAATGGAGGCCTCTTCATGGCACTGAATTCGACAAATGGGGTTTGGTAGGTTCAACGGAGGCTGGCGGCTTGTGCATTACAAAAGAAATGGGTCCTGCGTGTATTCAGAGGAGGCTATACATTTTGACTCGGGTACAGTCAAATTCCCTATAATTTATAGACAACGCAATCATAATATGGTTAACATAACTATAAGCGAAAAGTATATCTAAACATGCTGATTCGGTGGCGTGTTTGACTATCTATGAAATAACTATTGGGATCTGTCAAATGGCGATATGACATCTGGTGGTGGAAAATCAAACTATACTTAGGGCAAAGCCTTCAATAGAAATAATACCTAGTCATACGATGAAAGTATTTAATTTTTATAAAAAAACAAATATCAGTGAAAATGGAATTCGCTAAGATTTCCCTGCGTAAAAACAATCGCAAGAACAGTAAATGTACTGTGAAAGATGGCGAAAGCACTTCGAGTAAGGAGTTGGAAGTGCGTTTCCACAACTTTCCTATTGCATAGAAACGCTTTCTGTGCATGAAAAATTATTTTGGAAAAGTGGAAAAATAGATCAATTAGAGGCTGGGATGGAAGCCGTAAAAATTTAAAAAGTCAATTCAGGTAAGAAAGTGTGCTGTAAAGAAACTGTTGAAACGGTAATGAAAAATTGAGGAAAATTAAAAAATAACTAAAAAGAAAATTGACTGCCAAGTGATGAAAGGTACTGAGAATGAGAGGTTAGACTTACCCATTGCAATATAGTAGCGTCGCAATGCTGTGCTTGAATTTCCCCAGTTCAGCTTTGCAAGAGCAAATAATTTAAAATCATCGATCTTATGGGGATTATTTCGTAATTGAGACGTTTGCAAATAATACGCTTTGAAGCTGACAGCACCGGTATGGGAAACGCTACTAACATTATGATATTTGAAAATGTGCCCACGCTTCAAAATACGTTCTCTTTCCACAAAATTGCGTTGTTTAGCATTGGTACCAGCCCGATCACAAATTGCACTAACACTTATCATAATAATACAGAAATTTGCACTAACTACATGACTGTTTACGTTTCACGGTCCTCTTATCGCCGCCAGATTTTTGCAGGCATGGCCCATATGTAAGATCCCAATGAACTGTTGTAAAAGGCTTGACAATATAGATATAGTTAATTCAGTGCTATCACAAAATCGGCACACAAATACTAATGATGTATACCGTACGTTAAGGTTTGTTCCTGTTAATCCTTTTCTAATCTATTCAAGTTTGTACTATTTATTATATGGTCAACATTAACGTTTGTCGAGTACAATTTGTTACAAGGTCTCCCGGATTTACGGAAAGTGACTATACGAGAAGGATTATGGTAATCTTTGCTTATAGCGAAGACGTAAATCATTTGCAGATCCTGTCAATAAAGTAGAGATAGCAGTAGCACGACATGATCGATTTATCAGTTTTCAAAATTTCAAAAATTATTGCGATACGCCAAAAACCCATTTAAGAAGCATATATCATAAAAAGAATTTTTAAGATCTTAAACTTTCGACAAAAATTTGGTGATATTCTCACTCGGCGAAAAAATTCTGATTAGATAGACATTTGGCATCATTTAAGGTCGAAAAAAAAATTTGACTCATTTAGGTATTTTTCTAAAATCGTCGAAATCTCAAAATTTCAAACAGCCATAGGGTCGGTCCTATTTGAGTGACATAAACTGAAGGGGGGGGGGGGGGTGAAATGTATTTTGGTAGACTTATAAACCATGCTGCTTGATTCATCCCGATATCTTAATTAGTTTTCCCGGAAAGGCTACTTGAAAAATTTCCAAACAAGAAGCTAATCAGAATAAGCTAAATCGATGGTCCGTTTTTGAAATTTTGCCAAAAGTAGAAAAATATTCGGAGTTCAGTAAGTCAAACGGTATGTAAAAGAGAAAACGATAACAAAGAGAATGGGCACAAATTGGAGGTCAAAATGGGGGTTTAAAAAAATCAACGATATAGCAAACCCAACACTGGAAAAATATTTTCGATTTCTAATATTTTTTACAAGTCCATTTCGATTCATTTTTGCCCCCTGAATACGAATTCACCGTTCATATCCGTCAAAACCCGCAATTGTTATTAAAAATCGTGAAAAAAGTATAGAATGTGGTTTACGTCCTTGAGCTTGCTATCCGGAAAAAATGCAAAAATACATAAACTTTAATTTTGTCCCCCGCTCAAAGATTTACCTATTACGTTCAATTCAATGCACTCCTTTTAAATGTGGCGTGAATGAAAGAGAACTAAAGGAATGGTTCATACCTTAATTTTCACCGCAAATGACCAGTTCCTAATATTGCGCAAAAGTAGGCAGCTTCAAAGCATTCTGAACGGACACCCACCCTCCTTGCTAGGGAGATTTAATTGCGGGAGAAGGGTAAGAGAATGCCGGAGCGCACCGATGTGCATTGTCCATATTCGAACTGACTTCACAGAATCCTGGGGACTTTGTCTCGATAAATGCCACCTGTTTCGGCGATGAGCAAGCCTAGTGTGTCGCCCCATTTAAGGTGGTTCTATAGGTACACGCATGAGCTGAAAGTTTCGGTCGCAGCGTACAGCAAAATCCAATGGCAATATGGTGCTGTTGATTGCAAAATTTTGACAGAGCTTGTACACTCTATGTCCTACCCAATCGCACCTCATGCATGGGTAGGTCCCCTATACGTATGGAGAGCGACGCCAGCGAATCGTGGCAACAGCGCGATTTTGCTGCATTAGTAGCGTCGAGCGTCCTAGTACCAGTATTTCATGTCCTAGTACCGCATTTTTTGTCAATAAAAAAAACGTCAAAATGGCAACTCAAATGAGATTTAAATGGCAGTTTATGAAAAAAAAACGTGGGTGAGAAAGGCCTGAAAGCTGTGGCAGCCATGTGCCGAGCAAATGCTGCTAAAATGAAATGAAATAATTTAGTTAGTAGTTGTATTAACGATGAATCGTTGTAAAAAGCGGAATAGCTATGCTGTGAAAAGTAATAAATTAAAAAATATAATATATATATATATATAGGCATGATTTAAACAAATTAAATTGGTTGACAGAATAGATTTATTTCAAATCCTTCCCAGAATTGATAAAATTCGGAAAAACAAACACGCTTCAAGTTCCCAGACTATACCACGCGCCGATTTGCTCGTCGCAGCGTACACTGTTGCTATTCCGTCGCAGCTGGTTGAGTCTGAGTTCCGTGTGAAATTAAAATTAACACTTTTCACAAGTCGATATCTCCGAAACTAAACAGTTAAAAATTGCCGTTAAAAAAAAAATTACTTCCACAATAGTACTGCATACACGAGTGTTTTTATTTTTAAATCCTAAGATCCGTTTAGAATCCATAATGAAAAATGTGAGCAAAGTTCTAGCATCGCGTACAAAAAGACCGATATTCAATTGTAATTATCTCAGAAACAAAACGATAAAATTCAGGCAATTCCTAAGATTTGAACAATACTATAGAACTACCTTAAGCGGCGCTGTGATCGACATCCCAAGTCTTTGCGGTGCGCCAAGATGCTTTCGAGAGCTGCAAAGCTCAGGAAACTTCCCAGTTTCTTCCTTTTCGGGGGAGGTGGTTCAGGTCCCTAAAAGTCCCAACTTCAACAACCTGGTATATTGTGTCTGAGAAGTAGATGACAGGGTTCCTAGTAAATCCAAACAGCCGAGAATCGGTTTTGCTAGCACCGCTGCCCTTCTACTCTACGTACTCGCCATAAGCGCTCTGCATTAACATAATGCATTCATAATCCAAATTAACAGCTTACATTTTTGGCGCACAATTCGATTTTCTAGCGAAGCACTAGCTTGCTATCAATAGAAATCGATAGTAAGAAACTTTCGAGGATCAGGGCTATGCGTTGTACCTTTTTAGAATCTTCATAAGGTGGACCAATTTTTCTGCTACAGGGGCAAGTTTCGGTAGAACATCTTTCTTTATAAATCATTGATAAAAAAAGGTAGGAAAAAAATTATCATCTAAAAAGTTATCACGAATTCAGTTTATTCTAAGAAGTCATGATGACAATTATGAAGACTACATTTTTATGCGAGAGCCACATCATCAGAGGCTACATCTAAAAAAAAAAGTAACCCACATGTGGTACTGTTTTTTTTTATTCATTCTTTTGTACAGCTGGGTACCACTGTTTCAAAAATAATGAAAAAAATCATAACTTTGGAATCGTAGAGAAACGGATCAACCTGTATATAACCTTTTTGGTAGGTAATGATTTAGGTTACCTCTCCACTTCGTTTGATCCACGACCTTTGGACCGCCCTATATATTCAATTTAATATAATGTTTAAATTATTAATATATTTCTTTATATTGTATTATTGCATTAATTATTATTAAGAATTGTTTAAGTATAATGTTGACACTCGTGGAGGGAGATAGAGAAAGAGAAGCAGATAGGAGGGAAAAAAAAGAAGGCGAGGTAGAGACGGTAAGAACGATCGCAATGGCACAGTTGATGATCCCAACCGGATATTAGCCGTCACGAAGCGTTGGCTCAGGTCAGGAGTGGCCCGGAGCCGTTGACAGTCCTGATCCAGTGAATGGATTCCTCGACATGACCCGAAAAGTCGCCTCGTTCGGAGTGCTGTGACGTGCGCCGCGGTCTCTCCCATCTGCTTCGGCTCAAACTCGAGACGTTAGGATCGCAAAAAAAAAGTGAGCGAGAAAGCAATATTTATTTCTACAGCGAGTGAGAAAGGAAGTGAAGGCGAGAGGGAAAATATATAGGTACGGGAGATACTCCGAAGATGTTGGCACCCTCGTCATCCTTAAATGCACGTACGTCCGCCCTCCCTACTACCTCCACGTCACTGTTTATTCGCTCACCTCGTCTACGTGAGAACGCAAACGCTTCGCGAATCAAAATAGCCAACGGAGAACCGAGATTTTACACGTTTCATCTTTTTTTCCTCTCTCCTTTTTCTTCAATGATCTTGCATTTCCCAGAATGAAACAGGCGCAATTGGGCACGAGGATACGCACACTCAGAGATCACACACACTTCTTTCTTCGTTCCTATTGTCATATATATGCATGCTTTTTCTTATCTACAAATCCAGCAGAGATTTTGCGCTTCTGCTTCTTCGTGGCTATCCTCCCGTGCGGATATTGAGTTCAGGCTTTGATTGGGCCCATCTTAATTTTCCCTAACTTTATTAAGGTCCTAGTCTGGAAGCATCGCATGGGCCATCAGTGGCCGGTCACACTTTGCTACCGAGGGCCATTGAAAGCGAAATAACCACGGCCTTTAAAATTGCCTCAATGATGCCTCATAAAAATTATTGCCGCCATATGCATACGTGCGTATGTGTGCACTGTGAAAATGGAACGTGTTAATTTAATACCTTTGAGGCTTAGAATTCTGTCGCATATTTTGACACCTTTGATCTCTCGTTGTTCCAATGAACGCACGACATACGTGTTGGTTCAAGACATCACAGCTCGTTTACTAAATGCATAGTTTAATTATTATATTTAATCGATCTCGATAATTATTATGACACAAATTCTTTGGTCAACCAATTTATACTGATTTGCCACCGACGCTCGTGGTTGGGCGGTCGGGGTGCGGCTTGGGCGATCACTGATGTCAAGCAGCCTCGGACGGGGTCAATACTTGGTGCGGTGACCGCTTAGTCGTGCTCTGGCTGGCGCATCGACGAGTGAGCGGGAGGCCGTTTTTCTGAGGCCTTGGTGTACATACCTTGATTAAAAAAAAAAGGTCTGTATGCCAAGGAATCAGAGAATACAGGGCCGTCTATACCGGTACGGGTTTTCCACAGTTTCCCCGTACCCTCGGCAAATGCGGTTTAGTGTAGTGTAAGTCGGCTGTGGCCGCAACGGGGGTTAGGTGACGAGTGGGGTTACTGGAAGGAATGAAAAATATGGGACTGGTAATAAGCGCAAAAGGCGCGTACCATTGGAACACACCAATAACAAAAAAAATAAAAAAAAAATACTGATTTGCCTCTATAATAAGAAAGTCTAATAGTTTTGGGGAAATCGCTAGTAGGGAATCCACAACTACATCCCTTAAAGGCCTTTACTTGGTGTCCGTACTCAGACCATAATTTTAGTTAACCTACCCTATCATTCCCTAATAGGGGCCCGGTCCGACTCTTTTATGGAAAACCCTACTATGGAATCCACAAATAATCCATCGAAGCCCCAGAATTGTATTAGGTACACCCTGCCAATTTTCCGCACGGGCTGTTCACGTTGTAGAGGTGATTTTCACATTTGAGGAATTATTTGCCCGCGTTTTTCATCGGGACAGCGTCAATGGTGAACGTGATTGCGTTTGCTCGAGCTTATACACTCCAAATCTAAGGGTGTTGTTTTAATACAGCTACGCTTGTACCTCGTGGCCACTTTTTACACATGTCCGAGTATGTAATTTCAGGATTCGCCTCATGCATTTCGTATTACACACTTGAGAGTACTATTTATATGCATATTTGGTGTGTTATTTTCTACGCATTTCAACTGCATGTGTGTTGGTTCAAGGCATCACAGCCCGTCTACTAAATGCATAGAATATTTCATAAATCCAAAATAGAACGAGATACTCAATTCAGAATACTGCATCAATGATTTTTCATTATAATTCGTCCTTCCCAAACGTCCGGAATTGATTTTTTTCGAAGAAAACATTTCGCCTACATATGGAATCGAACCTACAACCTATCTGTCGATACTATACGCACGCTACTCCTATGCTATCGAGTGCTTGCAGCATTTTATTGTGTAATCGCAGATACGGCATAACAGAAAAAAGTATTTCCGATCATTATTTGTTGTATCACATAAACTACATTAACTCTAGGACCCTACACTATCTGTATAAAACAAAAAACCTACACAGGGGCTACGTGCACCCTGGTACTTTAAATCAACACTGCTAACGAACTGTTTGTCGTAAAGAGTATTTTTTTTTTTTCATTCGAACGCTGAAAGACTGCAGAATGGAATTCGAAATTCCTCCACAATTTCACAAGGGGTAAAGATAACTGTTTTTTTTTTTTTTTTAATTTGAATTTGTTTTGGCGTGGTTTCTTGAGGGAATAAGTGTAAATAAATGTGAAAAAAATATTCTTTTTCTCAAATAGTGTCTTTTATTTAAAAAAAACAGCAAAGGATATTGAGCTGATACATGAAATTATTTGAAAAATAATACATTTAGCTCAACGTACAGGCTATAGAACTGGGTTTACATAATAATAGTAAAAAAAAATCGCTCCCTGTAGTTTAACATGTGATATTAGAAATGAAAAAATTGAAATGCATATTGTAGTTTAACATAAATGCATAAATGTAGTTTAACATAAAATAAAAATAAAAATAAATTTTGTTCGGTGCGCATTGAGTGCACTGCATCGAGCGATGATCTTGGCAACGCGGCTGTCGGCATTTTGAGCATAGATATTTAGTTTTTTTTAAAAATCTTTGTTACTAAGGTCAAAAAGGGCAACGTATTTGGTTATCCGAAGTGTAATCAATGACGTCAGGAACTGGGTTGGTAGTAAAATCGATGCCTAACACCAATTCAATCAAAGCACGGACTTGGAGGTACAAAGTCGAAACCTGCAGTCGGTGTTGCAAAAATGGTGTGACCAGATAGTACGCTAAATTTTCATTAAATTCACGACGAGTGATTAAATTATTAACCTCATTAAATGAAAATAATACGAACGCATTTATTGAACTTTTATCCGAAATTCCGTAGAAGAAGCGTAAAAGCCATCGTCGAATGTCACGAGTTACAGAATATTGATGACACATTTGGTCAAACGTATCCGTTGCGCCTTTTGTCTTATTGTAATATAATTAGAACCCTCCAATTGTTCTTCGTGGTCTCGACTATCAGTCGAATCAGTATCCTGAAGTTCCTCTTCATTAATTTGCGCCTGCCGCATCCTCCGGATCTCCACCGCCTTTCGTAATCGCGTCTTGGTCTCCATGGCTTCATTTTTATAAACAAATTTAGACTCGTATGAAAACGTTTATCATGTAATTTCTGTTGACAACATACTGATTTTACAGAGATAAATGACATCAAACAATAGAAATAATTATATACTTACAAAGAGGAAAATATCGCAAAAAAGTGTGGGGTTACGCTGACCCCATTCTCGAAGAATGTTCACTGCGTCACATCCAATCTATAACTGACGATTATTCCTGTACGAACCTGCACTAGACAGTCCTTTTTTCTAATGCGATCGATGATTTCACCTAACTACCCAAACTGCCGGAATGCCAGACCTGTGAAAATTACGTGGGGATTGGGGTACCCATCTGTAGGGTCCTAGGGTCAATTAGAGAGTTTTTCAAACATAACCTATATATATACATATTATGACTCTCTAATTATGACAATGACATTAACTAATTGACCCTAGGACCCTACACATGTGTACCCCAATCCCCACGTAATTTTCACAGGTCTGGTATTCCGGCAGTTTGGGTAGTTAGGTGAAATAATCGATCGCATTAGGATGACCCTCGACTTGTAAACACTTGTTTGATCGCTGTTTTCATTTCTTACGATACCAATGTTTCTTATCGGCAGCAAGTACGCATCTTCTATTGACATATCAGTTAGTCACGCATTACCTTCTAATGTGAGTAGATCGGATCGCGAAAATGAACTTTTTATGGGGTTTTGTCAAAGAACGTGTAATGGCGGTAGCACTTACCACGCCTGACGACATGAAAAAAACAATACGCCGAGCATGTACCGAAATTACATCACAAATGTTGGCTGAAGTTAGACGGTCTTTTCATCGGCGAATTAACGAGTGCTTACAAGTCGAGGGTCATCACTTCGAGCATCTTCTGTAGGTAGACCCAAACCAAGGTTAGTGGAGCCTTTGAAAGTGGTTATTCCGTTATTTTTCGGTTTTTCGACTATTTTCATACTTTGCGTGACTAGAATGACCTTGTGTTGTAGGTCGCTGAATTCGTCTTAAAATCGGTAATAATGTCATTGAAAAAAAAATACATGGTTCCATTTAAAAAAGTGGAGTTGACCTTGACGTAGCTTCAGCGCCTCCACCGATAAAAAAATAGGGTGGTCCAGTATGACGGTCTTCTCGAACACTGAAACTTTTGTCTGAAACATTTTTGGATATGATCAATAGTTTGAGTGCTATTGCTCTGTAACACTTTATGTGACTCACCCTGTATATATATATATATATATATATACTTTTTTCGTTTTAAAACGAAAAAAGCGATTCACACAAAGAAAGCGAGTAAATTCGAGGAAATTGATTCTATCAAACCGCGTATGGGGTTTTATGATATAATTGTGGATGATCTGGGACTAGCTCGAGATATCGTTATCCGTAGAACAGTAGGGCATACGTTCTTTGGCGAACTCGCGTATGTCGTAAAAGTACGAGAAGAAGCGAAAGAAAAAAGCAAGGGAGGGAAGGTGGGGGAGAGCGAAAGCGACGGATGGGTGGGGGGGGGGGGGGGGGGGGGCGTGAATTCGATAGAGTATGCGGTTGTGTGCCTATTATCTCGCGATGGCAAGTTCAACAACACGTTATCGGCTCACTTTCCTCTCTCCCTCTCGCGATAGGACACGGAAGAGATACGCGCCTCGAGACTGCGTGGATCCGCTCCTTCGATTCCTCAAAGTTGAAACGAAGATTCTCAATTTGATCTCCTGCATTACTGATCTCCAATTCGCATTCGAACGTACTTTAAGTCGAGTCATCTACGATGGAATCTTTTCCTCGCATCGATATATTGCCTTTTTCTTTTTTCAACTTGGGAGGCGGTTAATTTTCTTTTCTAATAAGAAAAATCAATCGGTAAAACGGTCTCTCTGGCTCAGTAGTATCATAGCACGAGTCAGTATGCGGCTAGGCGGTCACCTATCCAAGTAGTGAGCCAGGCCTACCCTCCTGAACACGGGAGAACGCAGAGTCATTATTATTGGTTTGAAAAAAAAACACGGTTTACATTTTATTATGGATTGTCGATTCTGTCTTTACGAGTGTGCGGTACAACCGAACAATTTTTTCTCCAGAACATTTCTTCGTTTACGTTATACAGTTGAGACGCGCGGAGGGAACGTAACGTTGGAGGATGAGAGTTTAAAAATTCTCTTGGAACTCATTTATCCACTTGGTCTCGTTTCCTCCGCGCGTCGGTCCCTGTCCAAGCATGTTTTCCACCGAGCGAGTTCGCTCGCGAGTGATAAACGACCGGAAGCGAGCCAGTATGCTCTCGGGACCGGAAGCCGGCGGCCCGCCGGGATGTGGTCTCGTCGGCTCTCTCTCTCTGTCTCTCTCTCTCGATCTCTCTCTCTCTCTCTCCCTCTTTCTCTCTTCCTCTCACTGTTCTGAGGTCTCCCAAAGCAAGAGCAACCGCATGATATGAACAATATTTCTCCCATTCCGAAGAACCTTCATTTTTCCTCTCATCATACGTGTACATCAGAGAAAGATAATGCGACTCGTCTCTAGTTATTCCATAATACGTGAGCCGAAAACTAAAATAAATCAGACCCGCGAAATGTCGCGTGGACTCGCGAACGAGCTGCAAACTTCATTTTCGGGATAAATCAATGACGATGATTATTAAATATATTTGTCCATTTCAATGTAACTTCCCATTTTAATGCAGTAAAGTGGCGGAAGAGGAATCGTTCTTTATGGCGAATACATTCTCCGTCTGTTTCTCTCTCTCTCGTATCTTTTACATCACCTTAACGGCTCTGCTTAAGCTTAGGGCCAAAAAAACCGATTAATATTCAATATTTTTTTCTGATGAGAGTATTGTGATGACGAGGGCGGGAATTTACATGCAATTAACATATACTCTTGCCAAGTTTGGGTTTCTTTCTGTTGGAAAATATTGATGAACAATTAAGTTACTTTTAATTAAAGAAAGAGCCGCTGTTGCTGCATGGTCAATTGCAGTAGGTGGTTCTGGCAACTAAGGTGATCAGAAATTATCAATGAAAAATGTATTTTTCGTATACATTTCGAAGATAAACAAAGAGAGAAAAAAGTAAGAAATTAAGAAAAAAGGTCGAGTGTCATATTTCTCAGGCACGGTGGTAGCTCAACTGACTGAGATAAGGGTTGATAATCAATGGGAAAGTAGTATAAAAGTGCCAACCATCAACTCCAGTATTATACAATGTCATTGTTGTCCACAGCACTATATATCTTTGCAATATAGTTTTGTAGACAACATCACCACCACAAATCAATAGATTTATGGTGTTCGGTAAGCACATTCAAGTTTTGGGCACTCGATACCTTCGAACAGCCCACATATAGTTGACTATGCGAGAAGCTAATCCTTTCTTAGTGCACCTATACGCCCTTTAAGTAGTTTCAATACCAAAATCGAAATGTTTGTAGGCTTTTATTGGTTGAAATTTATATCACCGAGAGATTAATTTACGATCCATTGACTGTCCAAAAATCAATCAGTTTTACAACATAGTTTCGGAGATTTTTAATGTTCGGCCAATGGGAAGGGTGTTGTGTTCCATCAAGACAACGCCAGGCCGCACACATCTTTAACGTCGCGCCAGAAGCTCCGAGACCTTGGATGGGAGGTTCTATCGCACCCGCCGTATAGTCCAGACCTGGCACCAAGCGATTATCACCTTTTCAAGCATTTGCAAAATTTTCTTGATGGTACAAAACTGGCCTCAAGAGAGGCTTGTGAAAATGAGCTGGTCAAGTTTTTTACTAATAGGGACGAGGAATTCTTCAATCGCGGAATTATGAATTTGCCTTCAAAATGGACCAAAGTTATCGAACAAAACGGCGCATATTTGATCTAAATCGGATAATCCTAACTATGTTAATTTCATCGTTGAAATAAAGCGAAAAAACGCTCAGAACTTTTTACTTCATCTAATATTAATGTTATAGATAGAATAAATCAATACATCTCTTCATAAAGTTCGAATGCTGTTAAACTATGTACGTTTCAAACACTTGCCGGTTTGAAAATTCCCACCAATTAATGCTTGACTTTATTGGCTCACTAGACAGAGCCCGTTAATGCGATGTTGCCACGTTTAACCTACCAGTTTCGTTAATATCCGAAAACAAACCGTTCGAGCTCAAAATTCACATTTTTTTTCAATATTATTTCGAACGAAGTAGAGAAACCACTTGATTATTTAGCACGTCATTCCGAACACTATAATCACGGTTTGTTTAGTTGTTTTATCGGCTTATCACTATTATTTTTGGACCTACGGCCCTGTAACTGGTGTTCACGAGGTGTCGTATGTATTACCAAATAGATAAAGGTTCAACTTGAATATTAAAAATCTCCGAAACTATGTTGTAATATTGATTAATTTTTGGACAGTCACAATGCATCCTAAATTAATCTCTCGGTGATATAAATTCCAATCGCCTACCACCATTTCGATTTTGGTATCGAAACTTCTTAAGGAACATATCTTGCGAATTTCATTCAGATCAAATCAGGGAATTCGATTTTCCCATACAAACTTCAACACTCTGTTGCATCTCTAATTAGGGATTGTTTTAAAAATCCTTAAATATGCGTTTTATTATTTGTTTTGAAGAATATTTATACCAAAATTCAAGTTGATACACGCAAAGAATATAATTTTCCATACGAACTTCCACATCCCATTCCACCCTCTTAATAAATGATTTTCGAAAAATCCTTTCTCAGTACACGACTACACCTTCTAAGGAATATATCTTCCAAATTTCATTTTTCTAATTTCAGCAATTTAGACTGTGCATTGTCCATACGTCAGTCAGTCACGGAACTGTTTTATACAGTTTTATACAGTCACCCTCAATGTCGTTCGCGTTGCAGTTCGATAGCTAGCACATGTATCCTCTTTTTTGAATGCCATTGTTTTTTTCGGAAGAATTCTGAAAAATTTAACATAAAATAAAGAAGAGGGTCCACACTACATCGAACTGTGGGGTTTTTACTCACTGTCATCCTCTCTTCATGCGCCTGGAATCTGTAGCGAGTTTGTCGCGCTCGTTCAAAGGCTAATGGCTTCTGACGCTCAGCCTCCAGTTCTGTAACACCTACCGCAGCCTGTCAGAAATTTGCGCATGTGTATCTTCCAGTTTTTTGTAAATTGCTCCTTTTACGAAATGAATAAACAAATAGATTGTACACTTGTCATATGTATTTAATATCGAACGATCTTATTCATTAATCTCCCCACTTTTATTCGTTGTAGATGTCGCCTTTTGAATTGCCTTTTCATCAGATGGTCGCTTTTTAATTCAATTTTCGACACACTCATCGTGGTTAACGTCAGTCAATTAAGTACTTTCAGTTATCAACTCATATGTCATTTTTTAATGAAATTGAAGTTTTCATCGTTGGCATACAACGATATTTTTTATTTTTCTTATTGTTTAACTTTCTTTTTGTAGATTTTAGCGATGAAAATTCCTGAACTATTCCAAAATTCTCATTTTGAGATCTAAAATCGACATCCACAAAAAATATATCGTATAATAATGAAAACGAAAAGAAGAATTTTCGTCGCGTTCCAACGATGCAGATTTCAACACCATATTTTCTTTGTATATTATTTTTCAGTAGATATCTTTTGATCATTCAATTATTATAGAAAAAATCACCTATCACATATACACAAATGTAAAGAGCGAAATCTGCCGCTTTTTGCATAAATCAAAATATTTTTACAATTTCATTGTGATTCATTTATTATTTCACAACAAAGCACGTCTCTCTACTTATAAATTTTTCTTTTGTTTATTCGTTGCTGGCCTGTGTTTGTTGAGTTTTGACATTTTGTTTATTTAGTTATCTGGTATTTGTTGAAAATAATTATCGGTATCGAATATTTCCCCAACTCCCCCGGAAATATCCTACATATGCACAAGCTCAGACATATACGGTGTAAATATGAAAATCATTCCCCGAAAAAGATATCGCACATTATAACTCGATAGCAAAGTGGTAACGGACGAAGTGATGTCAGAGGTTCCAAATGGACGAAAGATCGTGCGAGAAGAAACGGCGATCACTTCGTGTGTGGCCTCTTTGACTCATGCCGTATCCTCTTCATCCTGCGTATTTCCTTGAAAGCGGAAAGAATCTGTCGCATACCTTCCTGAGTGTATCGAGGTCCGAGCGCCAAAAAAAAGTGCTGCCCTGTCGATTTCTCTCTCTCTTGGTCCCGATAACGAACCTCGTCGCACATGTCAAGGAGAGTGAGTGTGAGAGACAGACAGAGAGAGAGAGAGAGAGAGAGAGAGAGAGAGAGAGAGAGAGAGAGAGAGAGAGAGAGAGAGAGAGAGCGACGGTCCACGCATTTCGCTTCATCTGCCTCTTATCCAAAGGATTTCGAATGACTTCCGAGTCCCTCTCGTATCTCCGTCGTCCCGTTTATCGCTAATAGCGCCCATTATACACATTCATCGCGTTCTCCCGGACGTTAAAAAAAACAACCATCATACGAAAATCGTGACATTTGAAAAAAAAAAACCTTTTCGAGACTTCCCCGACTAGAAATTTAGTTATGGGGTAGTCTAGGCCCGGATCCGGCATGCCGTATCCGTGGAACACTTTTTGGAATCCAGCCGAAAAGCGGATGCCGGTTACGGACTTGATTAGTCCGGACCCTGATCCGGTTACCGTATTTATGCCTGAAAAGAAAAAGAAAAATCAACAAATTACGAATAAAAAAATTGGCGTAATATTTTTAGTTCCATATGCTTTATTTATGTTCCTGCATATATGATAACTGGATTGAATCGTGCCCTGAATCGTTAATGTTTTTGTCTGACCTCCGGATTTGAACCTACGCCTTCTAATTCGAAAACTGAGCGCACTACCTATTTAGCAATCTTCTAACACTTGTGTAAATCTGCTTTTTTTCGTTGCTAATTTTTATCATTTAAAGAATGTAATTAATTTTATTCTTTTTTTTAATAATTTTTTTTCTCGAAACAATTTTTGCAACTTTTTTAGAAATATACTTAAAAAAGGAGAATCTGGCCCTATAATAACCCATAATAATTTCAATAATAGTAATACATTTATTTTAAATAATTTTGATATAATTAAAAATAATATAATTTTGATATAATAAATTATATTTTTATTTTTATATTATTTAGATATTACAATTATGACATTTTTGGTTGTACGTTGGTCCTTGGATTAATAAAAATTTTGATTATACTTTATTAAATAGTATCACTTTTGTCCTTTAGCTATTCCTTCGCTGTCTTTGCCCTCGCTTGATGGGCCCTCCCAATCCTTTGCAGCGTTAAAAAGGCTGCCGAGCGATTTTTCAATATCCTTTTGATATATCAATCGATCATTCGTCTCTTATTTTTTTTAATAAGGATGTCTAAATTAAAAATAAAAAAAATTAATGGTTTATAATTCATGATGTGGCCATTTACGTAGGCATATATCGATATAAGTTCACAAAATTATCCACGTGCATATACCGCCAAGACTAATATAGCAGCCTCAACGCGGAGCGGGCAGCGATCACGCTGCAGTTCGGAATACCGTAGTAAGGCACGCCTGATCTGTGTGGTATGTCTACCGGATTAGAGGAACCGGCGTACGGGAGTAAGAAGGTACCATGATCAGGCGGAAGTAAAGTAGCCTTCTTACTCCCGTGCTACGTTTTTACTGAACCGTTTGACATCCGGCACAAATCAGGCTTGCCGTAACACGGCGTCCATGGCAGCCATGTTACGGTGCAATACAGATTACCCACGAAAGAGTAGTAAGGAGACAGAACGCTGTACACAAAATGTGGCAGCGATTTCTGTATGAAAACGGGGCGATCCGCCGAAAAGAGTAGCCTCAAAACGGCTGGACCATGTGCAGTATGCTTTATATAGCCTCTCTCACGGAACAACGAGTGAGAGTATGACGTCTCGATTTGATTGGTGTTATTGCAAAGGCAAATTTGGATTATGAAGTTTGTACAGATAACCACGAGCGTTATAAAAAAAAAAACGAGTTTCTGTGTGAACTGAACGTATTTTCTAGTGATCCCCGGGTATAGGAACCCAAGTACAGTGTGTGCCACGTAAAAAATAAGATTTATTTATTACATTAATTAGTAAATTATAAATGACCAAAAAATAATGGTAGTACAGTTTGTAATAAAAAGTTTGTTGAATCGTTTTCGATTGGTACAAAAAATGTGTCAATTAAATGTTGCACATATATGTATAGGTACATTTCAAGAAAACAAAACTTGTAATAAATACAAGAAATTGTTTGAAAAAACGATTAATTCTACAACCATACACTGGGATATACACCCTACAAAAACATGAAAAAATACACCTTTTTCCAATGTTTTTGAAACGTTTTTCTCGTTAAACCATTTTTTTCACCAATGAATGTCTTTTGCTATACATTCACTCTTTTCAAGTGTACGTTTCTATACATTCTACTTTCCTCCGGTTTATTTTACTATTTACTTACTCACGATTTTTGACTTCATAGTCTATCCAAGTTTATTCATGGATTTTCAAAAAATAATACAACTAGTATTATTTTTCTCGTAATTCCAGCGAGAAAGACAAAGACAGCTACAATGCATACTGCGCATGAGCCAGCCGTTTGAGGCTCCTCCTTCCGGCGGTTCGCCTCATTTTCATACAGAAATCACTGCCACTTTTGAACCAAGGACCCCACAAGAGTTCGGTCTCTTTACTATTCCTTTGTGAGGCTACCTTAGGTTAGGCAAGAAGGCTATCTGTTCAGGATTGCCTTCTTGCTCCTGCACTACAGTTCCACTGATTCGGTGGACATCAGGCACTGATCAGGCTTGCTTTACTATGGTATTCCGCACCGCAGCTTGATAACGGCCTGATCAGTCTTCAGGCTGCCATGCCGGGTCAAAATTTCTAATCCGGACGCTCCATTTTCCACTAACGTACTTTGGTGCAGCGCTGAAGGCGGAACTATCTTCTCGCGCGCGCCTCATCATTTTTCTTCGATCTCTCATATAAACGGTATGAACGTGTGAGAAACATCCGACAATGTTATTATTGTTTAAAAAGCGCGAGGACAACGTTGCGCGACGAAACGCTGCTGCCGCCTTTATGTATATAATACACGAGCGCTCGCGCGTAAGTCGCTATAAACTATAAAGGATTCTATATCCGTACGCGTTACGAAAATAGACTTCCGGTTCCCGTCTCCGGCTGGGTCTGCTACCGAGCTGTGCGTCAGAGTCTCGACGTCTTTTCGAGACCGTAAGGCGGCTATTCTTCCGGGACTAAACGTATATACATACTCGAGCCTCAATCTTCTCATCCGCCGTTGCGCATCTTTTCTTCCTCCTTCGCTTACGAAATTGCGTTTGTGAAAGCTGCTAAAGCGAATTAAAACTTAGCTGCTTCGACACATATACACACGTATTGTATGTATCGTGTAATTACTTTTTTATTTTGTATACACAATTTCGATTCAGGTAAAAATTCCTGGTAATACGTTTCTTCCTAGTCCCTTACTTTTTATTGCCAAAATCACTGTCGGTTTGAAAAATAAACTTCTTCTAACCCAATTTCCTTTTGACCCAAGTCTGAGTGCATATGTTGCATCTTTAACTCGAAAATATTTCTCTCGATTCAATAACTCGATGCATACCTTTCCAAGCATCAATTTCCCCGTACGGACTGGACACTTAATGATGGATGGCCATTTAACGTACAGTAACGAAAGAACTGCTCACTCACTGTTACTCACTGTGAGGAAGAAGATTGCAGGGTTTGAAAAAAAATTGCAATACCTTAGTCGTTTCATTTTTTTTGGAAGCGTATTTATGGGTTTTCTTGTTTTTTATTTATTTTTATTTCAAAGCTATTTTTTATGCATGTGTACATAACCATAGTAATTCATGTAATTTATGAATATTATTATCATAATAAATACGTCATTGTGGAGGAATTCGTTCATAGGACGAATTTTTTCAGTAAGTCGTTACGAGTCGAAATCGTAAATCTGACATCCACATTTTGCCTACGTTTCATGTTTATATATATATAAACATGAAACGTAGGCAAAATTTGGATCTGCTCGATCTGCTCGATCACCGGACTTAACTCCACTCGATTTTTTTTTATGGGGGACGTTAAAGGATAAAGTTTATCAAGATATGCCCACAACACCGGAGAACATGCGAGAACGCATCATCGATGCGTGTAACAGCATCACTCCGGAAAGCATTCTACGATCGAAACAGTGTCTGACTGTCCGACTGCAAAAATTTTTGGAGGTTGGTGGAGGTCATTTTAAACATCTATTGAAATAAAATATAAATTTGAAAATATTTTTGGTATCGATCCGATTTTCATCGATACTGACCCTGGATGACCTTGAACGACTTTGACCCCCTAATGTTTCTTATGTGGCTTGAGGTGCTCCACAAGATGGTTGAAAAAAAAAATGTGCCATTCCATTTAAAAAGGTGGAGGTGACCTTCACTGTGTGTCACCGCCTCCACCGAAATAAAAAAAATTGGTCGCATTTGATGGCCCCCTTCACACCGTACAACTTTTGTCTGGTACATTTTTTTGTGACGTCGATAATTACCGAGTTATTTCGGGTGGCAGAGATAAGAGGGACACCTTGTATATAGCAGTAGTAATAATAGTTTTATTTTTCAGGTATATCCTTTCAGATTTTACCCTCTATGCATATTTTTCCCTTATTAGATTACCCTTGCAGAAATTTGTTGGGGAGTCACCACATCCTCTCACATCCCTATAGAGATTTGGTGGAGACGCGGCACGTACAATGACAGAAAAATTCTTTTGACATTAACTAGATGCGTCCATTTGATTTTTTTTTATTTGAATTAACTAGATTTTTTGTAAAATCAAATTTTTTTCTTATTGCATTCTATTATTAAAATTATTTATTTTAAATATATTTATTTATTTCAATCAAGATCTATTTAATATCGTCTAATAACAAAATATTTTATTTACTCCTAATAAATCTGTGATTTGGTTTCATCTGGTAATATAATACAAAAGAGACAGACGGAAAAATGGTACATGATTCAGTCTCTCGAAAATCTCATGGCTTCTTTTCATTAGAAGACTGTTGTAACATTCTGCAGTTGAGGAAAATGATTAGTCTTTCTATACATGAATAGTCGCGTCTGTTAATAAAAGGTACACCGATACCTTTGTTTTTTTCCAAATAATAGCCTTCTTAGTAAAAAAAAAAAATAATAATTAACTTTCTTTCACCGCACTTTTATGTCATGAACCTATATTCCTTTGAATTTGAATATATTTACTATTCAAAAAGAATAGATTGGACAAATAAAAAAAAGATTTGAAACAAATCGGGTCGTAGTAGGCCGCGAGACAAGGAAAAAACCTATTTGATTTAAATAGATCCCATTTAAATGAATATTTTTTTTTTGGCAGTGTAGGGAGTCCACATTACAATTCAAGTGGATTCCGAGTAATTTCCCGATTTATATCGTTTAAGAATTTTTCATTTGAAATTCTCAACCAGAATTGGTTGGATCTCCCAAAAAAGTATCCTTTCGTTATTCCGTGCAACAAGTTTATTGGGGACCCCCAAGATCCACATCTCCATAAGGGTTTGTTAGGTAGACAGTGCATAGGAAGTCCTCATTGGGATCCCATTGGATTCTGCACTGTTTCCCGATGAACGCCGTTTGAGCGTTCTTACCACGTTCGAATTAAAACTATATGAAAAGTGACGAGAAAAAAACTCGGCGTGTTAAAACACAACGTGCACGCTTCGTGAGCGTGTACGTGTGTGTTGATATTATGTCAAAGTGCAGTAAAATAAATAACGAACGGTAATTACAATGGATATTCAGGAATGCGATTCAAATCAATTGTTAAGATTTACTTTTTTTAAATAAGATTTATACTATTTTAACATCCACTCATTTTGTATATCTATATATTTTGTTTAGAAAATCCACCGTACAGAATACGATGGGATCCACCAAGAATCGTATCCAATTCTGTTCGATAATCTGGGACTCCGTTAGGACTCAAATTGGATTCGTACATTGGATTCCAATGGGGAATCCTCATTAGGATCCAATGTACGAAAGTGACGTTTTAGCATAGAGATCCAATGTGATATCCTATTGGATTCCTATGAAAAAATGGGGACAAGTATAGGAATCCAATTGAATTCCTACAACAATTTCTACAGAGGACATTACAATGCAATGTATTTTCTTTGTCGCTTACAACTTTTGTTTCACTCGCTCAGCGATTCTCACATACTGACACAGTTCTTGCACTGGCCCTCCACTTGACGCGCGCTCTATTTTCGCTGTTGAGTTTTACCCACCACTGCGAATTACCCATACCGTCAGATTATCCACACTTCCTTGAAAGGAAAGACTTCCGTATATAAGTATAAAAAGAAAAAAATATAAGATGAAAATATGACTATTATTTTGGAGTCCCATTACTTTTTTTATTGACTCTTGAAATTAAAAAATATTTGCAAATACCTATGTTATTATTATAGCGAGTATCAAGGCCCGAAAATTGGCCCCGTTTTGAAAAAGGATGTCTACACTGTCTTGGGGTTACGCTATATATTTGGGGGTTAGCCATATTTCAGGTACTCGATCGAACTTACATGCATAGAGAAAAAGAAAAGTAAAGAGAAAGCGAGAGCGTGAAGCCGGGGTTCATTCATCTTTGCGGACATCATGTTGACTTCAACGATGTCCTATCCCTGTTCTCTTCCTCTTCCTATCCAATTCTTTTCTCTCTCTCTCTCTCTCTCTCTCTCTCTCTCTCTCTCTCTCTCTCTCCCTCTCTACCGCCCCTCTTTTATGACCCGAGAGTACAAAGTCAGAGGCCCATTATCCTTTCAAACGTCGGATGTATCGGAGTTGCATTGTCGGTTCGTTAGTAAGGTCACTGCTCAAGTTTTCTCGTCTTTGAATTTTCTTCTCCCTTCACCCGACGGAGGCATTAAAGTTTATTCTCACTACAAGTTCTATATCGCCTCCGTTCCGTTTACGTAAAATATTATTGGCTGTGAATGAATGGACGTGTGCACACCTTCCGTTTCATTTACCAATACCAGTTTCCAATCAGTTTCGTTCAATATACATGCAAACGTATTTTTTCACGGAAAGGCTGAGATGTATTAGAAGCGGTATTGATGGTGGGAACAGCGTCACGTTTCAGTTCTATATTTTATATGCACAACTGCATTGAATTGAATTTTGTGTTTCGCGTTGATATTTAAGTATGAAAAAATTAATTGAACTGGTGAAGGAAAATATTGCAGAAATACTGAAAAAAATTGGTTTCGTCAGCTGTCAGTTCTCTAAATGGTTGTTGTGTATTCTCCCTCAATATGTCTTTTCTTCAACATATGGTGCACCCAAAATCATTGTTTTTTTAAACCTAGCTTCTTCATCAATATAATAGCAGCTAGGATTAAGTTTTCATCAGACCACATTTTATCAACCCGCACACTACTCTTTTATCCAAAGGAAATTGATCAAGAACGGAAAATATGATCAAACAAGAATTTAATTGAAAGTATATGTAATGGTTATGAAACGGAAACGGAACGTATAGTGAGAATCAATCTTCACTCGTACGTGGCGGCTGTAAATTCATGTTATTCTGTTGATCGAAGAAAATAGATACCCCATGCTTCCTTCAGACGATGTTTTTTTTCTTTTGGCCGAAAGATAATCGTGCTACAGCTGTTTCCGCTGAAATTATAAAAAAAATAAAAATGGATGATTCTGTTGAATAAATACGTGGATGCTCCACGATATTGATATATTATCCAAGCCAATTAACTCGAAGAATTACGTTACAAGACAGGCGCACGTGTCTGGGGAAAAAAAAAATGTCGACGCGCGTTTTGTTGTAAAAACGCATACGGATATACTGAATCACTTCGTGGGCGCATGTTTGTCGCTCACGCGTAGTAGATATACGGTGAACAACGAAGGGAATGGTTACTTGATGCTTTCTCATCGATCAGCCGTCTCCGGTGTGAGCGCTCGCGATGTACCGTCCATTAATAACCATTTACACGATGATCCGGCCTCTCCCTCCTCACGTCACGTGTGTACATATACGCATAAATACATACATACACAGATGCACGTCCTCGGCTTTTAACCCGATCACGGTACGAACACCAACGGTAATCACACGATCAGCCCCAACTAAAGTACCCACGACTATGTAAAATCATGTATCCCTTACTCCACGCCATTTTTAATTATTTTTTTCTTCTATTGTTCCTATTTTACCGCGTCGGCAATCTTGCCTTCATTAATTTTCACAGCGCAGAAAAAAGAATTTGCAAAAAAAAAAAACCCAACACAGAGTAATCCAACCCTTACGGTTGACTATCGCAATTGTCTTCAACTTTGCAAAAAATGTCTGCAGTATCGTGAGTAAATCAATTGGTAATCGTAGTTCGATAAAAATCCCAAATTTTTTTGTCAATCCGTTCATGGCATCGTGACAAGTTTCTCATTTGAATACCGTAAACCGGGGTAACTTTGGGACGTCGCGTAATATTCAACTTTTGAATTTTCCACCAACATCGTGCCTAATGAATCGAAGCGCAATCACCGCTACTGCATAACGCTGGTATGTGCTACTATCTCGGGGCAAATATTTGAAGCTGTAGTTATACTGACATCCGACGGCAGTCCATCTTGTTTTTCACCATTCGTTGTAGCGTTTTTAGTTCGTGTTAAAACTTTCATTCGCCTTCGAAAAACTGGAAACATTTCACTACCGGCAGGTATGTGTATTTAGAAGTATATTATTTTACGTCTGTTTGAAGTGTTATTTATACTTTTAATTTTGTTATTTACTTTTATAACTTGAAAATTGTACATTTTCAGCACTGACTGGGGTAACATTGGGGTAATTCCATCAACGCCACCCCCACAATCTTTAAGTTTCTACCAAACCTTATGGTGGACAACTATGTTCTGGTGAGATACAAAGGCAAGCTTTACCCGGGACGGATCATTGTCATAAAAAATTACGAAGAAGTACTTATCTCTGCGATGAAGAAGTCTGCCCTAAACCTAAAATGGGCAGCTAAGCCTGACGATTTTTTTTATTCGAAGGATAAAATCGTTCAGAAAATCAACCAGCCTACTCGAATTGGCCGACGGGAAATTTTCAAAGTTCAAGAACTAATACTGTTTACGGACAAGTTTTAAATTCACTTGAGTAATTAATTCATATTTAAAAGTTTCTTACCTTCCTATCAAAAATTTGTATAGCCTTCATAACGAATTATGTTATTTTAAATCCTAATATTTTAGAACTATTACTGTAATTTGTAAAATTTTAATACAATTTGAAATAAAACCTTTTGTAAATGTTTGAAAAACCGTGTCTTAAGTCTCTTTTAAAATACTTCTATGTAACATTCGGACAGATTGATGTTTCCCTAGTGTTTCGAAGCAAAAACAGTACTGGTCCAAAGTTACCGCAATTCCTGGGGTAAGTTTGAGACAAAGATGAAGGATTTTTATGAAGGTGTCATTGGTTGTAGAGTAAAATCATGCCCATGTTTTGAAAGAAGATGGTTAATTTCATATAACACCATAGTCTCAGTTACCTAGCTTAATATATATTGGCAGGAGTCATAAAAAAACTGAAAAGGTGTCCCAAGGTTAACCCGGTTTACGGTACAGCTTGAATTTCTGTTTTTTTTTTCCTCCGAAAATACGATTATGCCCGCATTTCCATTTCCTACGCTTGATTTCCTATTCTCCTTCGGACGCACATACACCGTTTCAGTCACCGCGACGCCTGTATTTCCGGTAGAAAGAAGCAAAAAAAAACTTGCGTCTGTGTACCCGTTCCCCTTGAGAGTAAATAGGCGACGTGAATAAACGATGAAAAAGTATCGCAAGCGTCGTTTTCTAACAGCACGCCGTCCCATGAATGAGTTTCATTCACGATCGAACCCCTTCGACTATCGTACGGAGCGCAGCACCACCGTACGATAACGCGTAAGACAGGGACAGAGAAAAATGATATCGTTGCTTCCTTCCTTTACAAATCTACGTTCCTTTACGTCTCGCCCCTCCCCCCCCATCCCTGCGCTTTCACTCCAGTTCTATCACATAGCTGCCATATCCGTTCGAGTTGGTGCAACCATAGCAAAAAGTATTTCACCGCACTTCCTTTTGTTAGTGAATGTATAGGTGGAGATCCCCGTCTCAATTGATTGATCTTCAATATAAATATCACCATAACATATATGTACAGGATGGTCCAATAGTCATGGATCAAACGAAGTGGGGAAGAAGCCGCGATTATTTCCAACCAAAAAGGTCATATGCAGGTTGGTCCGTTTCTCAACGATTCCAAAGCTATGATTTTTTTTCAATATTTTTGCAAAATCGGTTCCTAACTGAACGAAAAAATTAATAAAAAAAAAACTAGACCTACCTAGTAGGCCTACATTGGCAATGAAGCGCAAGATGAGAACATTCTCGTCTTGCACCGCTATCTTGTATTCATCTTGCCCCATTAGATGGTTAACGATTCAAAAAAAAATCACACAATAACCTTGAAAATTTCTGAAAAACCGTTAATGTTATATTAATAATCAATACTTCCTTTACTTAAGTGTCTCTCATCAATACAGTAATACCCTGAAGTTACGCGATAGGTGGGACCGACGAAGATCGTTTAAGTCGTACAGTTTAAGGGGTACAACTTTGCATATAAAAACATATAGATTTTATTCAATTGGGACCAAGGACTAACAGAAAACAGCAGCTTAGCGGGCGGCACTGTTGCCAAAAATCCGTAACTGCGTAAGTCGAGGTACCGTAAGTCAGGGTATTACTGTATTAGCAACTCAAATGAACTGAAACGATGATGAAATTTACCAAAAATCAGATGATTAAAAAAAAATGGATATTGTTTTCTAACTCATGACGCGTGCTTCCGCGACAGGTGATACTTTTACACTGATTCACCTCCCCGCCGCCCCTTCAAATTCTAATGGGAGCGCGATGAGTGCACACACTGTTTAGTAGCTAGGCTTATGATTCACCTTACCCCGCACCTTAGTTTTGCTTCTAGTTTCTCTACAATAATTTTTATCTGAAATCAATCTTATGTTCGTATAAAAGGCAAACTATTAATTTTCTTCGTAAATTATAACGAGCTCGTGCGGAGATCCATGAAAATCAATATGGGTGACGCCCGCGGTAAACAGGTGCTTTGACGGCTTAGAAGGAAGAAGCGGGGCGAGGCAGAGAGAGAGAGAACGATAGGAATATAGAAAATGTTATGCCTCTCACAGAAATCTCATGCATAGATTCAGAGAGAGGAACACAGAAAAAGAAAGTATAGGGTAAGGTGGTATAGGAGTACGCACCTAAGCTTCAAAGCGGTGAAAAAAACCGATAGATACATTTTACAAATCAGCTTTTGTTTTATTTGAAAGAATATCTAGCATTCTAATTAAATTATGAGCGACAATTAGGAATCTTAATTATTTTACAAATAACAAACTAAAAACTATAAAACGGAATTTGCGAACTCTTAGACATACGAGCGTTTAAGAATACGCACGAGGGTCGATAAGAGTACGCAATCGACACATTTGTATAAGAGTTGGAGAGTTGGGAAGTTGGAGAGCTGGAGAGTTGGAGAGTTGGAGAGTTGGGGACAGAGGGAGTTCGAGAAAGAGAGAGATCAACTCATACTATTTGCATGTACCTTTTTCTTATCACCCGAAAAATCTGATCACATTTTCAATGCCATGAAATAGTTTCACTTTATGTAATATCTGTAGATTGAAAAAAAAAACTATATTCGCATAATTCTTGCTCCATTTTCGGTAAAAAAAAAAGTAGTATCGTATCTCCCCAGAGATGTAGCTGGTGTGAATCTCTTCAGCCTCTTACGAAGAGTGGCTTCAGTCGCTTCCAATGAACGTGCTACCGCCTTTATAGATTTACCATCATTAACTGGCTTCCTTGCATTTTCACGGTTCGTAATTGACCATAGACTTCAGTCGGTAGTCCGTTTCGTTCGGGGCATGCTGAAAGTAAAAAAAACATAATCTTTAACAACAGTCGTATAAGAGTACGCGCGTACTCCTACACACGTAAGGACTGCGTAATCTTATACGCCCTGCACATTTTTACCAAACATGAATGTTACTGCCATTTATTGATGAGATGCGAAATTACTTTCATTTTGAACAATAACCTTAGCAAACCGGCGTACGAATTTAATAGGTGTTTTTGAAGACAGTCAATTGTGTTTCGTACTTGTAATGCTTTGAAAATGTCTAAAATAAATAAGAAACTGCACCCAAAACTTTAAACTTACCTGGTCCCTCCGTTTTATTCCACTTTGGATTTTTTGTTGTCACAAACACTTACGCTGTTAGGTGGTCTAAACACAACTAAAGTCAGCTTCAATTAGCAAACCGTTTCGTCAGTAGCTTAAGAGGTTACGTGGGTTTCGAAGCCAAAAAAAGCATATTTTATCTATTTTTTTTAAGTATAATATATAAATTATATTATTCAACATGTTAAGCTAAGCACATAAAAGAGCAACATTTTAACAATATTTAAAAAAAAATTTCTTCCAAAAATTTGGGAAATTTAGTCGGTGGGACCTGGTTTCCGGAGACCCTTAAAAAAAGTGTCCTCGTGGTGGTCAGGATAACTCGTGATAGCTTTATCTGAAATTAAAAAACCAATTTTTTTCTGTTAGTAGATAAGTATAGCTCGTGATTGATCGAAGGATTTTCAAAAAAATTGAAATTTTAATTTTTGACAGATTTGTATGCAAAATAGTTCAATTTTTGGTACAATTTACACTACGTATAGCCTTGTAAAATTAGTTGTAATCGAAAAAAAACCTTCGTTCAATCACTAGTCAATGCTATTTTGAAGAAGTGTGCAAAATTTCAATAAGATCGGTGCATTAGTTTTTGAGAAATCGTATCCACCGACTTCAAAAATAGTGTTTTGAGAAAAATGCGTATACCTGCGTCGCTTCCGGCCGGTCTTTCCCAACGGGGGGAATTCCCAAAGGCTTCCTCTCTCCTAGACTTTTACTCCGATTGACTTAAATCTTTGGGAGAATATTCTAGACATATTTTTACTATTAGATAATAAAATTTTAAAAATGGATTTTTTAAAATTATCCAAACCCACGTAACCCCTTAACTGCGTATTCTTATCGCCCCCGTACTCCTATACCATCTTACCCTACTTATACGTGTCACGGCCGGTGTTCCTCACGAGAGCGACAATCGAGAAAAATGCGGTCTAAATTCTAGCCTCACATCCTCGGGCATTCGTCGCTATTTTCTTTTTCCACATCTTTTAACATCTGAACACAGAAGAAAAAAGTAAAAATGGAGAGAGAAAAGGATGGCGAAAGAGGAGGTGATAGAGGCGAAAAATGCCACGACTCTCTCGGTACATGTCTCGACCCACGTGTTACGGCCCTGTGGCAACGTTTAGGAAGGAATAAATTTAACCTGCCCACGCGCCACCTTTTCGCTTCTCGCGCTCATTCTCGCTTCGGGCTTCGGGATAAGGAGAATAAAAGGAAGCGGAGATGCCTCGCGAAAAACCAATATCTTTGGCGACCTCGCTCTTCGATTTCATGCGAAATTCTTTAATATGCACACATTTCTCTCTCTCTCTCTCTCTCTCTATATATATATATATATATAGGGCAAGTCCCGGGCTGTTGACCACAGTTTTTTCAAGGATCCGTCAAAATAAAAGTAAGGAAGTTTCTTTACTTATCTCTATTTGTAATGGAACTTTGAACATTCAACCTTACAATAATTTACAAAAAATAAAATAAATTCTTATATGATCAACCTTAGAACTAGTGTTTTTTTTCCAAAATCACGATTGGTCATCGCTCCCGGAGTTTCCGGGTGTAATATCAATAGGAGTAGAGAAGAGATGGCCATTACTTCATTCTACTCTTGGTTCTCTCTTTGGTTTTATGTTTTGATTTTTTATTTGTTTTCTTCTGCCCACATCTAGAACACATATCATCGAATTCAGTACAATTTTCGTATACCCATAGTAAGCACGCTATGCATTGAAGCCAGTCCTCAACGAAAAGGGTTTCATGATAATTTTCTCCGAAACCAACCCAGTTGTCCTCTTCTGTACTCACATTTTCGTCTGATAAATCGCGTAATACTGGTTTTTCGTCATCGTCACTACTCCCAGATATCCTTCTAATGACTTTTCTTTTTCTTGCAGTACATTTCATTGTGATATTTTTTTCTGACTGGCTAGGCCCAATGTGGTTTTCTCTTTTTATTTGACTGGCAATGGTTTTTTTAGTCTTTCAATTACTTTAATTCTCCTTGACATTTTCTGAACTCAGTATGTCCGTCACATACTTTTAGCATCGTTAGCAAAAAAACCTGAGGATTGCAATCTTTTGTTCTTGGACAGAATGCACATCTCGCTGCTGTTCTTGGCCCAACCCTTGGCGCTGTAGGTTTTTCTTCTTGCAAGATGGTGCTAATGGAAACTTGCAATCTCTCGCCGGAGATTCGGAATGAGCAGCTTTGCTCGCAGATGAGGCTCGATGAGAGACTTGACGAGACTTTTTACAAAAGTCCTCCGATTCATATTTTTAAGATCCGCGTTGAAATGGCGGAGCTGAATTGAATTGTGATCATAACTAAATTGTGATCATGGTCCCTAGTTGACAATGTCGATATATAGCTTAGGAGCACACTTTAAAAGTCGACTAAGTTGGTTTTCTACCCCGTACATGAATTCTAGGGTTAATACATTGCCAAGTTTGAGTTTTTCAATTGAAAAATATTGTTAAACTCATTCATAAACATGAACGATAAACTTATTAATAAACTGAAATGATAAACTTATTGATAAACTTAAATATGATTATTATTCACACAAAGCGCTGCCGCTGCTGCATGGCCAATCGGCGTTGGTGGTTCTGACAACTAGGATGACCTGAAATGAAAAATTAAAGATTGTAGGGTAGGGAGGGCATGTTGAGCAAGTTTGGAATTATTGCCCTGTAATTTCTTAACAGTCTGCTGAATAAAAATAAACCCTACTTTGGTCAATAGGAAATTTATCTGGGAAAAAAAGTCTGTAGACGAAATTCCTGTTATCCTTATCGTTTCACAGATAATCGCTTTTAAATGACTAATCCCATATTTGCTCAACCTGCCCCGATAGTAGTGGGTCAAGTTGGGCATAAGTATGAGGTAAGTTGGGTAAAATAAGAATTGCATTAAAAAATCAGATGTATGCAACATGATTTGGTACAATGCAGTAATAAACCAACAGTGGCTTGTTAATTAGTTAGGTTTTGAAACATTAACATTAATTGCAATGAACTTTGAAATATTTTTTCTCATACACTGGTAGAAGAAAATCTTTGAATCACGTTTTTTTTTACTTTTGAGTGCAAAAATAATGAATCGTCCCGTGTTACCGTCTCGTGCGCCGCATGGCAACGGGTGATAGCGTGATGTGTTCCCTTCAAAACTTCCGTATGATCGGATATTTTTTATTTTATTTTGACAACTATGAAAATAGCAAGCTGTAGAAAAAAAACAACTTTAATCCCTTGTTCATAACAAGTGAATAAACACATCAAAAAATAATCCGCTCATACGATAGAAAATATAATAAACCATGCTCTTTGCGAATTTGAAGTGAATCGAGCTGATAGATATTCAGATACGACTCACACCGTTTTATAATACATTGTTTCGAGAAAAACGCAAAAGAACAAAGTTCGTCGTAAAGCAGTGGGTGATCGAACAAAGATTGTTATAATTCGGTCAATTTATAGAATTTTTACGAAATCTTGAGCGCAAATGGAAAGTCAGACCCTCGGCTGTAAAACTATGCAATAAAAAAAAACATGTTTTTGACATTTCAAGCTTATGCAAACCCCTCGAGGCAAGAAATGTCAGATACGCAAATTTACTGATATGAAAAATGAAAAATTTCTGTTTTGATCTTGGGTGCACTTATGAGGAATGTTGTTCTCGATTCTACTGCTCGTAGAGATGTATGAGTCGAGAATAATTGTGTCTTATACATATATGACCATTATGACACTTCGTATGTGAGATAATGATTTGAAATAAAATATCCGTTTATTCAAAAGTCTCTCGAGAAGGTCGACTCGAGTTCAAGTACACTTGAAGATTTTTGTACGAAGGTTCGATCCGAACCTTCTTCATCTGGCGAGTACAATCGTGAGCATCACGACACGATTGGCTGTCAGTTACAAAATCTTCTTCTCCGTGAGGTGATGTATTGGCGGTGGCGTTTTTGTTAAAATCTTTTTTTTTTCTTTCTTTATCGCGTTCTGGCGGCCGTCGTTTGCGCGAGCGGGCGTATACGCGAGGACGTGGATACGCAGGTTCGGCGTATATACATTTTCTGTACAAGTGCACATATATAAATATGTAGCGGCGTGGGTTTCGGAAGACACGAGCGACATCCGGTCGTGGCCATTGTCCAGAGAGACCGATCGCACCGTGGGCATCGCCACTTCTCTCGTTCAGCCCGTATATACTTCGCCCACGAATTCTTTCTCTCTCACTAACCCTCTCTCTCTATCTCTTTTTCTTCGCGATACCACCTCTTTCATCGTTGGTCTTCTCTTCCGTTCTGCTTTGCGTTCGTATTTTTTGTCGCCATACAATTTCTCATTCGAAAAGTTGGACAATTTTGTTTTCATATCAGAGGAAATCGATGTTTCATATCATTTTTTTTTTCAAATTAAATTTTAGGCAAGAGAAAATCTTTTCGTATGTTTTTTACGGACTGTGACGTCGTACCTGATGATGTGGACGGTTTGACCATCCGCATCGATCGGTTCTATTTCACTCGAATTGCTAGTGTTTCAACTTGCCAAATTCCTCCTACGTAAGGTCACATCGAATGTATTCGCATACAGTTGCGTCCAAACGTTTCGGGTCATCCTTTTTTTCAGACATATTGCATTGAAATACGACGGTGGGGAAAAAATTTACGAGTTACGACAACATGTATTCACGTAGGGTAGGGAGAAGCAGGTTGAGCAAGTTTGGAATTATCGACCTGTAATTCCTTAACAGTCTGCCGTATAAAAATGAAACCTACTTTGGTTAAAAGGAAAGGGTCTAGCCAGATAAGAATGATGAATCTGCCCCCACCGTATTTTGTGGCGCTGATTTTTTCCTAAGTTTCTAACCTAAAAAAAAATGTTGTGCAAAATTACAGCTTTCTACATCGATTCCGAGGGGTCTTCCTGCTGAAAAAACGTGTTTTTTCCATTTTTGCAGTTATTAAATACTAAGAGGCGACCGAAAAATCTGAAAAAATTCTGTAAAATCAGAAACATGTCAATGTTAATGGAAAAATTATTTTCGTTTTTTTTAATGCTGAACTCTATTTTTAATCATCGAATCTTCCTTCAAAAACATTATTTTGTAGCGAAGAGATTTTTCTACTATTATGACAAAAATTTACATGATTTTACTCTTCATTCCCTACATTTCAAAAAAAAAAGTCTCAAAATTCGTTCTGCAACACATTGGAAAAAAAATAAAAACGACAAAATTTCTCATTTTTCATTGGAAATCCATGCATAAATCATTCTTTCGGTTTAATAAATGGGTGTTCAAAGTTGGAGTAGTTGTCAGACATAACAAACAGATGTAAACAATAGGATTTTTACGCTGATTTTGGATATTTTTTTGTTTTTCGACGTCATTTAATAACATGTCGATGAGAAAATCATTGAGTATGTTTATGCAGATACTTGCTCACGTTATGCTAAGATATTCTAGTTACGTAAACGGTCAAACACGCATGCATAATGACATGAAGAACGAACTGATGGCGTTTACGCGAGTTTTTTCTACAGTAGTAAGGTAACAGCGCAGCGTTACAGAAGTTCGGCTTGCGTAAACGTACCCTCTCACAGTTGTTTGACAGTTTACGCGGATCTGAATATTTCAGCTTATTAGCTTGACCAAAAGCCCGCGTAAACATACTCATCTCCGCATAGCTGTCGGTAAAACCGCACAGTTCAAGTGGCGCCACTAGTGTGGATGCATCGAACTAAATTGAATTACGCAATCGATCTAGATGTCATGTCTCATTTCTCATAACTACTTCAGCCATGAGCACCCATTTATTAAACTGAAAGAATGATTTATGTATGGATTTCCAATGAAAAATGAGAAATTTTGTCGTTTTTATTTTTTTTCAATGTGTTGCAGGTCGAATTTTGAGACTTTTTTTTTTAAATGCAGGGAATCAAGAGTAAAATCATGTCAATTTTTGTCATAATAGTAGAAAAATCTCTTCACTATAAAATAATGTTTTTAAAGGAAAATTTGATTAAAAAGGGAGTTTAGCATTTAAAAAAAACGAAAAAAAAATTCCCATTAACATTGACATGTTTCTGATTTTTCCGAATTTTTACAGATTTTTCGGTCGCCTCTTGGTATTTAAAAACTGCAAAAATCGAAAAAAACACGTTTTTCAGCAGGAAGACCCCTCGGCATCGATGTAGAAAGCTGTAATTCTGCACAAAATTGTTTTTTTAGGTTAGGGACTTGGGAAAAAATCGGCGCCACAAAATTCGGTGGGGGCAGATTCACCATTCTTATCCGGCTAGACCCTTTATCTGGGAATAAAGTCTGTAGACGAAATTCTTGTCATCCTTTTTGTTTCACAGATAATCGCTCTCAAATGACTAAGGCCATATATGCTCAACCTGCCCCCGATAGTGGTGTAAGTTGACCTCATACCCATGAGGTAAGTTGAGCAACGTAAGAATTGCATAAAAAAAATCAGACGTATGAAACATGATTTGGTACAATGCAGTAATAAACTAACAGTTGCATGTTAATTAGTTAGGTTTCGAAACATTAACACTAATTGCAATGAACTTTGAAATATTTTTTCTCATACAATGATAGAAGAATATCTTTCAATCACGTTTTTTTTTTACTTTTGGGTGCAAAAATAATGAAACGTCCCGCGTAACCATCTCGTGCGCCGCATGGCAACGGGCGATGGCATGATGTGTTCCCCTCCCCATACCTCTCTTTCGGCCATTTGATGCACTTGCGTGTGGTGCTTAGTTTTCCAGATATTTCGATTGCCGAACTTACCCGACTGCTCAACATGCCCCTTCCTACCCTATATTTAAAAATAATTAGTTATATACGTAGATATTATTCTTAAATATTTAAATGTCTATCACTTCTTATTTAACAAGTGTGCAAACGTATTGGCCCGCATACTATTGCATATGAAAAACATAACAATTTTTTTTGAAAATAACAAAACGACATTCCACCTCCTCCACTTGACTCTGTACTTTGTTGCCATGCCCTTAGCAGCGATAACTGCGGCACATCGACGAGGCATGGACACTATTAATTGTGAGTTCCGTTCTTGTGGCAGATTTTCCCACTCGTGTCGCAAATGATTCCACAATTCCGTCTTGTTAGAGAGATCTTTTGTTCCAACACGATCTTTTAGGTCTTGCCACAAATGCTCAATCGGATTCAAGTCCGGTGATTGTGATGTTCAGTCGTACTTTTCGTCTCTGAAGAAAATATTTTACAAGACGTGAAGCATGTCGGGCTCGTTATCGTGTTGAAAAACCGAACCACACGTTAGTTTTTTCATTGCAAATGGGAGCATTTGGTCTTGCAATAGATTTCTGTACATTGTAGCGTTCATATTGCCTTGAATTTCTACCAGCGGACCAAAGCTGTCGTCAGAAGATGCTCCTCAAACTTTAATGTTCCGTGTTTTACGGTAGAAATTTCATATCTTACGGCGAATCTGGTACCTGTTGGACGACTCACGCACCTCCGACCATCAATTCCGAATAATTGAAATTTGGATTCATCGGAAAAAGCACTTTCCGCCAATCTGATGCTGTCCAGTGCTGATACTTTTTTTTTTGCAAAATTCAATCTGGCTTTTCGATTCTTTTCACCGATGTACTCCGACTAATATCGGCACGATTTTCGCTACGCGATTCTCTCGAGATGTCTGCTACAGTTTTTCGTGGATCTATAACGCACTTCCTTTTTATAATTTTGTCAACCTATTCCGTATTTTTTTCACGATCTACCACTTCGACTTTTATCACACAACGAATTTGCTAATTTATATTTATGTGGAATATGATTGACCGTATTTTTTCCAATGGATAAAGTACTAATAAACTGCAGTAATATTAAAGTTAATAGAACATAGTACGCGATTAATTCATGGTATACTATCAATAATACATATTCTAAGAATAATCACGTATCCTACTTATCCAGAAAATTAGATAAAATAGTAAACAAAATATTTGCTTACTGAACGAATAATAACGTGTACCTCCCGGTTTCTAACAATTGGCGCGATGAAAATCTTCGTGGTAAGGCAACTAAATGGCATTAGTAGCATCATCGAATCTCTAATGGAACATCGATGTAAAATAGGTCCCCATCTTACCTCGCTCGTCTTGCCTCATCTCCCACTACATTTAAAACCGTTAGATTTACGTAATGTTAGCTGTCGCCGCATTCATCAATTTTGGGAACGGTCCCCAAAGTCGAATGTCTTCAATAACACCTGTCCCCTCCATCGCACAAAAACACTCACATACACACAGACACAGACGCACAAAAGTATATATCCATATGTATGCACAATCTCGAGAATATTCTCTTACGAATGTTGACGTTGACCAAAAAGAGACAGAGAAGAAAATTCGAGGTGCGAATGGGGAGATTACGAAACGGGATAAATACGAGAGAATTTCGCGCGCTCCTGCGAGTGTGGGCCGGAGGCTCTTCTCATAAAATAATTTTAAAAATCTCTGCGTTTATATATACATATAAATATATATATATATATATTCACATATACATACGTACATACCTATATATCGTCGCCTCGCGAACTCTGCGCTCGTCGTATACGCGAGAATCCGAGACGACTTTCGTTGCCAGTATTTTGCGTTACTGCATTGCGTACAATTATCAATACGTGTGTGTGTGTGTGTGTGTATGCATTTCGTAGGCACGTGCGTACCTATGTGTACGTGTGTGTCCACGCGCGTATCCACTTTCTCAGCCTCGCATATCCCCATCTCCGAGAGGGTACTTAATTAGCTGACCACACCAAAATATATATATATATATACAGGGTGGTCCAAAAATCGTGGATCAAACGAAGTGGGAAGGTAGTCAAGATCATTTCCAATCAAAAAGGTCATATGCAGGTTGATCCGTTTCTCAACGATTTCGAAACTGTGATTTTTTTTGCAATATTTTTTAAAAATCGGTCCCCAGGTATAGCAAAAAATGGATAAAAAGAAAACTACTCATCATATGCTGGTTATTTTTTTTTTAAGATGTAGCCTGATGATGTGGCTTTCACATGAAAATGTAGTCTTCATGATTGTCATCACAAGTCCTTAGAATAAAACGAATTTGTAATAACTTTTTAGATCATATTTTTACCCCCTAGGTTTTCATTGTTGATTTAAAAAGAAAAATGTTCTACCAAAACGTACCCCTGCAGTAGGAAAATTATTCCATCTTATGAGTATTCTAAAAAGGTCTAACTCATAGCCGTGATCTTCGAAAGTTTTTTACTATCGTTTTTTATTTACTGCAAAGTAGTGATTCATTAGAAAATCGAATTTTGCACGAAACAAATTTTAGCTGTTAATTTGCATTGGGAACGCATTGTTTGGGTGTAGAGCACTTATGGCGGTATGTGTCTCTTCAATTGTATAGACAAATGAAAACCGTCGAAACAAGTAGACCGCAAACGGAACACTGAATGAACGTCGATTCAATTCAAAAGTCATATTATCTACCTGAGAATCGGTTTTGCTCGTACCGCCTTCCTTCTACTTACCCGCCACAAGTGCTCTTCATTCAAATAATGCGTTCCCAATGCAAATTAACAGCTCAAATTGGTTTCGTGCAAAATTTGATTTTCGAGTAAAGCTCTATCTTGCATTGAATAAAAATCAATGGTAAATACTTTCGAGGATCAGGGATATGAGTTGGACCTTTTTAGAATCCTCATAAGGTGGACCGATTTTCTTACTACAGGGGCACGTTTCGGTGGAGCATTCTTCTTTTCAAATCAATTATGAAAATCTAGGAAAAACATTATGATCCAAAAAGTACCAATTAATGTTATTCTGAAAACTTATGATGACAATTCTGAAGACTAATTTTTTATGTGAAAGCTAAATCATCAGGCTTATGGTATTACTGGATGGACCGTCGGGCAAAAAGTTAGTCCAAAATGGGCGAATCGTGGATTTATAAGTCTCGATCATGTCATACATTTTTACCCTTACAAATAGCTAGTCTCCTATCTTCTTCTATATAACATATACAGGGTGTCCGATGGCAGATTTCAAACTTTAAATGATCATAACTTTAAAACGCGAGGTGCAAGAGGAGTGCGGGGCGGGTAGCTGAGGTCGTGTGCGTTGCGGATTTTTTAGTCGCCATGGAGCGTTGATCTGAAGAGCAACGTGCTTTCGCTGTGGAGGCGTATTTAACTAGTCGTTTTTCGCTTTGGCGCGGCGTAAATTCTGTAACCGCTACAACATTCGCCGAATAAGTGACGCGCCATCGATAAATTTGATCCAAAGTTGGGTAGCAAGATTTAGAGCTTCAGGCTCGGCTGTAAACAGGCATCACCAAAATCAAGCAGCCTCTGTATCAACTCCGGAAAACATCCAACGTGTGAGTGATTCTGTTTTAGAAAATCCACAAATTTTATTGAGAGTGCGTTCGTCTGTTTTGGGTATTCCAAAATCGACACTGCATGAAATTATGAAGAAAAAAATAAAATTTCATCCGTATAAAATCCAAATAATTCAAAAATTGAACGACAGTGACTACCCAACAAGAATTACTTATACTCAAAAGATGCTGGAGACTTTTTCCACCGAAACACGACTAAGAAACATTTTTTATAGCGACGAAGCACATTTCCATCTTGGAGGTTATGTCAACAAGCAAAATTTTCGTTAGTGGAGTCTCCAAAATCCAAGAGAAGTGCATGAGCAGCCACTGCATATTGAAAAGGTCACTGTTTGGTGCCCTATTTCGGGGAACGGAATCATGGGGACCTATTTTTTTGAAAATATGCGTCTTGAAGGTCGTCATTTAAACAATGTTATTTTCAAAAATTGAAATCCGCATTTGATTTCTTTTCATTTTAATAAATATTTTTTTTATTACTTTGTTTATTCATCTTTTTACGAATTTTTGAAGTTTGAAATCTGCCATTACACCCTGTATAAAATTGTTCCGTGACTGACTGACTGACAGACAATACACAGCCTAAACTGCTGAAGATAGAAACATGAAATTTGGTATATATGTTCCTTAGAGGTGCACTAAGAAAGGATTTTTTGAAATTCGATCCTTAAGGGGGTGGAATGGGGTGTAAACGTTTGTTTGGGAAAAAATATTTTTTTGGTCGGATTTACTTGAATCTTGGCATAAACACTCTACAATAAAATTAATGAAACACGTATTTCAGCATTTCCCAAAAATTCAACCCTTAAGAGGTTGCAAGGGGGTGGAAAAGTTTGTGGAGAAAACAATATTTTTTTCGTCGGTTTTACTTGAAACTTGGCGCAAACACTCTATAACGGAAATAATGAAACATGCGCTTTAGTATTTCCGAACATTCAACCCTTGAGGTGTCGGTTTAAAATCCACTGGCGTAGATTTGAAGGAAGATGGTTTCTCCCACGATCATTGTTACGTAGCTTGCTCACACGTAAGTTCGCCCACGGGCCTGATGATATTGGTACCGTCCAATAAAAAAAAAAAAACAAAAAATATTGTTTATGAGGAAATCCTCTGAAAAGGAATCAAATATTTACACTCCCACGGCGTCATAAATTCCACGCGGAGGAAGTCACGGGTAATAACTATAACTTCATATATATATTTTCGAAAAATAAATTCATTAAAAAAGAGTCCCGCGTTAATTTAATTTGGCGAAATCAGAAAAGTTTGATTTCGCCAGTTAAATTTCTGAAATTATCTTTTCTGAAATCATAGATAAACAGATAATCTTAACCTTCGCCGTTTAAAATCAAACAAAAACTCAATATATATTGAGTTTTCCAATAATTGCTATTAATTCATCGTTAAAAAAGGCGATCCTCCTCATTTCTTTAATTAATTTCTCGACAATTACTCAGTCGATTTATTTGAACACTTAGCATAATCAATCGCTTGATCCTAAATCTTGATGATATAATATTTGCAGAATTTACGGCGATTTAGTTCCATATGTTTTCCAACCATTAACGTCTGCAGAAGCTGTTTTCCCATAAGCGATCGTGTTAAATTCATATGTTTATAACTACTGAAGTATTTAGTGAAAAATTCTAAAATAATTCATGTATTATTATTTTATCAAGAACTATTATTCCTCAAATTTTCAAGAATTTTGGCAATTTTTTAATGTCCATCCAGTAATACATTAATCTTGAAACAAACAAAATAACCCGCGTATGGTAATTTTTTTAAATTAATTTTTCGTACACCTGGAAATCGATTTTTCAGAAATATTGAAAAAAAAAAATTATAAGTTTGGAATCGTTGAGAAACGGACCAACCTGCATATGTTCTTTTCGGTTGGAAATTATCTTGAATACCTCCTCACTTTGTTTGATCCACGCCTTTTGGATCACCCTGTATATATATACATAGGACTTACGGTCATCGTTCGAGGTTTGGTTCGCCAGTTTTCTCCGCGGCTCAAACGGGAATGGGAGTGTAGGACGAGACGACCCCCGCATACTTTTTATATTTGTACGCTGTACACCCGCCATTTATATATATACACACATGTGTGGATATACGTATGTGTGCGTGCTCATTTACGAATACATGCGTACGCGTACGAAAGAAGTTCGACTCAGTGGCTAGAGAGAGAGAGAGAGAGAGAAACGATACCCGTATTTTTTTCTCGCTGGCCACATCGAGCCTCCTTTCTTCGTGGTGACGGACCAAAATGGAGAATGAACGTGAGAGATAGCGAGAGGGAGGAAGGCGAGAGGAAATGGTAGAGGGCACGAATAGCCTGAAGGACCTCAGGGACCTTGCGGGATAGGTATAACTTTCGGTACCTTAGCAGCTTTATCACCGACGTCCCATTCACGGTGTGACAAAACAAATTTACAGCCTGAAATTTTCGGCAGGCCCCCTGCCAAGCATCTTGCATTCCAGCAAGCTCATAGCCCGTTCTTCTCGTTTCTTTCGCCTCCCAATCTCTTTCTTTCTCTCACTCTCACTCTCACTCTCTCACTCACGTCCGTACCTCGTCTTCCTCATTTTCTATTCATCTTCCTCGTCTTTATCGTTTCTTTTTCCTCGCATCTTAGCGTCCCTCGTCTTTTTTATCACCCACTTCGTCCTCTTAATCGCGTCTTTTTTTTTGCTATCCGTCTTCGTCATCGTTATCGGCGATTACAGTTTTGCTTTCAATTCGAATTCTCCTTCGGGTTACCCTTCTTTTTCGTCTTTGTCACTGGGCGTTGCGGAAATTCATCCATTTTTTGCGGACGGGATGATCCGCGAGTCGAAGATCATCGAGTATGGAAAATCGTATAGGATTCTCTCTATTCCTCTATCACCCTCTCGTTTTGTCTCGCTTTTCCGATAATATTTGGTCGCGTCGCACGTGCGCGCTTCGACACTCATGAAAAGTACAGGAAAAAGAGAAACATGATAATCGACAAGACACGCAGATGGTCGGCGTCTGGATGAAAAAAGAAAGTATATTCATCGGTTGCACCCATGCAATAACATCGAGAAGGACACGTGGGTTTTTCTCTGGTCCTTTGAGCTGCGTGTAGGATGCCGTTTATCGTTCATCTTGCGCACTTGCGGTACCGAGGAAAGTGCATTTTTTCAAATGAACGAAACTTCTCTTGAACGCGACGCAGCTGCGCGTTTTGGAGTCTTGTCGCTTTCAGCTTGAAACCAACTCCATAGCATAGAAACATTTTGAACGATAAAAGTGACTACTCGAATCCATGAAGAGATCCACCCAACATAATTTTATTTGGACTTTCGAAGAAATTCGAGGCAATGATAAGTTCTTATCAGCCGAACATGCCAATCTTTTTTACTGCAAACACCTAAAGGAACGCACTAAACAGGTCGCGGTAATCGCGAGACCTGTATCGCTGGATTCTTTTCTCAATTATTACTGATATCGCGTAACAAAAATTGCCAATAAGAAATCGTTGGGCAAAAAATGCGCCGTTGAAAAATTCTTATATCGTAACTCGTAATTCACGGGACGTTGAGCAAAATGGGCTGGACTCTAACGATTTCCGTCTAAAAGCTGAACGAAGAAAGAGTGAGAGAGAATGGAGCTGGTTAACCCACGCTAGCAGGGAATGCGACTGGGTTGCCTACACGGTGAGAGTAGCGAGGTTACACGCACGATTGATATACAGCATACAATAAATCTATATGTACACCTACATCTACACTTGCAGAAGCATATGCACACATATATATTAGGGTGCCCCTTATATGAACAACAAACTTTTTTTTTTGCGAATACTGTAACGCATACCCCGTAATTTTGTTCGTAATACTGAGGCTTATTTATATATCAAATTTTGTTTTTCTATGATAACATTAGCCCATGCCGAGCGGACCTTGAAGTTTTACATAGAATACATTTTGACTGTCATCTTTGATTTGCGTATGGTTTATTAAACATGAAATAATGAGTTCAGTAAATGAAAAAACAACGAAATCTACATTTATATTTATCAAAATTGTAACAACATCTGACTCAATTGGGTTAGTTTTAGGGTTTTTTTCTTTTTAAAGTCGTCTTTTTGTAGTTCGCATAAAGTTTCGTATGTTTTTGTACACTATTATAGGTCGCGAAAATCGAAAAGAATTTTCGTTGCATTCCAACAATGCAAACTTCAACCCGATATAAAAAAAATATACATTTTTGAAGAACACTGATTGGGATATAAGTAAAGTAGAAGAGAGGGGCATGTTGAGGAAGTTTGGAATTATCGCCATGTAATTCCTTTACAGTCTGCCGTATAAAAATGAAACCAACTTTGGTCAATAGTAAATTTATCTGGAAAAAAAAGTCTGTAGACGGAATTCCTGTTATTCTTATTGTTTCACACATAATCGCTCTCAAATGACTAAGGCCATATTTGCTCTACCTGCCCCGATAGTGGGCTAAGTTGAGCATGAGTATGAGATAAGTTGGGCAAAGTAAGAATTGCTTAAAAAAATTATACGTATGCAACATGATTTTGTACAATGCACTAATAAACCAAGAGTTGCTTGTTAATTAGTTAGCTTTTGAAATATTAACATTAATTGCAATGAACTTTGAAATATTTTTTCTCACACAATGGTAGAAGAAAATCTTTCAATCACGTTTTTTTTTTTTTGGGTGCAAAAATAATGAAACATCCCGTAATACCGTCTCGTGCGCCGCATGGCAACGGGTGATGGTGTGATGTGTTTCCCTCCCCCATACCTCTCTTTGCGCTATTTGATGCGCCCGCCAGTGGTGCTTAGTTTTCCAGATATTTCGCTTGCCCAACTTACCCGACTGCTCAACATGCCCCTCCCTACCGTATAGTTAAAAAATAATATTAGTTATTATTCGATAACAAAAAGTAAAAAAAATCAACAAAATAATTGAAGATAACCAATTTTTCACTTGTAAGCGCAATAAAAATGGAACAAACATGGCCGGATATGCTCTTCCGAAAAAGGCAAAGGGTCTCATTATTATTTGCAATGCTGCCACATTAACTCGATCAGTTCTCGAGATTTTCATTACGTTAAGTTTTAAGGTCAGCTCGCGTTGACAAAATTCGGTATGATGAGGGGCCAGAGTGTCACCCCCGTACTCTTGATGAGCGCAAAGAATGTCTTATTCTGAACAAACCGCTTTTTTTTCCCTAATCTTCGTGCGAGGTAAATTGACCGAGATATTCACGGTCAAAGTTCGGCACTGAGTAAATAATAGCACAGTAGTTACTCAAACGCCAAACGTGTAAACCGGTTTGAGCTCGGGTTCGAACCCACGTTCAGACAAATAAAAAAAATGTTTGTCTATAATATAACGGGCCGGAAGAATATTTTTCGGCAGAATCTCGGCTACTAAACCTGATACTGCTTCATTAACGAAACATCTATTTGAATTCAGTAAATCATTCAGAAGATGAAGGAACATTCAACTAAACAATTTATTCGACTTGATCGAATGCCTTTCTTCGAAGATAAAGCCCGATAAAAAGTCTATTCGTAACTACAATCATGCATCAACCATTTCTTCAAGTTACTTCAATTTTGGCGGGAGCAAATGAAAATATAGCAGTTTCAAACAAAAATACATCAATTGCATCGCATTCAGTTGATTCGAGCAAATCATTTCTCTCGGGGCTATAGTTTAGTAAGTACTATCCTCGAGCCTCGGCGACTGAGCATCAACCAAGGCTCAGCTGATGTTACATCGCCCAGCACACCTCGAAGAACGAGTTCGAGAAGTTCCTAGTTCGTCCTTGTCATTCCGCTCGTCATCCTTTCCTCTTTGCCTCTGTTTCTCTCCCTCTCTTTGTCTCCGGGTCGTCTTGACATTTTTCTTAAACACACAGAAAAATGGTTTTCTTCATTCACAGCCCACGTTGATGAGGTCAATGCCAGCTCTCGATGTACACGAGTGATCAACGCCTCTTCTGTTTCTATTTTTTTCTCTCTTCCTTTTATCTCCATCTCTGTCAGTCTATCTTTATCTTCCTCTCTTCCTCTTACTCTCTCTCTCTCTCTCTCTCTCTCTCTCTCTCTCTCTCTCTCTCTCTCTCTCTCTCTCTCTCCCCCTCTCTCTCTCTCATTACAAACTTCACTCCGACCTATACGCCCCGCTTGTCAAACATGCTCGGCAGGCAACTGCGATTTAATTTTCCGCATTCATCTACGCGCAAACTTGTCGTAAAATTTTTTATAAGGTTTCTTTTAGAATGAACGGAAAGTATCTCCGGACAAGCCGATTTATCCGGCAATAATCGTACAAGACGTAGGAATTATGTTTGTTCGACCCAACTCGTTGATATGGGCGTGCCCACGGTGAGTGCCCAGACAAACGACTCAATATGGTAAGGTAAAAGATATACTTGAATGTACAAGCTGGACAAAAGTCGTACTCAGGACTCTTCGCAATCGCTTTTGATACAAACATGGATCTATAAGTAAGACGAAAGGCAAGCAAAGAGAGTAAAATAAAATAATGGTATGGAGAACTGAAGGAAATGACCATACTACTCAAAATTCGAAACTGAAAGATGACTGATGAAAAATCATAAAATCTAGATAGAAGTTGTGTATAGATATGATAAAACCTATGATTATTACGTTAAAGCGCCGGTCGGTGAGAGAAAGAGAGACAGTTGATACTGGCTCTAGTTAAACAAGAATAATAAGATAATGTGGTTAATTATATAGGTAGTTCCTTGACGACCGAGCGCCGCTCAGTGAAGCGTGGTCGTACATTATTAGTTCCTAGAAATCAATTTGGTTACTTAACCCTCTTTATGAATTTTCCCAAAGTAGCTCGATGCGGCATATCACTTACAAGGAACATCACTTTTGTGCCGCCTTCAACTTTGGTTAAACTCATGTATATGGTAGAACATTGAAAACGATAACATCCGTTTTTTTCTATCGTCGGACAAACTGCTTTAAGATGTGAAACCACCGCTCAGAGTGAATTTGGTTTGATGTTTGAAGTTTTAAGGGGTGAAACCAACTCCTAGGGTTGATTTTGAAGTTTCAACTACAAGCAGTCCATCGATTTCAGAGGAACAAAAACGAGATTTTTTTTCATGCAAAATGATCAGAAATCCACTATGAGTACATTGAAGAAAAAAACAAAAATTAACACTTTTTAACACTTCGAAGTGGGGATTAGATTAAAGTTACAGGCAGGATAAATAGTCTCTTTGTTTGTTGCTTGATATTTTACATTAATAGTTTATTAACGAGCAATCCTCTTACGGAGTTTCCATGAAGTCAACTTAGCGATAACTCGATGCTCCATATCTCCCGAATTTGTTGATGTAAACTAAGGGAGGTTTCTATTTTGTTGGGCCAAAAAATGTTCGCTTTTTCATCAATTTTTTATGCGAAAAAAATTAAATATAGAATATTAAAATTTGGTATGTTTACTAAGCAGTCTTTATTGAACATAATATTTTTTAAAGTTTGACAAAACATGGTGTTGGGGAGGAGCTACGTATGTCGGTGTGCCGGCGATGATATTTTTCGCTTGCGGAAGTCCTAAGTCCTGGAAAAGTTGAGCTGAAGCAAAAAAATCAAACATGCTTTTACTTTATACAATATTGTGTGTAAGTCGAACTAGAATCGAGAAGAAAAATTGAAAAATACCAACAATTCTTGCCGTTTTTTTTTTCATAAAATAAAAACGTTTGAATATATTTGGATAATTCTTGTTCAATTAATGAAGACGTTTGTTGTACACTTGCCTGCCAAATCTCATAAAGATTGCTCGTCTAGAGCGTGTAGGAGCACTAACGTAAACTTGGATAACGTGGTTTCGAAAAAAAACGCGTTTAAAGTTAAACTGAAGTTTATGTGCGAATAAAATGAAAGGTTACATACTTACACCTAATCTGCTATGCCAGGACCATAGAGTGCACTTTCCTCTTTTTCAAAAAATTCTTGAGCCGTTCGCTCCCGTCTTCGAGCCAATCTTGTCTCTTTCGATGCAGAGGAATATGTGGCGTCAGCTTTTTCACGCGCACTATGTATCCCTCTTATCGGCCATTATTTTTGCTTGAGGTCCAATTGTGATGCCCATCACTTCCATCATACGCAGCAGGGGGCTGATACGTTCGTTGAAAATACATGCGGCAATAAAAGATACCAGTTCGATAATTTTTTTCGACCAAAAAAATGTGTTTTGGAGCCAAGCGCTAGAGGACAGCGTTGAAACGTTCGTTATTATTTTGCGTGTGTCCACCCAAACACCATTGCAACAGATCGTCTGACGACAGATCTGAGTATATCGGATGAAGTAGTTTCGGAACCTCAGTCGCAAGTGGTTCTTGATGTTTAATGTCATGCAGTTTATTCTCTGCCTCTGCGCATCTCCACTTGCATCACGAGTCAAGCCCGGGCAGACAATTGTCCTGCTTCGGGCCGCTTTTCTTCGTCGGTATTTAACTTTGCGGATTTTATTTCTATCGTCTTGAAATTCGCTGAGCGTATTGTTGAGCTCTTTCCAATACGCCAAAATCAATTTTTTTGGCTCAACAAAGTAAGAAACCTCCTTTAATCAAAATAATTTTAATTTAAAGTTCTAAAAAACTTCTACTCTCTAGAATTCTTTCAGATTTTTCAAATCCACTTTTGAAAAGTTGTAGTGGAGGACATTGCGCATGCCTTAAAGCTTTGTATGTCACAAACGTGCCGTAAAAATGGAAAATTGTCAATGGAACCAGAATTCCATATTGCAAGACCTGCCTATTGACACCCCACTCGATGGGACACGCGATTCTCCTTTTCTTTAAGTTTTTCCACATATTTATTGAAATCTCAATCTGAAGTATCTCCCAAAATGTCATGTATATAGGTAAATGTTCCTTGTTTGACTTCGAACTCGTACTTGTTCGCGATGATACATATTTTGAGGCTTTCACCATCGCCCGAAATTCAATTTTATATTACCTCTCAAAAATATGAAATCACTCATAGAGCTTTCCGAAAATCAAATCTTGGTTCGTAATTTCATTTGCAATTCTGAATTGCAAATGCAATAATAATTGCAATTGCAAGAAATGCAATAACTTAAGGCCTTAGGCTACTCGAGGATTTTCCAAAAATCAATTTTTTTTTGTTCAAAATGTACCTCAGTACCTATAAAATTATATTCCAAAAGATTATGGGTGTGACAAATCACTAAGTACTCGATTTTCGAATTCTAGCGCAACCCCTCTTGATTCACGTCGTGACTTTCTACTAACTTTAAACGCGTTTATCTCAAAACTACATTTTTTAAGTCGACCGGACTCATAACTCAAACAAATTTAAGCCGATTCACTTGAAATTTTAATTGTATATTTAGAATTACATTTTCTGAGGCACTACGTAGGATTTTTTTATTATATTGCATACTTCCTTTTTTATAAACAATTTTCTGACGATTTTTTCATGGCGTTTTATACTTTTTGTTTTAGAAATGCGCCATTTTGACAAACAACAATATATCAAAAAAATCCTACGTACTTCTATATCTATTCTTATATATAATCGAAAAAACTTTAGTGTCTCATCATAACTCAAAAGTTATAGGAGCTGTTAGTCCGGCCGTTGATCTTCCAGAAACAAAGGCGTCATCGGAAAAATGCTGCACAGTCGCCATTTTGACATGTATTGCTGTTAAAAAATAATTTAGTATAGTCAATTACGTGCACAATAAAATCCCTATTTTGTAATTCCGATTTATTTTATGGTTTCGCTGAAAAAAATATCAGAAAATATGACCTTTTTTGGCCTCTAGAGTGGCCTAAGGCCTTAAAGGATCATCACAGTGTAAAGGGTCGAAAAATAGGTGAATTTCACGATTTTTTTTTTTGATGGTTAAAATACGCTAATCAGTCTGATTTTTTATGTCAAATCAAGGCACTCATGAAGAACAGAAAATAAATTTTTAAACGTTTATTTTTAGTTGTTCTTGCTTTTTTTCTGACGGTTGAATATTTCTTCGAAAAATAAGGATTCCTCACGGTGTACATGATTGTGGCCGTAAATATGGTCTTAAACAAAATTTGTAAAAAGATCATTAATCAGTATGAACACGCTATCTTGCTATGGAGGTTTTTTTTAAATCAAAATTGACAAAATGGCGGCGTTTTAAAAAAAAAGTATCGAATTTAGTCTAGTTTTTCGACGCTTTTTCGTTAAAAAAAAATATGAAGATTTCAAAAAAAAAATTTCCATAGCAAGATAAAGAATGGCGTGAAGAATGCTTTGTCAAAATTTGAGACGGATCGCTTGAAAAAACTCTTCGTTTGAGACTGTACACCGTTTCGAAAAACGACATTTCGAGAAAAACTTGTTTAAAGTTTCGCCAGATCTTACGCCGCTGCTCGAATCATTTTCTCTAAGAAATGCTGTAGCAACCGAAATTATTCGAATTTCGCCCCAAAAATTGAACAGCATATTTATAACGGTCTATACTATCGGATAATGCAAAAAAAACGATTTTTTTTTAAATTTTACACTGTGATGATCCCTAAAAAAATACTAAATGTGTGGACCCTCTAGTGACCTTTCAAACGAAGGCCCTAATAAAGTAAGGCAAAATTAGGGCCCGAGCAAACGCCCAACTCGGTTTCTGCATGATTATCCGATGAGTAATGGCAATAATTCGTATAAATGGTATGGGCAATCCTTTTACTATTAGTGTTCATTAGTATTACTGGTATAGAAGGTCCTTAAGATTTAACTGCAGCGAGAAAAGAAGAGCAAGGCAATTCGTGTGAGAAGTGTGACTTTAACAAGCTTGAGGAAGGTGTACAAGCGTAATAATAATGGCCGAGAAATAGACGTTGTTGAAAACCCTTCAAACATCCCAAAATTGGAGATCCTTCTCCGTTTCACACGTAGACTGTTTGTGCTTTCAGTTTGTCGAGCTCGGTATCGTTACGAGCATAGAGTACAATCACAAGGCGGTCGACACTGCGAGAAAAGGTCAAGAGGTCTGCGTAAAGATCGAGCCTGTGCCGGGTGAAGCGCCTAAAATGTACGGCCGACACTTCGACGAAAAGGACTTCATCGTCAGCAAGGTGAGTTTGTTTGTTTATTATCTCGAATTACATTTGTCAAATAATTTTTAAAAATCTAAGCGCATCGATACAATATGGATTTTTAGAGAAGAGGAGGCCAAACTCCATAGGGAAAGCTGTAAAAAGTGTCTGCAAAAATGTAAAAAGTTTAGGTACAAGATTTCACCACCCATTGTCACTCCGATAACAAGTGACCGACCAATATATTGTAGTAGGGTAGGGAGGGGCATGTTGAGCAAGTTCGGAATTAACGGCCTGTAATTTCTTAACAGTCTGCCGTATAAAAATGAAACTGACTTTGGTCATTAGGAAATTTATCTGGGAAAAAAAGGCTGTAGACGAAAGTCCTGTTATCCTTATGGTTTCACAGATAATCGCTCTCAAATGACTAAGGCCGTATTTGCTCAACCTCTCCCGATGGTGGGGTAAGTTGAGCATGAGTATAAGGTAAGTTGGGCAAAGTAGGAATTGCCCTAAAAAATCAAACGTATGCAACATGATTTGGTACAATGCAATGATAAACCAACAATTGCTTGTTAATTAGTTAGCTTTTGAAAAACTAACGTTAATTGCAATGAACTTTGAAATATTTTTTCTCATACAATGGTAGAAGAAAATCCATCAAACACGTTTTTTAAACTTTTGGATGCAAAAATAATGAAACGTCCCGCACGGAGAGAAAAGTGTATAGTATTTACAATAAACGCGCATGGTAAAAGAGAGTATAGTAGAATTCCCTATAGTTTATTGTCACCGCAATCATAATATGGTTAACACAACTGTAAGCGAAAAGTATACGTAAACATGCGACTTTGGTGGCGTGTTTGACTATCTAGTATCTCCGAAATTACTATACACTATTGTAAAAGGCTTTACAATATCGATATGGTTAATTCAGCTATATCACAAAATCGGCGCAAAAATACTAATGCTGCACTGAGAGCAAAGTACATGGCTTTTATGAAAGACGCCCACGGCAAAAGAGGGGATAGTAAAATCCCGTATAGTTGATTGGCACCGTAATCATAATATGGTTAACACAACTATAAGCGAAAAGTATATCTAAACATGCAACTTTGGTGGCGTGCTCGACTATCTATTATCCCCGAAATAACTACTAACTATTGTAAAAATATTAACTGAATTAACTATATCGATATTGTAAAGCCTTTCACCGTAGTTAATAGTTATTTCGAGGATACTAGATAATCAAACACACTACCAAAACGGCATGATTAGATAGACGCTTATAGTTGTGTTAACCATATTATGATTGCGGTGTCAATAAACTATAGGGAATTTAACTATGCCCACTTTTACCATGGGCGTTTTTTTATAAATACTATGGACATTTTTCTCAGTGCAAGTTTGTACTATTTATATGGTTATCATTAACACTTGTTGAGTATAAATTGTTACAAGATCTTAAGAAAAGTGACTATACGAACAAAATTATGGTAATCCTATAGTGAAGACGTAAATCATTTGTGGAACGTGTCAATAAAGTAGAGACAGCGGTAGCACGCTATGATCGATATAGATATATTAGCGCATTAATGTATCAGTTTTTAAAATTCGATATTTCGAAAATTATTGCGTTGCGCCAAAAATCCATTCAAGCAATGACATATATTATCAAAAAGACGATCTGTGCAAAATTCCACCTATATCGGAGGTAACAGCTATTCGGAATTGCAGCTGGAATTATTTTTATCTGTTATGGCAAATCTACGATCAAAATAACATAAGTACCCGGTAGCATAGTGGCAGCGTGCGTAGTATAGATAGGTAGGTCGTAGGTTCGAATCCATGTTCAGGCGAAATATTTTATTCGATATGAATCATTTCAGGAGGTCAGGAAATGACAAATTATGATAAACAATCATACAGGTAGTACTCTCAATTGAGAATTTTTGAATTTATGAAATATTATATACATTTAGTAGACATACCATTCAAAATGGTAAAAATCACTATTGTTTGATAGTGTAAGGTAATATCCATTTTATGAAAACCTACTATATTATATAGCATTGAACAACGAACGTATGCTTGTAAGATTGTTGGTTGCGGTTAACATATGAGCATAGTTAACACAACTGCTAAAATATCATAAGCAGTACTATATTTTGGGCAGTAACCATGGCTATAAAATATTGCTGTCCCCTCAGGGTAATATAAAATATGGTTAAAATATGGTTGAAGTTACCATACATTTCTCTCAGTGCGTGTTACCGTCTCGTGTGCCGCATGGCAACGGGCGATCGGGTGATGTGTTCACCTCCCGCATACCTCTCCGCCATTTGATGCACCCGCGTGCGGTATTTAGTTTTCCAGATATTTCGATTGCCCAACTTACCCGACTGCTCAACATGCTCTTCCCTACCCTATATAAAACATCAGCAGCGCGATCTACACCAGTGCCGCTTGAGTGGAGCCCTTATTTATTCACTATTTTGCGGACGCTTTAAAGTACGGCGTTTAGAACCCTGTATTCCAAACCTCCATACACACAGCACGGCACGATTCCACCGGAATACAAAAAAACCATACCCGCAAACAAAATCCAAAAGCAAGAGCAATGGTACAGCGAGTAGTACAAAAATAATGCAAACACGAGATACAAATAAGACGGTGAGCTGAAGAGGGAGAGAGAGAGAGAGAGAGAGTGAGAGATGGAATGGATCCGAGTGAACACGGAGGTTGCTCCGTAAACTCATCGGTTAATCGATTACCACCGTTCCGTAAACTCTCCCGGTCTCTCGCTCTCGTTGCTCTTCGATTCGGCCCCGTTGATTCTCCACCAAGCACATCACCCACGCCTTCCTCGAGCCGTGCCCGCATCCGGTCGTCTGGTATATCCTCAGTCACGCGAGATATCCCGCGTTTTCATTCGTCCGTCCGTTTTATATCCCACGGTGTGCGTCTGCTATCTCACTCTTTCTTTCTTTTAGCTCTACGCGTGCGAGCGTCTCCGCGTCACGTTTATGCGTGCGCGTGTGTATGTACATATGTATGTTTGTATGTATGTATGCATGCATGCAGGTATGTATTTATAAATCTATAAAAACGTTAATTCGAACCTTCTTAGTTTTGTAGCTATGCGATGATAATTAGTTTTATTAATCATAGTACAATTACATATATATAAGCCTTGCTCAAAAGTATTTGGCACCCTGTAAGTTTTCTATCCGGGCAAAACATTGAATATCCCGGGGAAAAAAAATTTAGTGACTCCAAAATGACCCAATACAACTTTTTACTCCTTAGACTAAATATTCCATACCTCATAGTTTTCAAGTCACATCGCACGATACCGGCTTTTCATAAAACTGTTGTTTTTTTTTGTCAAGAAAAAACTAGATAACTCTGCCAAAAAAAATCGGAAAAACTTGTCCTTTTCAAAGATCTTATCACTAAATACTAAGATTGTTTTTTTTTTTCGAAATCCAGCACGCGATTTTGCCAAGTGCGAAAATTGTGAAAAAATAGCATGTTCAAAATTACGTACTGGGTACAAAAAAAAATCACAAAAATAAAAATGCAAAATGAAGCTGGCTTTGCCCGCTTCACAACCCCTTTTGGTAAATTGGCTTACGATTTTTTTCGCCGAGATATTCAATTTTTTGTCCGGAAAGAAAACGTACAGGGTGCCTAATACTTTTGAGCAAGGCTGTATATATTTTTTTATTGTACTCGCTACGATAATGGACGTTTTACGCATAAAACGTCCATTGTATGCTTAAAACCCCCATTTTCACACTGCGTGCAATGAAATTTCATATAATACTCGACAAAAGAGAACTTTTTCTAACCTCGTGTGATTGCAACACTCGTTAGAAAAAGTTTTTTCGTCCTCGTCTCATAATGTACTATTATTTGTCCGTCTCTTCATTTCACGTAAAAACTATTCGATGTATATACATATATAAGACAGTAGACGGATATTCGAAGGGTTTTATACGTGGAATAGGGAGGGGGAGGAGGCATGAGCGAGAGAGAGAGGGAGAGAGAGAGAGAGAGAGAGAGAGAGAGAGAGAGAGAGAGGGAGAGAGAAAGATGTTAACACAATAATGAATTTTTAATGGTCATATTTAAATTAACAAGCGCTGTTCGATTAATTTCATCTAAATAGGTATTAAGTATCCTAACATTTACATGTCATGTTATTATCAAGTACATTAAAATTGACATGTAAATTTTAATATACTTAATGTGGATCCACTGTTTACAAATACGCGCAAAATATGCTTAATTATACTGTAACACGCATTGTTTCCGACACGTTTAATATTCAAACGTGTAAATGCAGACATTTACACGTTTTGCATGTTTCGAATAAGGCAGCAATGGAGTGTTAAAATTGGATGCGGTTCAAGTGTTAGAAAATGCACATGGAATTTGTATGAATTCTCTACAACACACGTAAGTGCGTTGTTTCAAGTTGTGTATGGCATTTACACGTGTTAATTCCTAAAATTACATACCTCACGTGTGACAAATAACACACATGGATTTGCTGCGAACATATGCATATTGCTATCATTACTAGCAGCGTTATTATTATTATCGATAAGCTGCACCACATCCTGTCGATCTTGCGTCTCTTTCCTCGTTTTATCATTATCTCATTACCGTTAAATTCATTTTTCTTTGTGAGCCGGTCCTCCAACGATAACCCTCAAACCGGATTCTCACCACCATTTCCTCGTTCTCCCCCGCATCCACTAATCGAGTACGAGCGCACGCACGCACCCATGCACAGACAGTCGTGTAATTTCTGTGACCATTCATTGCACCAGTCAAGAGAGAATTATTGCAAGTACATTCAGATATACGTGTCTGGTGAGGTAGAAAGCCTAAAGAAAGGATGAAAAAGAAAAGCAAAGGTGATAAAAAAATACTTGATCGTACGAATATGTTTGATTCATTCGGTTGACACGTGCTTTTCGAGATGCGAATACTCAACATAGTGAGAGAGAGAGAGAGAGAGAGAGAGGAGAGAGAGAGAGAGAGAGAGAGAGAGAGAGAGAGAGAGAGAGAGAGAGAGAGAGAGAGAGTGAGAGGGATTAGAATTTTGAATACTTAGCGCGGGTGTCGTATGCATATTACTCGATTTGACAAATATGCCGGATACTTCCGGTTTGAGGCGCGGGGGAAATGACTCCGAACAGATGGGAAAATACGAATGGATTATTTGGACGAGACGTTGAGTTTGATACATGAGCTGTTGGCATCGAAGGAGAACGAGGGTGAGAGGAAAAGGGAGAGACAGAGAGAGAGAGAGAGAGAGAGAGAGAGAGAGAGAGAGAGAGAGAGAGAGAGAGAGAGAGAGAAATAAAAGATAGGTTCATGATTCATTAAGATTCTATTCGAGACCACGATCCGGCCTCGAAATACGTCTCGAGTGCGTGTAATCCCGCTTGCTCGAAATAAATGATCGAGTGACGAGAGACTACTGCGAGCATGAAGTCAGAAAAAAAAGACCGAGAGGGAGCAAACATTGCGTACGGCTCGACCGCATCGGAGAGAGAAGGAAGGCTTGAGAACGATTACACAATTTAAAATAAAATATAAAAAGTCCGGAGAGAGACAGAGAGAGAGAGAGCGAGTCGTCGTTTACGGACGCTAGATAACGTATGAATCATATAAATGTTCTACATCGACCAATCATTCACGTACACACGAGTTTTCACGTTCGAGCAACGAAGACTCCTCCAAATGTTATTTGAAAAAAGTTATTCCTCCGTCATTAATCGAAGTATTTTTATTTTTATACAAACGTGCGATAGCCAATTTTGACTCTCGTATTATGAAAACTTGCAGTTATATTTATTGAGCAATCTATTGAACCGAAAATTTGCAGTTATAGTTATTGGCCAATTTATTAAACAAACCAAGTACATGAAAGACCAATCATCCACGTACACACTTTCTCATTCGAGCAACGAAGACTTCTGCAAATGTTATTTGAGCAAAGTTATTCCTCGGTCATTAATTGAAGTATTTTTATTTTTATACAAACGTGCGATAGCCGATTTTGACTCTCGTATTATGAAAATTTGCAGTTATATTTATTGCTGTATCGAATAGCGCGACTGTTTTATTGATTTTTTTTTTCGTGTATTTATCAAAGAGGCGCGAGCGAGTGTGTTGAAAATTGTGCTAGCGCGTACGTAGCCGAGAGAGGTTCACAGAAATATGTGAATAGATTCATGTGGCAAACACGTGTGGTTGTCGCGCAAACGCGAGTAACGAGAGGGCTCTGAAAAGATATCGACCCAGAGCAAGGAAGGGAGAGAGAAAGAGAGAGAGAGGGAGAGAGAGAGAGAGAGAGAGAGAGAGAGAGAGAGAGAGAGAGAGAGAGAGAGAGAGAGAGAGAGAGAGAGAGAGAGAGATGTGCCCGCTCGGTTACACAAGGATATACAAATGGTCTCGGGATGCTTTTTTACCCCTGCGAGAACACATCGATCAGGAAGTGGAAATGACGTCAGGGATATGTGCGCTCGGTCATAACGCTAATTTATTGCGGCTGTGCTAAAATTCGGCAAGCGAGAAAAAAACCCTCGGAGAGACGAGCTTTGCAACTTTTGCCAAGATGTCGTTGACACCACAATGATAAGCAGGTGTCGGAAGATCGACAGCGCGATCGTGAATCGCTACTTTGCTCAGACAAACGGACAGGAGCTCGATAAAGTTTATGTGCGAACAAACTAAAAAAATTGAACGAGTCCATAATATTATTTTGCGCAATTATAATGAACGATTGATATCTAGCTGGACAAACACATTGGTCATTTTGCCGTGTTTTTTTTTCTATATTTTTAACTATATATTTTTAACCCTTCGTGGTCACTCATCCGAATTCAATCGCGGTGGTCACACACTTGGGTCGATTCTACCCAGTCAGTTTTCAAAAAAGTATTGTGACCCAACTATCCGTCCGAAGTGCTTCAAAAAATTACGGAACATGCTTTGCACTTTCTAGATAATGTACGAAAAATTTATTGATAAGAAAGAAAATGGCGACGTGTTAAAAAAAATCATAAAGACGTGAAAACGTGAAAAAGACACTTTTTTGCTCAAAAAATCATAGTTTCGAGAATTTTCAACATTTTCACCTAAAATTTTGACGTGATACTCCTTAGATATGCTACTTTTGGGAAAAAATGGTAGCATAGTATGTGGTCCAAAAAAGGTATTTAATCCGACATGTGAAGAGGGTAAATTTTATGGTATGAGAATACTCCAAGTAAGATGGTGAATACAGTCCCATTCGGAGCCGGGAACTTTTATATATATTTACGGCAAAAATTGATCGATGGGTCGATTCTACTCAGGGTGACCACGAAGGGTTAACAATAAAAAAGATATTGACTTTTCCCATCCTTTGTCGTACCAAATGATAGTAAAGATGTAATTGCATCGCTTTTTTCAAAACTTCATCATATTGGAGGTCTTGAGGCAAGGGTCCCTGACCTGCGGCCTCCGGAGGCTAAAAAAAAATGTCACGATAGCCTGCATTTTTAATTTACTAGGTAAAAATCAGATACTGCTCCACTTCATCTTACCAGGTAAGATGAAGTTGAGTAGCGCGGCCCTTTGAACGATGTGAAATGGATCATTGGTCCTTGTACTAAGGAACGTCAAAGATCTCTGTCTTAAGGTATCCCTTTCGCAGAGGGCCGTATTTTCTGGGCCCATAAGCCAGGGCCCTTTCGAATAATTAGTAGATTACAGTGACGCTTAATAAAAAATAAGTTACAATGAATTGTTATACCCAACGATGAACTGGAATGAAAAATGTCGCATAAATTTTGTAGATTTAGACATTTTTACATGTTCTCTGAGAAGCCGCGATTGCGAGAATTCTTCTGCTTGTCACATTTTCCTAAATATTATCATTAATATTTTCTTTAAACATTCGGTGACCCGCAGTTTTTATTGTCATTACAGATTCTTCGGAATTCTTACATGCTTAGAGCAGTTTATATCAGACATCTAGAGTTATTTAGTATATAAATTATCAGATAGAAATGTGGCCAGCATGTCATCTCCATAAAGTGCTGCATAAATAAGATGATTTTTAGAGTCGTAATTTTTTGTTAAGGTAGTAGTCTCGCCACAGTCACGTTTAAAAGTTTATTCTCCGCTCAATCGATGAAAGCTTGGAAATATTGCGAAACATCCTTATAATGTAGGTTGTACATCTTATCGCGATGTAAAAACCTATAAAGTAATGCTGGAAATGCCTAATATAATGATTCTCTAACCCTCACTTTTGTATCAGACTATCCATTCTGGCTACTAATACATACAGGCTCGAAGAATGCCAGACAATGAGAGTGGGATTGAAGGGGTACTACTATCCTCTATGTCTGCTGCGCAGAGTCGGCTTGAGTGGATGGTGCGCAACCTCTATGCTTGCAAGTGTGATGTGGATTCGATCCCGCCACTGTGCCGATTACAGAGGTTGCAGTGTACCTTAAACTGGTTGACAGGCGCTATGAATTCGGGACAGATGTCTAAGGGATCGAGAGAATTTTGAAGACGACGCAGTCTTTCGCACAATCTTTATCGCTTTTAAATCGCGCCCAATTATTGTCAAATCATGGAAACTATTAAATACCCATGCATTGTTCGCGGTCGAAAAACCAGCCAGTTTCGAAAATGTCGCATTGAATTGTCGACAATAATATTAATATCGACGATATTTATAATGACAAAATATTCGGATGACAAAGTCGGAATTTTACACACTACATATGTAGTCTTGTTAAGTTGGAGTTTCTTTTCATTGAAAAAGGAGTTTATCACTATTGAAAAATAGTGATAAACAACGAAGTTATTATTATTTATACAAAGTGCCACCGCATGGCCAACCGACGTAGATGGTTCTGGCAACTAGGGCAATCTGAAATGAAAAATGAAAAAAAAAAAATACTTTTGATATAATAAAACTAAAGCACGACTGGGCATCTTCATGAAAGTTTTAACGTTTTGGAAATGCCAAGCCATAAACATAAGTTCGATTTTTTACGAAAAAAAAAACAATTTTGACCATGTATTATTACCAAATGGATCAACATGTCAAAAAATCATTCGATTACACGATAGAAAAATCCATAAAGTATGCTTCATCCGAATTTGAAGTGAATCGAACGGATAGATTTTAAGATACGACTTACACCATTTCATAAAACATAATTTCGAAACAAATGCAAAAGAAAAAAAGATTAATCGCAGCAGGGCGGTTCGCCATAGTGCAGTGGGCGATCTGAACCTTTACAAAAGTCGTCATAACTTGGTCAATTTTTGCAATTTTTATGAAACCTTCATTGTATTATAAATGAGAGCTAAGAGCTTAGACTATAAAATCATGCAATAAAATAAACCCTATTTTCAAAAGTTTAAGCTTATGCAGACCCGTTAACAATATATTTGCCCAATTTTTTTCGAAAACCAACAAGCTTGTTATAATTGTGTCGCAGTTTCCAACCTTTAAGGCAGTCATCCCGTGTGAAGGCTCTTTTTTCGCTTTTTTTGGGAATTTTTTGTTTGGCGAACTAAATAAACATACAACTGCGAACTTTTCACCACATATTTATTCATATTTTGAGTACACTTTATAATTTTTTCAGCCCGAAATCATCGCTCATTGCTGAAGTACACGGCAACTTAGCCACTCATCTTCAAAAAAAAGTTTTTTTTGCGGTGACCAGGATTGCGGGCGTTCTGCTTATGTGAAACAAAAAAATCAAACGGCATTTTAATTTGTGAAGTATGAACCCGTTTTTGAACTAGGATTATTAAAAAATATTAAAACGTAAATTTTTGGCATCTTGGTGAACATTTTTTCGTGAATTTTGGTGTTTTTTCACGACTTCTTTAACATGAAAAAAACGGCTTGATGAATCAGAATGATCCTAGTTTGCAAAGTGTCTACATGAGTACTGAATAAGTCATTCAAAATTCAAAGGAATTCGTTCGATAGATTTCGAGATATCGTGGTCACCAGTTTGAAAAGTACAGTTTTGAGAAAAACGCGTTTAAAGGTTCAAATACGATTATCACCAATAAAATTTTGACTCACCCTTAATCTGCTATGCCTGGTCCATAAAGTAAACCTTTAGTTTCCTCAAAAAAAAATCCTGCAAAGCCGATTGTTGCTCCCTGGCATCAGTTCTCGCTCTTTTAGCGAAGTCGCGCGAGCGTCGTTCGGAGCGACAGATACGCGCTTCATTACGGCGATGAGTGTAATAAGCTTGAGTTACGTGGCTATTTTGACATCCAATTGTGACTAAAACTTTCAAAATTCTATCAAACCCTTCATTGAAGATAATCACGGCAAGAAAAGTTGCTATTTCAACGATCTTTGTGCCAGAAAGTCCAGATCAATCAATTTAATGATTTATTGTTATTTTGTGTTTGTGCTCCTACACATCTGGTCAACAGTTCATCTTGTGATAAATCTTCATAGACTGGTTTAATGACTTTTTGAACTTCTGCAGTCAGAGGTGGCTTATCGTGGTGGAAATGATTGAGTTTTCCTCTAGCTTTAGCCTTGCGCCATTTGCACCAGCTGTCTTAGCCTGGTGCAAATGGCGAACGACTCCGAATATCGGAAAATCACTTTACCCACATATTCTAAACTATATTTGTATGCAATTTATGCAAAAAAAACATCGATTTTTTTAACCAGTCACACGAGATGACTGCCTTAAATGTAACGAAACGTCGTTTTTTACTTTCTCATTATTACTATTATCGAAAAATCCTTTTTCACGCGAATCATGGGTGTACATCTCTGTTAAAACTTTTGAAAAACCTTTAAATGATTCTCGCGGTCAAAATCTATAAAAATAAAATATTTTTATAAAAACGCATAAATATGAATGTTCGCTGCACTCCAACGGTGCAGACTTCACGGTTCAAAAAATGCCTTCCAGTAATGAAATAAGTTTCCCATTAAAATAGTCTCTTCTTCACAGCACCTTCACGAAACACTAAAGATCCAAAAAATCCTCCATCTCGATGCAAACAAATACCACACCCATTGACAAAAACTCTAGTATCGAATCGCTGCATTGCAATTGCGTTTCAACGTATCCCGCAGTTGAATGGACAGTGAAACAAGAAGGAAAAAAAAAACAATTTATCAAAGAAATTAAAACGATGAAAAAGAAATGAAAGAATTTAAAAAAAAAACGGCCGCACGGAGAGCTGCGAATGTTATCAGGAATTCGCGCGGGGAGTGTATAAAGTTGAAATAATATTTAAACTAGCGGCGTCTCGTGGCTTACGTCGGGGCCTTACGAGCGGGGTAAAGGAATATTGAGTGTGAGAGACACGCACCGGATGTAACGCACGCCCACACGCTCGTTCAAGTTTGCAAATTAATTCGAGCTCTAGCTCTCTCTCCCTCTCTCTCTTTCTCCGACCCTCGTTCGCTCGAGTTTACCATCGGCTCATATTTTATATTCACCGGTGTGTGTGTGTGTGTGTGTGTGTGTGTGTGTGTGTGTGTGTCTGTGTGTTCAGTGAAAATGTATATACATACAAATACACGCACTCACGCGCATACGTACTTATATGTGTATATATAAGGAAAGATGATTTTGAAGACATTCGACTTCGATATATATATATATATATATGAGTGTGTCTGTGTGAACAAACACACACACACACACACACACATATATTGAAGGTCCGCCATTTCTTTCTACTCGCCCGCGAGCAATCCTCTTAATGGGACGAGGCACACCTTGCGTCCAAAGAAATCGAAACTGTGGGATGCACGTAATGACGCTGCCACAATACCACTATCTCTATTTCTTTCTCTCTTTCTCTTTTTTTTTCCACGCACACATGCATACTCACTCTATTCACATTTCCAATGCATTCTGCGCACTATATACGAATATAATGATCCGACTAATACGCTTCTCGTTCTCGGGTCGTTAAATCGTTTACGTCTCGATAAATTATCTCGAATATTTATTTCCGCACGTGCCATTGGATATTCCATTCGAAAAATAACCTCAGCACGAAACTCGCTTACCACTGACGATTGATACAATGGAAATTGTTTTTTTTCCGGTGGCCAGTTTATCATTTATTCCTAGTCGCCTAGTGCGTTTAATTTTTTTCTTCTTCGCTGTTTCGATGTGGATAATGGCGCTGGGAGCTTTTTTTAGGATGTAATGTAAGCGTCGACTTTTAGCATGGTGTTTTTGGCGAAGAATTTCGTGAAATTCGCGAAGATATTGAACTACGTCTGCGATATAAAAAATGTGGTGCTTTACGGGTGGAAGTGTGGGAGTTTAATTTTCGGATGTTTGTCAATGATAACTTATTTTATATCCGTCAGTAATTAATTATTTTGATGTTTTTCACTGCTTCAAGCTTTTTTTTTTTAAGACAAAAGGCGTCGGAATATTTATTATTGTACGAAGGACAGTCTATTTTGTCATAATCAATTTCAAAAACACGTTACAACCAAATGTTTAAAACATCTTTTCAATGTCCTATTAGTCGAGAATTTTTTAAATTATGGTATTGGGGCAACCTCTGGGAGTAAAGTCACATTTAAAGGAACTAAGGAGATTTAAAATTAAAATATTAGCTTGCCTTTAATTGTTCATAACAAGTCTGCAATAAAATATGAAGCTTTTTTCTTGTTGAAAGTATTTATTATACCATTATAAAATAAGAAAATTTCTCGGGGTTTATTCCCAGGTCAATAATATCAACGCGCTAACGTCATGAGGCAAGTTATATCAAATCTGGTTTGACCACGATTTCAGTCGAATGAATGAACATGTTAGAAAATCCCAGTGCAATTTCTTCTTCTTAAGCTTCCCTCGATTGATTATACCTGAAAAAAAAACAAATGAAAATCAAATTAACGAAATGGCGGTCAAATGACGAAAATTTTGAAAAATTCGAGTTATTTATTGTTAGAAAATGGTAAAAAGAATTTTCAAATCAGGATATCCGGTATAATCAATGCGCCATATTGTTTTGAAACCGCTTTATAAATTACAAGTTCACATCACCGGCGGTTTTCGAGTTATCATGGTAATATAGGGTGTCTCAAAAGGGCCTGACATTTTATTGGGGGTACAAGTAAGTCTCCGCCGTTTGACAAAAGATGGCCCCACCAGGAGCTTATGGTTGAAATTGTCAGATGTAAAACGTCATATCGTAAGTTTGGACATCTGGCAAGACCATAACCTTAAAATATTAGCGATTTTTCATCAGCATCACATAATTTTGTTCATGCGAAAATGTCGAGTTTTGAGCCGAATAAGCGTCATTTGCGGGAACTTTTGATTTACTTCTTTAATTTGAAGAAATCTGCAGCTGAGGCGCATCGATTGCTTGTAAAAGCATATGGTGAGGCTGCTTTAAGTGAGAGAGGTTGTCGTGAGTGGTTTCAAAAGTTTAAGAACGGTGAGTTTGACGTCGAAGACAAAGAACGTAGTGGAAGGCCGAAAGTGTACGAAGACGCGGAATTGGAAGCATTATTGGAGGGAGATTTGTGCCAAACGCAAGAAGAACTTGCACTTACATTAGGAGTGACTCAACAAGCAATTTCACATCGTTTAAAATCGTTGGAAATGATTCAAAAGCAAGAAAATTGGCTTCCATATGAACTGAAACCGAGAAATGTTGAACGCCGATTTTGCACGTGTGAAATGCTGCTTGCCAGGCATAAGCGAAAGGGTTTTTTGCATCGTATAGTCACTGCTGATAAAAAATGGATCCACTACGATAACCCAAAGAAGAGGAAATCATGGGGACCACCTGGCCATGCTTCAACATCGACAGCTAAGCCGAATATTCATGGAAAAAAACTCATGTTGTGTATTTGGTGGGATCAGCTTGGTGCCATGTATTATGAGTTGCTCAAACCGAACAAAACCATTACTGGGGCTCTCTACCGAACACAATTGATGAGATTGAGACTCCAGAGATGACAAAATTATTCTCCTGCATGATAATGCTCGTCCACATGTTGCGGCGCCGGTCAAAACCTACTTGGAAACACTCAATTGGGAAGTTTTACCCCACCCGCCGTATTCACCAGACATTACTCCCTTTGACTATCATTTATTTCGATCGATGACGCTCGGCCTGTCTGAGCAGCACTTCACATCATATGAAGATACCAAAAATTGGGTCGATTTGTGGATAGCCTCAAAAGATGAAGCGTTCTTCCGACGCGGTATCCATATGCTGCCAGAAAGATGGCAAAAAGTAGTGGCTAGCGATGGACAATACTTTGAATAAAACAAAAAGTACGGTTCTTTCACAATAAGTGCCCATTTTTTTAAATAAAAAATAGGCGGAGACTTATTTTTTCTTCCAATAATTTATTAGTAAAACAAATATTATTTATTTGAAATGTACGAATATTTTTATTTTAATATAAGGTACGAACATGAAGGTTATGTGTGGAGAACTTAATCCTATAAATAGCCGCCTCGTTCCTGTTTGCGAACGTTCACCCTTTTAACGAAATTTTCAATAACATTTTGGCATAATTGCGGACTAATTTCATTAATGATGCATCCAATTGCTTCCTTGAGCTCCGGAATGGTCTGTGGATTATTGGCATACACTTTTCCTATCAGAAAACCCCAAAGAAAGAAGTCCAATGGCGGCAAATCGCACGATCTTGGTGGCTAATTCACATCGACGCGGCGCGAGATAACACAAACCTCAATACTTCCGGCTGCCATTTGTCAAAGATTAGTACTCTATGTTCGTCACAAAAAAAATGGCGCGCAATTTAAAATTTCAGGTCATTTTGAGACACTTTAGTTTGCCTCATTATCTTGAAGCGTCTATATTATTGACTTATGAATAAATCTCGAGAAATTTTCTTACTCTATAACGTTATAACCCCTAAAAAGACAAAAAAGTTTTACATTTACATTACATTTACGTCCATATCATTGATTTAGGAATAAATCGCGAGAATTTTTCTTACTCTATAACGTTATAACCCCTGAAAAGACAAAAAGTTTTACATTTATTCACGACCTTGCTACAAACAATTAAACGCAAGCAGATTTTTCATACTTCAAACCTCCCTAGTCATCCTCGAAAGTTTTCAAAGTCTCCGAATTTTAAGGGATACACCACTCTAGCGGTAGAAACTAAGGCCTAACTTTGACAATTTATTTTGGAAGTATGAAAAAAGGAATAGGATTTCTTTTGAGAGGGTTTATTTAACACATATTAAAGTATTAAAAAAAATGTATTATAATTTTCACACAAAATGGTGGCGACAGAGCCCATCTTGAAAAACGTGTTTTTTATAAATAGCTTCACGGGAGGACGGTTTTCCCGTAAAGTATAAGACCTGGAACAAAAACCGAAAAAAAAAATATATATTATTAGCTATGGGACTATGTAGGGATTTTTTTTATCAAATTTTGCAAAAATGGCGCACTTTGGGAGAAATCAATCGATTTTTTGCCCAAAAAATAAGCAGTAAATTGTGTGGTGTCCAAAATCCTAGAGTGGTGTTATCCCTTAATGGGGCTGCTTAGACAATATTTCGTACAGATTACCACAGAACTTGCTACGCGAAAGGAGCCTTCCGAAATTATAATGACGATAGGCAAAAGTGAAACGTAATGGTACATTTTTTATGTGCCATCGAGTTCGTACGGAAAAAGATAGCAATCCATTTCGATCTTTCGTGGAACGCCCCGTGCATGTTACCTAACGGTCGATATAATAATTGAATCGGGGAAAGGCGATATTTCGGGAAATGAAGAGTTAGGTTCGAGCAAGTTTCCAAATATAGTTCTTCCATTGGCCACGAGAACACGCGGTATCGGCAAAGTTTCGATTGGTCGCTCCGCTGCTCCGATATCGCGACTCTCGCGAGGTATTGGAAACTCCATTAAGCATTGCCGTGGGCGTTTTGGATAAGAGAGCTCGTTGGAGGAGCCGAGCGCGTGCACGACAACTCGACGTTCAGCTCATTGCGAACGGCCACGTTACGACGACAAACGACGTTAAATTTTATGTATGTACTCGTATACAGGTATGCGTGCGACGATGACGACAGACAATGTGAATCGGAACATCAAGATTTCTGAATGAAATCTGCAATTGCACGGAAAAACCGTATATTCCTCTTTCATATTGATTTAATATTTCATATGATTTTTGTCGAATATTCCGTTATATTTTTTAACGTAACTTTTTTCGTTCCTCATTTTCATATTTCTATCGTCATCATTTTTTTTCTTCAGTAAAACCACATTTTTCAAAAATCTTTCTCGTTCTTTTGTGCTCGGCTCGTTCATTCTTCCCCAGTCTGAAAAACTGATTCAGCTGACTTTTTAATGAAACGCTTGTGCTTTGGGAAAATATATCTCTTTCCCACTTTTATTACGATTCCCCCTACTTCCCACACACAATTTTTACTATTCCATTTGATCGTCTCCGACTATGTCCATAATATTTTCTCTGAAATGGCCATTCGGAACGCCTACGCTGGAGTGATGACGAAAAGATTGTGAGGAACGGCGAGAGAGGGGGGGGGGGGGTGGTCATAAATATGAATGCGAATCCCTTATGGGTACGTCGAGAGATCCCCAACCTGTAGTGACCGTGTTCAATCGTCCCAAACAAATGGTGCGAACAGATGGGGGGAAAACGAAACTGCATTAGAGTTTGAGAAATTTTGCCTATGCTTGTCTAATTATCCTTTTCGACTTTACTCGTGTTATTTTCAGTCCTTCCTCGACCCTCGAGTTGGAGAAACTGAACTCGCGTGAAAGGACAAAAAAGGACCATCGATCAATACGTCCTTTCAGTTTGTGACCATAATTATTTTTTTATAAATTGTTCTATCCAATCATTGCCCTGATTCATTCCAGTACTTTTTTATCAGGCGTATTATTCATTTTCTTATAAAATCACGATGATTTTTATATTATTATCTTGTTTTTTTTTCAACTACACTGAGAGAAATGTATGATATCTTTAACCGTATTCGAAGCATATCTTATATTTCCCCGTGGGGACAACAATATTATATAGTCATGGTTACTGCTCAAAATACCGCACTGGTTATTGATGTTTCAGCAGTTGGGTGAATTATGCACACATATTAACCGCAGCCAACAATCTTAAAAGCATACGTTGATTGTTCAAAGCTATATAATATAGTAGGTTTTTATAAAATGGATATTTCCTTACAATATCAAAAAATAATTCCCCCAAGATCCTAATAGTGAACAGGACTAAAATACATATACATTGATAAAAATGTTACTTGTGATTTGCGACAATGTGTATAATGATTTATACCATGCTAGCTTCCACCCGCGGCTTCGCTCGTGTGGAATTTGGCCCGTAGAAACTTCATTAGAAGTAGAACCCCGCATTAGGGATTTTAAAAAATCCTAAAATATGCGTTTTATTATTTGTTTTGAAGAATATTTATACCGAATTTCAAGTTGATATACGCAAGGAGAGTTTTCCATGCAAACTTTTACACCCCATTTCACGCCCTTAAGAGTTGATTTTCGAAAAATACTTTCTTAGTGCACTTCTACACCTTCTAAGGAACACATTTGCCAAGTTTCAAATTGATACACGCAAGGAAAGTTTTCCATATAACTTTTACACGCCGTTTCACGCCCTTAAGAGTGAATTTTCGAAAAGTCCTTTCTTAGTGCACTTCTACACCTTCTAAGGAATATATATATTCCAAGTTTCAAATTGATACACGCAAGGAATATAATTTCCCATACAAACTTTGCCACCCCCTTTCACCCCCTTAGGAGTTGAATTTCGAGAAATCTTTACCTAAACGATGCCTCCAATATAAAATGAACAGCCTCTCCAAGTTTCACGTTTCTACCTTTAGCGGTTTAGGCTGGGCGATGATGGAACACTCAGTCAGTCAGGACTTTGTCTTATATATATATAGTTTGTATGATACATCTACTAAAAGTATAGAATATTTCACAAATCAAAAATAAATTAAAAAATACTCAATCGACAGTTCTACCTCAATGATTTTTCATCATAATTCGTTATTCCCTGACCTCCCGAAATGATTTGTTTCGAAGAAAATGTTTCGCCTACACATGGAATCGAACCTACAACCGACCTACCTATTTTCTGCCTATACTAAGCACGCTGGCGATGTGCTATCGGGTACCTATGTTATTCTAATCGTAGATTTGGCATAACAGACAAAAGTAATTCCGGCTGTGCTGTCGAATAGCTATTACCTCCGATATAGGTAAAGTTTTGCACAGATCTTCTTTTTGATAATAAACGTCACTGCTCAAACGGTTTTTTGACGCATCGCGCCAATTTTCGCAATGTCAAAATGAAAAAACTGATAAATTAATGCGCCTTATTATATCGATCATAACGTGCTACTGCTATCTATACTTTATTGATACGGTCTGCAAATGATTGACGTCTTCGCTATAAGTAAAGATTACCATAATTTTTTTTCGTGTACTCACTTTTCGTAAGATCTCGAAATAAATTATACCCGGCAATGTTAATGTTAACCATATGTATATTACAAATTCGAAAAGAATGGTAAAAGTTGAACCGGAAAAAACTTAACGTACGGTAGGGTAGGGAGGGGCATGTTGAGCAAGTTTGGAATTATCGCCCTGTCATTCCTTAATAGTCTACCGTATAGAAATAAAACCTACTTTGGTTAATAGGAAATTTATCTGGGAAAAGAGTCTGTAGACGAAATTCCTGTTATCCTTATTGTTTCACAGATAATCGCTCTCAAATGACTGAGAACATATTTGCTCAACCTGCCCCGATAGTGGGGTAAGTTGAGCATGAGTATAAGGTAAGTTGGGCAAAGTAAGAATTGCATTAAAAAATCAGACGTATGCAACATGATTTGGTACAATGCAGTAATAAACCAACAATTGCTTGTTAATTAGTTAGGTTTTGAAACATTAACATTAATTGCAATGAACTTGGAAATATTTTTTCTCATACAACGTTAGAAGACAATCTTTCAATCACGTCTTTTTTTACTTTTGGGTGCAAAAATAACGAAACGTCCCGTGTTACCGTCTCGTGCGCCGCATGGCAGCGGGTGATGGTATGATGTGTTCCCCTCCCCCATACCTCTCTTTCCGCCATTTGATGTACCCGCGTGTGGAGCTTAGTTTTCCAGATATTTCGATTGCCCAACTTACCGGACTGCTCAACATGCCCCTCCCTACCCTATACAACATTAGTATTTGTGTGCCGATTTTGCCATAGCACTGAATCAACCGTACCTATATTCTCAAGCCTTTCACAATAGTTAATAGTTATTTCGGGGATTCTATAATAATAGTTAATCAAACACGCTAACAAAATCGCACGGCAGAATGAATTTTACTATCCCCTCCTTTACCATGGGCGTTTTTTGTAAATGCCATACATTTTTCTCTCAGCGTACTATTATTTTTTCACTATCAATTCGATAGTGTTTTTTCTAAATTGCCTTAACATCCCACCAAAGCGCAATAAATCTTATCTGATTCAATCCAATCTCTTTCCCTCCTTCTCTGTCCTTGATACAATTTTTGTCGTCCCCGAGGAAGTATTCTCTGAAAAAAAAATCCAAAAATGTTATATTGTTTATCTCATTCGCTTACGTGGTTGCACAACCGGCCGCATTTTTCAACTCGCTGTACTTCGTTTCATTGAGCGATTTCACCCGATAGCCTTTCAGCAAAATAACGAGGTCATTGCAACCGGCTTCTCACTTCCATTCATTCCAGTATACCGTACACGATTTCTCGAGCATCAGCCCCTGCTAGTCCGCCCCGGAACCGCGTCCCCGCGCGGTTCACCCTTAAACGTTTCGTTCAAACAACCTCTATATATGCCACCCTATATAACTGACCTCGTTCGCCCACCATTCAATACACGAGGCGCAAATGCACTGTGCAAATATATATAAATACAGGAAAATCCTTCTCTTATTCGATTTATCATTCGCTGTAATACTTTTTCAACATTCTACCACGAACAAAAAAAAAACCACCTCCAGATCCAGAGCCAACCTCGGCTACGCGCGATGAAACTAATTGGGTAAAACTAGTTCATCGCTCTTAATTAATGCATTTTATTTTTTCATATTAAATCCGTGCCCGAAACCGTGGATTTTCGGATGTTTCATACAACAGAGTAAGGGCGTATTCCATAATCTAGAGACGCGGCAGCGTCTCGACGCCAAGTAATTAAAAAGAAACAGAAAAGAATTAAAATAAAAATGTCGAGACATCAGCTGCGCACTCTACTATACAGTCACATTTGAACTTAAAACAGCTCACCCTCAAAAACGCGTCGCTTGATCGAAAAAGTAATGAAAGTTTACCAATCTAAAGGTATTTTTTAAGAAAATACGTGAAACTTAAAGTAGAATCCCCACATATATAAATTCATAAACACGTGTGTATGGCTTTATACCTGTACAAGGAATATTTGAGGAACAGTATGGTCCTCGAAATGACCTTTATATACATATGGTCATATTTAGCGAAAGGTAATTTTGAAAACATAATGTTGAGAATAGTCACAACTGAATAGGGTTGAAATTTTCATTGTTGCAATACAATGAAAATTAAATTTTCTTAAGGTAGTAGTCTCGCCAAGGCGTTTTTCTATAGATTTTTTTTTATATCGAATACCCATTCAGAACACTATTACGTGAATTCCTGCAAAATTTCAAAAGCATTCACCGTTGTGTATTCGAGATATTGGCAATAAAAGATTGCACGGTTTTACACGTGTTCTTATGGGGAGCAGTGGAAAATTTCACATTTCACGCAATAACTTCGAAACTTTTCTACAGATTTTCTTTTTAATTCTCAATTACAGAGCAACATATGACGAAGTGGGTAAAATTATGAATTTTGACTGTATAGTTTCAGAGATATAGCGATTTAAATGAAGCAATGTCTAGCGACGCTAGCGCTACGAAGCGCCTGGAGCAAACTAGAACTAGATTACGTGAGGGTTAGGTAAACATTGTATTAGGCGTTTTCATCATTATAAGTTTTTACATCTCGATAAGATGTACAACCTACATTATAAGGATATTTAGCAATATTTCAAAGCTTTCATCGATTGAGCGGAGAATAAACTTTTCAACGTGACTGTGGCGAGACTACTACCTTAACAGCTCTTAATCTGCAAAAATTACTTTTTGCAGATTTTAGCTATGAAAATTTCTCGACTATTCTTTAAAGTATTCCTTCCGCGGAGGGCCGTATTGTGTGGGTGCATAAGCAGGGTCCTTTTGAATCATTAGTAGATTACAGTGGCGTTTAATAAAAATAAGTTACAATCAATCATATCCAACGATGAACTTGAATGAAAAATTTCGCATAAATTTTGTAGACTTGGACATTTTTACATGTTCTCTGAAAAGTCACGGTTGAGAAAATTCTGTTGCTAGTCATATTTTTCTAAGTTTTATCACTAATATTTTCTTGAAATATTCGGTGACCACCTGTTTTAATTGGCGTTACGGAATCGTTAGAATTGTTTACATGCTTAGAACAGTTTAGATTAGATATCTACACGGAGAGAATTAAAAAGTAATTTTTGTCGTGAATTTCACGGTAAAAATTACCGTGATATATTTCAATGTGGTGACAAGTGAGAAAAGCATAATAATTCGTATGCGACAAGTTTTTTTTAACTCACGTTACAGAAAATTTCAAATACGTAGCTAAAATTTTACTATACAAGAAGGGTAGCGCGCACGATAATTTTTACCGAGAGCACAATACATTTTCCTATAACACTCATTACATTTTATAATAAATCTTAAAATAACTGTTATAAAGACGATACTTTTTTATAGACATTTTTGAAAGGCATAAAATAATAAATTGCACAGTAAAATTTCGCTCATATTATATATTTTTTTAATTTAAGTTTTGCGTATTTTGTTACACATCAAAATTTATTAGAAAATCGGGTAAAATTTTCTATCTGAAGAAGAAATTTTATTTTATTTTCGTGAAAATCTGTGTTTTACTCAGTAATAATAAGCGAAGTTTCACGGTTGTCATCTGGTTACCGTTACTGCACGGTAATTTTTAACATTTAATTCTCTCCGTGTAGATTTATTAGATAGAAATATGGCCAGCATGTTATCTCTATAAAGTGCCGCATAAATTAGACGATTTTTGAAGCCGTAATTTTTTGTTAAAAGTATTTTTACTTAATTGTAGACGAAAATGAGTTAATTGTTAAATATTCGGGTTCGTGAAAGGAATACCTTAAGATGCTTTGAGATTGCAATCGAGATCTGTAGAATTGTTATTCTACAGATTGGTATAATAAAAAAAAAAATACGGAAATAAAAATATAAAAAAGAATTTTCGTTGGGTTCCACGATGATACCATGACACATGGTATTGAAGTTTTCTTCGTTGGACTGCAACGGCAATATATTTTCTTCATATTGCCGATTTTTTTTCCACATTTAGACTACGAAAATGACTGAAACACTTTCGAGGATCCTTATTAAAAATCTATAACCAAAACATGCAAAAAAAGATTTTAGGTAATAATAAAAAATAAAGCAATAAAGAAAATCATGAAGAATTTTCGTTGCATTCCAACGATGCAAACTTCAGCACCATCAAAATCAGCCCTTGACATGCTTCACTCCAAGGGGTGGCTCCATCCCTTAAAACCATTTTTTCGCCGATAATAAAAACGCATCTTATAGTTTTTTAATGCTCTATCATATACATGCTATTTAACAAAAACGAAGGTGAGCACCAAAGTGATGATGACGTTGAAGTTTGCATCGTTGGAATGCAACGAAAATTAATTCTATTGAAATGGTCAAATTTTTGTTTTGCCGCTTGTGGCGATATCAATCCCTTGAACGTTTGTCCATATTCTTATTCGAAATGTCCTGCCGCTATTCGCAAAAAAAAGGCTTTGGACAATGCTTTAAAAAAAGAGATGAAAAATGAAGAAAAAAAATCGTTGCATTCCAACGATGCAAACTTCACCGTAATCATGATACCTGGTGACTACAAGGACGTCCCTCGTAGTCGCCTGTCTTTAAAATCAACTTTCTGTATATACATACACACACCTACGTAGTTTAAATCCCTCGCCAAGCCCACTCCGCCATTTCATTGAGTTTCACAATCATTTAATCTACGTAGAACTATGTAACCGAAAATACTCACGGTGGAATCGAGATTTTTCTCGGTGACTCGTTCTCGTTCTGAATTATTCAACGGGATCATTTCCTCTTCTCGATCATCACGCATCCTTTCCGCTCTGTCTTCGTTTCCATCTGTATACTGGCAAGAATTGGCTAAAGCGTACAGTCGGGTCGGCAGATACTTGAGAGACTCATTCAATGTATATAGCCTTGACCGATATATATATATATATATATATATATATATATATATATGCAAACAAGTGTCCATGTATTTGAGTGTACATATACGTGTGAGTATATGGGTATACGATAGCGACCTCGTAACCGCTTCTTTTCTGTATGCCACATTCGTATGCACCTCTCCCCGCGTCCCTGTATCGCCGATCCTTTTTTCACCGCAACGAGAAACGCGTGACGCGCGTGTCCGCGCACGCTGCGGCTGAATCGGAACGATCGAATCACACACTCCGCCATACATGTCCTGAAATAGTATCGAATCTCCGTTGAAGCCTCTGTGCAAAGTACAGACGTTTGTTATTGGCGCAAATCCAATTTTAACTCGGATGCTAAACGAAGAGAGTCTCGCGTCGATCCAATTTCTATTCCCGTTTCGTTGCAATCCCCATTCTACATTTATTCTATATTTACACGTACGTGTGCTTTCATTGCAACGCTGTCGCGGATAACGCCCCTATCCGTACAGAAATTTTCGTTGGGATCCAATTGGATTCCCATACTTGTCCCTACTCCCTTATAGGAAATCAATGGGTGATCGCATTTAATCCCTATACTAAAACTTCACGCTCGTACATTGGATTATGATTGGAATTCCCCATTGGAATATAATGTACGAATTCAGTTCGAATCTTAAAGGATTCCCACATTATCGAATAGAATCCGATACGATTCTTGATAGTTCCCATTGCATTCTGTACGTTGGAAATTCTAAACAAAATATATCGATATACAAAATGAGTGTCTCTTAAAAGAGTGTAAATCTTACACTGAGAGAAAAGTGTTTGATTTTCTAGTATTCTCGAATTAACTATTAACTAATGTAAAAAGCTTTACAATTTCGATATAGTTAATTCAGTGCTATCATACAATCGACATACAATTACTAATGCTGTATACTGTACGTTAAGTTTTGTTCCGGTTAAAGTTCTACTATTCTATTCATAGCATTCGTATTTGTGCGCCGATTTCGTGATAGCACTTAATTAAAGTCAATAAAGTAGAGGTAGCAGTAGCACGCCATGATCGATATACAAATATACGCGCATTAATTTATCAGTTTTTGAAATACGAAATTTCGAAAACTATAGCGATGCGCTAAAAATCTATTTAAGCAGTGGCGTTTATTATCAAAAAGAAGATCTGTGCGAAGCTTCACCTATATCAGAGGTAACAGCTATTTGGAAGTACAGCCGCAATTACTTTTTTAGGTACCCGATATCATAGTTGCAACGTGTGTAGTATAAGCAGAAAATAGGTAGGTAGGTTGTTGGTTCGATTCCATGTGAAGGCGAAATATTTTCTTCGAAAGAAATCATTTCAGGAGGTCAGGAAATGACGGATTATGATTAAAAAAATCATTGAGGTAGAACTCTCAATTGAGTATTTTTTCATTTATTTTGGATTTATGCAATATTCTATAGGGGAAGGTGGGGTACTGTGTGTCACTTTTTTTCTAACGTATTTTTACTCTTACCAAAGTAGTCTGATTAGAAAAAAAAAAGGTCATAACCGATTTTATAGACCTTTGAGCGTACAATAAAGCTACCATATTTTTTGCAAAAAGATTAAAAAGCCGAAAATAATGGGTTCGAAAAAAATTTGCGGATTAGTTCATTGTGCCCCACGGGTGGGGTACAATGTGTCAGATAGGTGGGTACAGTGTGTCAAGTGCTGCGAAACGTAGGGTACAACGAGCCCATTGAAACTCTTATATTTTCCTAACTTAGATAACAGATTGTTATACCTATCGATAATTTCACAGCGGGTATTATTTGCCAATAACATTGGAAGTCGAAGTATTGTGCTCGACAACTCGATGACACATTGTGCCCCACACAATTTCCTCATAATATTTGACGTTTTCCCGGCACGCAACATTTTTTTTTCGCGGCTCAAGTTAATTTTGTATTTTTTATAATTCTTTGTGAGCTGCTATTGACTTTCTTTTACGCTAGCCGAAACTTAGTATAAATCACGGTCCAACACAAAAATTTTCGGAATTTACGAGCTACAAAACTCCGAGAAATCGCATGTGGTTGACAGTAGCCCGTGACACATTGCGCTTCTTCGGAGCGTCGTCACTTCTTTGTTTTCTCATTGGGAGTCGACTCATTGTGTCCCACAACTCGGAGACACAATGTATCCCACTAGTAAATATTTGATTATTGATGAAAATAACTATTAATTAAACTACGAATGGAAAAACACAACTCACTGAGTGGATCATAAATAATAAAACTATCAATTAGGACCGAAAAACCCGAGCCGCTACAGAAAGTGTCATTATATTTTACGTTTCCCGGCGAGACCATTTTTTTTTCCAAGCCTCAAATCAACTTTTAATTTTTAATAATTCTTTGTGAGCTGCTATCGACTTTCTTTTAGGCCTGACGAAACAAAATATAAATCGCGGCCGAACACATAAAATTTCGGAATTTACGAGCTAAAAACCTCCGAGAAACCGCGTATGGTTCACAGTGCCCCGTGACACATTGTACCCCACTCTTCCCTATCCCTGCACATACGAAAGCAACAGCTGAACAATGTAGAACTAAATTAAAGCAGGCTAGGTTAGGACCTAGGTTAGCTATATAGCTAATCGATCATCTTGTAATGCACAAGCCGTATCCTTGCGTGCATTCACACGCGTATCGAACAGAATTCTTAATGCACGGAGGGGGAAGCTTTTGGTTTGATGAAAGTGGGTCGCCCGAGCACGCAAGAGAGGTGCTTCGAATGAATGAAAATGTCGGGTGCTCCCGCGGAGTAACGGGGGATCCGCCCATTCAACTCCTTCCGCTCCAAGTCTCGGTGAGCATATCTACAACCCGATTGAGAAAAGCTCGCAATCTGCAGTGGTCGGAATTGTATATGCGAGGGACAGGGAGAAAGACAGGAAAAAGAGGACAAGGGGTGCAAAGAGATTGGGTGAGGAAGAGACATAGAGAGAGAGAGAGAGAGAGAGAGAGAGAGAGTCGGAGAGATTGAGAAAGATAAGGGAGGTCACAAGTTTCCATCTGGGATTCGGGTCAACAGGTCGAGGGTGGCTTTATTGTCTCTCCCAGAGCTACTGTGTTGAGTTTTCGTGTTGGCACCGTTGCTATGGGGATGACCGACTCCCCTGATCGGGTGAACCAGAAAATTCCTTTCACAAACGGGGTTGAAAATCCTCGGAGAAGGTCGTTGCCGAGCAGAGAATTCTAGCACCAGCTTCAGAATCCACAACGTGCTCTCCTCTCTTTGCCTGCCTCCTTCTCTCTCTCTCTCTCTCTCTCTCTCTCTCTCTCTCTCTCTCTCTCTCTCTCCCCCTCCCTCCCTCCCTCCCTCTCGCTCTCACCCTTCAGGAGCGAAGTTCGACAAAGAGAGAAAGGGGCTTCCGAATGATATCGAGGTGTCCTAGTTTTCTCGTTTCCGGATACTCTCTAGCACGTCATGATGACGCAATAGCCACGACGATATCTCTGCCCTCATTCATAAAGGGCAAAACTAATTTTGGCCCTTTCGCTATATAAAAACGTCAACATCACTCCAATTTCCATAAGTTATATTATGGGAAAGACGATTAATAAAAAGTATGAGAAAGAATGGGTCGTTTCAGAAATGAGAAAAAGCTTAATGAAATTGAGCTCAATTTCACTGAGTTTTAAGAAAGACCAGGCCCTATAAGGTTGTGAGCAAAACTATCGCAAATTGAAAGTGTTTCAATTCTTCAACGGGTGAATCGATCCCAACTTTTGTACGAAGGCTAAGAATAAACGGAGTAATAACGCGTCCAATTTTTATTCTGAAAAAAATCACGCAATATTTTAGGCATCTATCTTGAACATTTTTCGAGTTATGGAAAAAAAAACGTTATTTTCAGTTATTATTTATATTTTATTAGTAAAAATAATGTTTAAGGAATGGTTATTTTTTTCCAAGTACTAATGAACGAAGTACATCAGAATATTTTTTTTTCGATTCCACAATAAAAACCGAATTTTGAAAAAAGAAATACAACTAAAATGATTTCTTAAAGTGTTTCTTTACACATGCAATCACCAAATCTTGACAGAAGGCGTGTCTTATATCTCTCTGAACTCGGGAATTTTTTCAATTTGTTCAAATTGGTGGAATGTAGTGAAAAAAATTAAATCTGATTTATTTTGATAATTTGAAATTTTTAAAATATGATTATGAATTTTTTATCTAAAAATGAGTAAAAGAATTGATTAATGTTATTAAAAGTGAAGTTAAAAAATATATGTGACGCTCCGTAATACCGACTGAAGGCTATTTTGACGGCGAACTCCATTCATTAGAAGTCAAGCACAATATTCTTGTCTGAAAAGTCGAGACGTGTATAAGTAACCTCAAAAATAGATAAAACATAAACAAAAACAGTGGAAATATAATGTAACCACAAAATATCATTATACATTTTTTCATATACACTAATAAAATCGTATTTATTCTCAACATTGACAATTTTTTATTTCATCTCTTCTATTTAAACTATTTTGCTTCCATCATTATACTTTTTGGTTTATAATATATTTTTATTCAAAACTTTTTTATATTGGATTTACAACTTTTCGTTTGCATTTATTTAAGTCGTTCAATGAATGTTTATATGTTTATGGTGTATTTTCATATTAACAAAATATCTGAATTGTTGATTTTATATTAATGATTGAAACACATCATTTTATAATACTTTACCTTTATTTCAGTATGTCAAAGAATCTCAAGTGCGTGCGTTCCAATGTTTTTCTTCGGAAAGAAATAGGTTATAAAAAAAACTATAGTCACCGAGGAGGAGGCTCGTGCAAAAAGTGGAATAATAAAAATGGATGTTAACGTTAATGCTGTATTATGTAGTAAATGTCAAAACAGTAATTACAGCTCAATCGTCGTCTAGTTCACGTGGGAAAAATATCACATATCACATCCGATTGAGATTCAATTTTTTACCAATAAATTTATTCGATTTTTAAATTTTTTTCACTAAGTTCCAGCAACATGATTTTTTTTTAATTTCCGACTTTCAAGAGGCATAAGAGACGTCTTCTGTCAAAATTTAGTGAGGGCATGTCTAAAGGAACATACTTAAAAAAATATTTTAGTTTTTCTTTAGATTAAGTTTTGATTAGCTAATAAAAAAAATCTGATGTATTTCGTCCATTAGTACTTGAAAAAAAATAACCATTCCTCAATTTTCATTTTTTACTGATAAAAAAAATATATAAACCAAAAATAGCGCTTTTTTCCTTCAATAACTCGAAAATTATCCAAGATGAAGAAGCAAGATTTCGCGCGATTTTTTTGGCTTAGTAGCAAAACGATCCTCGAAGTACCGAGAGGAAACGCCTTGAGGGCAGTTTTGACACAATTCCCCGGCTATATCCTTTAGCTAAATAATTCAGTAATATGGCTCTGATTCAGATCCTTTGAGAACCCTCAGTGACAAAGGGAGGCGGCCCTTTGAGGGACCAAAGATCGAGGCGTCCAAAGAAGGATCGTAATCGCGTTGGGGAAAATTATCGCGGTTTTGATGACCCAGTGAATTTGGGTGCGTGATCTCCTTAGGGCCATTATTGTAAAAATGAAGCAAAATCTGAGATCCTGGTATTCTTCATTCTTATTCATTGCCTGATGAGGTCAAATCAAAAGATGTTTAACCGTGAATCCGTGTGATCAGAAAAAAAAAATATTGTTCGGTATTTGACTTTTATTTGCAACTTCTGTCATCTCACTTAGGAAGGACACGAAAGAAAAATGAGTGAATGACGAGCACGATAATAAAAAGTAGAAAAAAAATCTACAGATATTACACAAAGTGCAACTATTTCATGGCATTGAAAATACAATCAAACTTTTCGGCTAATAAGAAAAAGGCCCATGCAAATAGTATGAACTGCTCTCTCTCCCTCCAACTCTCCAACTCTCAAAATCTCCAACTCTCGAAATCTCGAAATCTCCAACTCTCCAAATCTCCAACTCTCCAAATCTCCAACTCTCCAAATCTCCAACTCTCCAAATCTCCAACTCTCCAAATCTCCAACTCTCCAAATCTCCAACTCTCCAAATCTCCAACTCTCCAAATCTCCAACTCTCCAAATCTCCAACTCTCCAAATCTCCAACTCTCCAACTCTCCAAATCTCCAACTCTCCAAATCTCCAACTCTCCAAATCTCCAACTCTCCAAATCTCCAACTCTCCAAATCTCCAACTCTCCAAATCTCCAACTCTCCAAATCTCCAACTCTCCAAATCTCCAAATCTCCAACTCTCCAAATCTCCAACTCTCCAAATCTCCAACTCTCCAAATCTCCAAATCTCCAAATCTCCAACTCTCCAACTCTCCAAATCTCCAATGCTCAAAATCTCCAAATCTCCAACTCTCTAACTCTCCAACTTTCCAGTGGCCTGGGGGTAGCGTTATTTTCGTGTGACATGTCGCTAAATCGGCCCCCTATATACATTTTTAAAAGCTTTTTCAATGCTAAAACAGCACTTGGGGGAAAAAATGTCGATCTTATAATACAATCATTTAAAATTAGAAATTCAGTTCGTAAGCTGTAACGACGGGGACTTTATGTTAAAAATGAAAGGCGTTATTCGTGAGAGGCGAGCCTCGGTCACGCCGGTTTCTCGAAGCGTCTGATAGAAGAGACGATAGGAGGACAAGCGAGGCACGTTCCATCGCATCGCTCCTCGTGAATGAGGCAACGTTGCAACGGGTTAGAGAGAGAAAGGGGTAACGGGCGAGAGAGAGAGGGGGGAGAGCGAGAGAGAGAGGGGGGAGAGAGAGAGAGAGAGAGCAAGAGACAGAGATATTATTTCCAGCCGTTCAGCGATAGAATTTCCGTGAAGAGCGGAAGTCGGCGGCGTGGAAGATACACCGGAAGACGACGGACAGGTGGTCGCCGGATGTGCATCTTCCTTTTCCGAACGAGGCTTTGCATACTCGAACGGCCCGTCAACAACGAAGCGAGATCGACTGCTATCTTTCCGAATGCTTCGAACCATCATATATATCTTTTTTTTTCCAACGAACATTTTTCTTTCCCGATAGAACGAATTCCCCGATATAACTCTCTGTCATCCGTACGGCTATTCGTCGCATTTTTTCTCACTTTTTTTTCCTCTTCGCGTGAAGCTTCAACGCCTTGACGAGACGCATGACCGAAAAGAGATCCTCCGAGAAGCTTGTGATAGGCCGGAAGTATCTTAGAGTTTTTCCCACGCGATCGAGCCACTCTTGTACATCCGAGACGGTTTTTATTCCCCGAAGCGCGCGAACGGAGAAACAACCGATGAACTTATTCGTAGCAGGGCACGTGGAATCCAATCGTAATCGGATTTGTCGGTGCTACAACGGACTTTACCGAACGTTACGGCGGAAAACCGGGAGAGTTAAGAAGTGAGATAGAAAGAAAGAGTGAGAGCACTGCAAATCCACCTGTTTTGTTTTAACACAGCTACATGTGTTATCTACCTTGTAGTCATTTTTTACACATTTCCGCGTGTTCAATTTCGGAATTCGCTTCATGCGTTTTGTGTTACACACTCAAGTGTAACAAATAACACACATGGATTTGCAGTTAGAGAGACTGAGAGAGAAGAGAGAGCGCAGACTACTCTGCAGTCTTTTGTAGTAAAAATTCCCGGCAAATGTCTATGCGGGAGTTAACGAGGCGAGAACTATTCCATTAAAGATCCACGTCCTCTTTCCGTTCGCCTCGAAGTTTCTCAGTCCTTACAACATTACAAACTCCACTGCGGCTTTGGACCTTTGGTCGGGCCCGCATTGAGTTTCCCTAGCTTCATTAGGGTCCTTGTTTGAAAGCCCGACATGGAGCATCAAAGGGCGGTCACACTTTCTCGTTAGGGACCCCCAAAGTTTCCATGAATTAGCCCCATTACTAAATTGTTTAACTAGTTCTGTTTGTTCGGATCATCTTTGAGTTTGAAGAATGCACACAGCCCGGTATCATAGTAAACCAAATTGAGTCTTTCTTCAATCAACAGAGCACAAATTTAGCTTGCTTTTCGCAAATTCGAAATGACGGGTTCAAATACAAGCGGTCATTCGTTTTTACGAATTCCTATCCATTGTTTTTACTTTGGGGCGTGCGATTTCAAATTAAGATTCCACTATAATAAAAACCACTGGTACATTTATACTCGATTCTACGAAACATTGGCATTTTTTTTCTCCAGTTTAGAAAATTATTTACGTCCAATTTTTTGTTTATTCTTTGTAGATCATAATAATGGCTGAACTACGTTCTGAATTGGTCCAATGCTAAATAATATCTTATACACATTATGCTCTAATCAACCCTTTCCCGAGTCAGCTGCACCCAAATGCGAAAACGAAAAATCCGAAAATTTATATCGTTGATGCTTGCATCTTTGGAATGCAACGAAAGTTTATTCTTTTTAGTTTAATATTGGTTTCACCGATTTTGGCTGTGAAAATCATTTAAACGTTTTCCGGTACAATCGAGACTCGATATAACGAACCTCGATATAACAAAGATTTGTCCATTCCCTTCCAATGGACACCCGAAACCTTGGTACAACGAAGAAAAAGTATAGATACAACTAATTTATTTTCAGGACCCTTAACCTCTATAAAAGGAATTTTTGTGAACAAAACCTCCGTATAACGAAGCGTTCGGTAAACGAACTCTCTTCCTTTCGTTCCCTTCTCCCTTCTCTAAACGTGTTTTTCTCGAAACGACATTTTTCAATTTGCGGGAATCATAACTCAAAAACGAATTCATGGATCATCTTCAAATTTGAAACACATTTACATAATATAATTTATTGAAACATGAACCTAAAGTTGGAAAGATTAGATTGTTTAAAAAATATTTATTATTGCAAAATGCCGGCGAAAAAATGCTAAAAATCGATCCTTTTTTTTTCAAACATGTTCCAACAATCAATTATCGATTTTTTTTTCAATATTTAGGTTCATGTTTTTAAAAAACATCTCAAGAATGGATAAAAATTTGTTGGACTATTTCATATGCGAATTGCGAGCTGCACAATTCCCGCAAGTCGACAACGACGATGAGAACACGCCAAGGGACACAGCGGATGACACCTTAATTAATGCATGAAATAACTTGAAAAAATTACCAGAGATGCATGAAAATATGAATAAATTATTGTCAGAGTTGCGGAAATTTCCGTTTTTTTTTCACAATAAAAAAAAATCAAAAAAATCATCTAATTTTGGGTCTCCTAAAGTGGTTGCCCGCTTTACCCGACGCTTTGCTTCATTCACAAATTGGAATTGTCTCCGGAAATGAAAACCCGTAAATTTGCTAGGATATCGTGAAATTTCACATCGTTCTGATAGATTGAAGGAAGGGAGAGAGACAGAGAGAAAGAGAAAGAGAGAGAGAGAGAGGGAGAGAAGGAGGGAGAGATTATATTGAGATATCACGTCATTGAAATATCAAAGCGTATACGCGACAGCGCGCGTACAGTACAGCGAAGAGACCGTACGCAAGAAATAGAGAAGGTTATGTAGGTACGTGTGTATATATATATACATCTCCTATATACACTGCAGAGTGTCCTCAATAGCTACGTGAAACTACCAATGTGACCGATTCATGAATGAAACGGGGCTTCCGGTCGCTCGGCGCAGCGCTCTCGTTGACGACGGAAACAGTTGTAGAGCGTTACGTTATACTCCACGCGGCCACGGTCTGCCACGGGTGTGTATACCTACTCCGTGAATGGAGGGAAGCCGACGCGAGTCCCCGATCTTAGAAAGAGAGAACGAGCGTAGCGAATCCGAGTTATTTGTTCTCCTCCGAAACCGGCTTTGAGAATTTTTGTCGGTATATTGCGAATAAAGACCGAGAGCGAGACGGACGTGGATACTTCTCCTTTTCCCTCGAGCCTCTACAGTTTCGGTCTAATACTTTTTTTTTACTGTATCCCATCATGTTCCGATGTATTGTGCGTGTACATGTGTATGTGTGTGTGTATTGCGTGTGTGCATATCCACCCGCTTTCTCGATAATAGAATGTGCCTCGAAAATTGTTATGTCGCAGCTGCTTTTAGTTTCTCTCTCTCTCTTCTCTCTCTTTCTCTCTCTCACTCTCCCCCCCCCCCCCCTCCCCTTCCTTCATAATACTATAAGAGTTATTTCGTTCATCATATAATAATACATCGATATACTATTTTAATAATTAATAATAGGATGTGCCTCGAAAATTGTTTTGTCGCAGCTGCTTTTAGTCTCTCTCTCTCATTCCTCTTCCCCTCTCTCTCTCTCTCTTCATAATACTATAAGAAATATACTAGCTTCCGCACGCGGCTTCGCCCGTGTGGAATTTGGCCCATAGAAACTTCATTACCAATTGCAACCCGTATTAGGGGGTTGTTTTGAAAAATCCTAAAATTGGCGTTTTATTTGTTTTTGAAGATTATTTATACCAAGTTTCAAGTTGAGGGGTAAGTCGGGCAATCGAAATATCTGGAAAACTAAGCACCGCACGCGGGTGCATCAAATGGCGGAAAGAGAGGTGTGGGGGAGGGGAAGACATCACGCCATCGCCAGTTGCCATACGGCGCAGGAGACGGTAACACGGGACGTTTCATTATTTTTGCACCCAAAATAAAAAAAAACGTGATTGAAAGATTTTCTTCTACCATTGTATGAGAAAAAATATTTCAACGTTCATTGCAATTAATGTTAATGTTTTAAAATCTCACGAATTAACAAGCAACTGTTCGTTTATTACTGCATTGTACCAAATCATGTTGCATACGTTTGATTTTTTAATGTAATTCTTACTTTGCTCAACTTATCTCATACCCATGCTCAACTTACCCCACTATCGGGGCAGATTGAGCAAATATGGCCTTAGTCCTTTGAGAGCAATTATCTGTGAAATAATAAGAATGGCAGAAATTTCGTCTACAGACCTTTTTTCCCAGATAAATTCCCTATTGACCAAAGTAGGTTTCATTTTTATACGGCAGACTATTAAGGAATGACAGGGCGATAATTCCAAACTTGCTCAACATGCCCCCTCCCTACCCTACAATTTTACGTACAAACTTTTACAACCAATTTATTCTCTTTAAAAGGTGATTTTCGAAAAAACCTTTCTTAGTGCACCTCTACACCTTCTAAGGAACATATCTTCCAAATTCCACGTTTCTATCTTCAGCGGTTTAGTCTATGCGGTGTCTATATGTCATTCAGTCAGTGAGTCAGTCACCCAACAGTTTTATATGTATAGATTTATACTATTTTGTTTATTGTAGCCGATATTTTATTATCATTTCGTTCCTACCTCATATTCTTTATTATTAGTTTTTATTTTTATTGTTTCAATTGTTTCGTATGCTTGCTTCTGTTTGCGTTACTTAAATTATCATTACTACTAGTACGGATGTTACTATTATAATTAATGTTTCATTTCCCTTGCGTTAAGGTGTCACCAAGGCATAATGAACTGAATCAGTCGATGAATCTCTCTCACCCTCTCCCCTTTCTTTTTTTTTTATCACTCATTCTCGCTGTCATCACTCAGTCGCTTGGTCTAAACGTCCTTAGTTCAGCACTTTGATCACGTCTGTTCCATTTACTTCCTCTCTGGCTTTTCACTCATTCTCTCTCTTTCCTTTTCTCGCCCGCTCTACAATGTTTACCAAACATTTATCCCGAAATGACGTTCACCGACGTTGCTGCATAGAAATGAGAAAGGCAGCGTTACGTGTTCTCCTGGTAAGAACAGCAGTTTTGCGTTTCGAGGATCGTGTCAATGAAACGTGGATGAAGAAAGCCTCGCCCCCATTCGAATCACCGCAACATTTTTTTTCATCGCGACGATCAAGTGTTCTTGCGGGGTAGTGGGAGGTGCGAAAAAAAAAAATAAACATGATAAATCAAAGGTGCAATTTTACGCGAATTTGCACTTAGCGCGAATCGAAAAAACGCGACGAGAATTTTTCATTCATGAAACGGCCTGGATGGAGCCTTAATTTGTACATTCCGCGTATGCGATCACGCGGAGAGACGCACAAATATATATATATATATATATATATATATATATATATATATATATGGGGCATTCCACGCCAAATCAATCACTTTCCAGCCCGACCCCTTTCGATTTGGCCGAAACTTTAATATTTTATTGTTTTCATCTTAAAACGCTTGTGTAATTTTTTTCAAATTTTTTTACACAATCGCAAATACGTAGTGAATTGTTGAAAATATCGCCGGTTTTTTTTTTCGAATGCTCATAACTTTTTCTAAATTCTTCGTTTTGAAATGTTCTTTATGAAAAAACGTTTTATAACATTGACAGATGCCTGTCGCCGGCCATTCCATTATAAATAATACTTCAAATTAAACGAATTACAGCAGCGATCGAACTGGCTTTCCGACTCCATAGTATACGATGAGTTGAAAAAACGTTTGCATGAGATTCTTGACAAAAATTCTTGCTGAGAGACAAACTTCTATTCCTTCAAAAGTGTAAATCTTTAAAAAAAAATATATTGGAAATTTACAATAGAAAAAAAAATAGAAAGAAAAATCTTACCACGATGGGTCTGGCAGCAAAAAATGCTAAATTTATCATATTTTTTTTATAAAAAAAAAATCAAAAATCAAAAATGGCGTTCTCTGAAAAAATCACGTTTTTCTCCAAAAAAAAAAACTAAAAAATCCTGTCAAAGATGACTTTGAATATTTTTCAAATTAGGTTTTTCATAAAGAACATTTAAAAACGAAGAATTTCAAAAAAAGAAGATCTCAATCGGTCCATTTTTCGAAAAGTTATGAGCATTTGAAAAAAAAACGGGCGTTTTTTTTTTCAAAAATTCACTACGTATATGCGATTATGTAAAATAATTTTTTTTAAATCACACAAGCGTTTTAAGATGAAAACAATAACATATTAAAGTTTCAGCTAAATCGAAAGGGGTCGGGCCGGAAAGTGGTCGATTTGGCGTGGAATGCCCCATATATATAGACACACACGCAGGCATCGCGAGCCGGCTCGTCCGTTCAGACTTATTCGATAACGGAGATAACGCCAAACCCATAAAGTGTTTGCCTTCTTTATCGCACATACGAACGGTACGGTTACGCGACATCGAGTTTAATGTTAATTCCCCCGGTATATATAAATTTTGCAAATATTATCAGGCCGCGTTAACTATTGTTCGGAAAAATTCATTGGGCGCGATTAAGTTTCACTCGAATGCAAATTTCTTTAAGATTACAAGACTGTTTATCGAAGTTCCTTTTTTTTTTAATAATTTTTATATTCATTCCTCTTTTTGGGTGTGGAATGGTGGAAAAATATTTTTTTCACCGAACTTCTTTGGTCCTTTGATAGCTGCGTATACTTTCTTTCGTCTCGGGGACGCAAACAAACCGTCGCACAAACTCATGCACAATTTACCTAGAGGTTCCGGTGTAGCACTTCCGGTAGGAATCGCGTTCGTGCTTTGCGGAAACTCATTTCCGGCGTGAGGAAAGACGACTTCCTCGGCTTTCATTCTCTGTGCTTGTTTTGCTCCTTTTTCTCCTTTCTCTCTCCCTCTCTGTCTCTCTCGCACTCTCTCTTCCGTAGTTTCTCGCTTTTCTACTCCGAATATTTCTCTTCGTTTCTCATTCACGCGAAAGGGAAAGAAAGAAAAAAAAAACATCTTCATCGGCCCGCAGTTGAGTGAAAACTACCGAATACGCCCCATCACGACAACGTTTTTCAGCCCCTTTGCGAAAGAAAGAAAGAAAGAAAGGGATAGATGTATTAAAAAAACACATCACTACTATTTTCTCCGATCCTCTGAAATCCTTTGATATTCCCGTTCTCTCGTACGTATAGACGCAGGGACGACATAAATTTTTCTTTTGTGAATGGAACGCGAGGGCTCGCGTGACATAATCCCAGACTTCCGATTTCGTTGTGTGTTATTTTTGGGAACAGAAAAAAAAGCAGTCTCTTAAATGCGGTCGGCGAAGATTTACGGAAGCGAGAGATACGAGGGAGAGAGAGAGAGAGAGAGAGAGAGAGAGAGAGAGAGAGAGAGAGAGAGAGAGAGAATCTATAGCGTGAGTCCATTGTAGGCTTGGGTTGAGCTTAGTTGTGTGACATCTTGTATTACGGTACCCACCTGTCATTTTTTTCCTCCTTCCCAGCTTCGCAACTGTTCTATCGAATGTGCTAAAATGATCGGACGCTTCTACACCGAAACGCGATTAGCGGATTATATGGTACACCAGAAACCGTGCCAAAAAACGACGTTTTATGGCAATTTTTTCAAAGCGTTAATCATTTTTTTAAATCGTTGTATAGTGTAAAGTTGTGAAGTGTTGTAAATCGACCATATAGTTATAGTCCATCGAGCCAAAGTTTCAAATTTCTTCAAAGACAAACAAGTTTACAAATTTTGAACTCAAAACATAGTAGAGTCAAAACAATCGTGAAATATGTCACGTAAAAAATTTGGTTTTCATGTTCCATCCTTTAAATGTTTATCAAAAATATTCTCAATAAAAAATTACTTCCAATCATCCTTGTCAGTGACACCTCTTGCAAATATGTCTGAAAATTTCATCGAGATATCTTAGAATTTCCTGAAGAACTTGAAAAATCCTGTCGTACCCACACACACATCTACACTGAGAGAAAAGTGCATGGTATTTACGAAAAAAAAAACCTCATGATAAAAGCGGGTATAGTCAAATTCCGTATAGTTTATTCATATCGCAATCATAATAGGGTTAACACAAGTATAAGCGAAAAGTATATCTAAATATGCAATTTTGGCGACGTGTTTGACTATCTATTATCCCCGAAATAACTATCAACTATTGTAAAAGGCTTGACAATATCAATATAGTTAATTCAGTGTTATCACAAAATTGGCACACAAATACTAATGCTGTATACTTTACATTGTTTTGTTCCGGTTAAACTTTTACTATTTTATTCATAGCATTAGTATTTGTGCACCGATTTTGTGATAGCACTGAATTAATCATATCGATATATGTGCCTTACACAATAGTTAATAGTTATTTCGGGGATACTAGATAGTCATACACGCCACCAAAATTGCATGTTTAAATATACAGGGTGTCCCTCTTATCTCTGCCACCCGAAATAACTCGATAATTATCGACGTCACAAAAAAATGTTCCAGACAAAAGTTGTACGGTGTGAAGGGGGCCATCAAATGCGAGTAATTTTTTTTCTTTCGGTGGAGGCGCTGACGCACAGTGAAGGTCACCTCCACTTTTTTAAATGGAATGATACATTTTTTTTCAACCATCTTGTGGAGCACCTCAAGCCGCATAAAAAACATTAGGGGGTCAAAGTCGTTCAAGGTCATTCAAGGTCAGTATCGATGATACAAATCTAAATATCTCGGATCACTACAAAATATTTGGTAGTGATCCGAGATATTTAGATTTGTATTTCATTTTAATAGGTGTTCGGAATTAGCTTGAAATGAGAGATATCGGAGATCGTCGTCATCGACAACACTTCGAATATGTTCTGTTTATTTGCCAACCCGCGTTAATATGTATCGTATGTAGCTCAATCAAGGTTGTCGTTCAGTTTAATCTCGAATTTGGATAAGAGCTATTCATAATTTGAAAACGTACCGGCAATTCGAAAAAGTGGACATGATACTGTGTTACGGTGAAGCAAGAAAAAAATCCACAATAGCGCGTTTGTTGTATGCTGAGCAATTTCCAGATCCATCGATACTGACCTTGAACGACTTTGAACCCCTAGTGTTTTTTATGCGGCTTGAGGTGCTCCACAAGATGGTTGAAAAAAATGTACCATTCCATTTTAAAAAGTGGAGGTGACCTTCACTGTGCGTCAGCGGCTCCATCGAAATAAAAAAAAAATTGGTCGCATTTGATGGCCCCCTTCACACCGTACAACTTTTGTCTGGAACATTTTTTTGTGACGTCGATAATTACCGAGTTATTTCAGGTGGCAGAGATAAGCGGGACACCCTGTAATTATCGCTTGTATTTGTATCAACGATAGTATAATTGCGGTTTCAGTAAACTATAGGGAATTGACTCCACCCTCTTCTACCATGGGCCTTTTTTCGTAAATATCATGCACTTTTCTCTCAGTGCAAGTTTATACTATTTATATGGTTAACATTAACATTTGTTGCGTATAATTTGTGACAAGATCTTACGAAAAGTAATATTCGGCTATACGAAAAAAAATTATTCTAATCTTTACTTATAGCGAAGTAGTCAATCATTTGCAGGTCGTGTCAATAAAGTCAGAGATAGCAATAGGACGCTATGGTCGATATAGATATATACGCGCATCAATTTGTCAGTTTTCAAAATGCGAAATTTCGTAAACTATTGAGGTGCACCAAAAATCCATTCAAACAGTGACATATGAAGGGTGTCTCAAAATAATCTAACATTTTGAATTGCGCGGCATTTTTTTTTGTGGTGAACATAGAGTATTAATCTTTGACAACTGGCATCAGAAAGTATTGAGTTTCAGTAATGAAGAATTGTGAAAATTCACTACATAACAATGCAGTTATTGCAGACGAAGTTTCATGGTGACGAATTGGCCACCAAAATCGTGCGATTTGACGCCATTGGACTTCTTTCTTTGGAGTTTTCTGAAAGGAAAAGTGTATGGCAATAATCCACAGACCATTCCGGAGCTCAAGGAAACAATTGGACGCACCATTAAAGAAATTAGTCCGCAATTGTGCCAAAATATTATTGAAAATTTCGTCAAAAGACTGAACGTTTGGAAACAGGGACAAGGCGACCATTTATCGGATATTGTGTTAGAACATAACCTCCACGTTTGTACCTCAGATTAAAAGAAAAATATTCATACTTTTCAAATAAATGAAATGTTTCATTAATAAATAAAAATGTCAAGTCATTATGAGACACGTTTTATTATAAAAAAAAAAGAGAATTGTGCAAAATTTCACTTATACCGAAAGGATCTGCTATGCGGCAGTACAGTCGGAATTACTTTTGTCTGTTATGCTAAATCGACAATTAGAATAACATAGGTTCCCGATACCATAGTGGCAGCGTGCGTAGTGTAGGCAGAATCATTGAAGTAGACCTCTCAGTTGAGTATTTTTGTTTATTTTGGATTTATAAAATGGTCTATGCATTTAGTATACGTATTATACAATATGGTATAAATCACTATAAACATCGTCGCAAATCACAAGCAACATTTTTATCATTGTGAAAATCTACTATATTATATAGCATTGAACAATGAACGTATGCTTGTAAGATTGTTGGTTGCGGTTAACATGTCTGCATAATTTACGCAACTGCTAAAATATCAATAAGCAGTACTATATTTTGAGCAGTAATTATGACTATAAAATATTGTTGTCCCCTCCGGGAAATATATGTTTAAAATATGTTTGAAGATAGCATACATTTTTTTTCAGTGTATCACTTTTTTATATTCTTCTATCGAAGATTCGAAACGTTCCGAACACTTTTCCACAGAATTCTCGAGGCTTATTATTTTCATCAGAATAAAGCTTCCTCTGTGTAAAAAAGCAAAAAATAACTTTCCGGAAACAAGTATACTTTGCATTGAACTTTTTTTTTCCAACAGTGGCATCGCGGTCGGGGTTTGGGAGGGGCGGGGGGGATGTCTCGTCCGTCACTTCATGATGCGCTATCTCACACAAAAATCGAGAAGGCCGAGAGAACGTTGGAAAATACGGCATATTAGTGTACGCGTCGAGATGTCTCACGATAGAAGAGGGATGAGATATATAGCGTAAAAAAAAAGCAAAAAAAAAATGGGAAGGAGAACACTCTCTCGAGACGAAGAGAAAGCGAGAGACGTTTGAATGGGTCGTAGAAGACTATCGGAGAGCCGACCCCAGCTTAATGAACCTCTGGCTCTCGTGAGAGGAAGTAAAGACTGCAGACCTATATACATATATAGGCTGATAAATAGGTATATAAAGCTTTTATATAAGGGTGCGCGCATGTAAAAGACAGAAGCCACTTTGTAGCTGGGAGTAAAGCACGACGCCGGAAGTGAGGTCTAGGCATGTACCGGAAGTCTTGGCACCGCACTCGGCGCTCGTCTCATCACCCTTGTTTCTCTCTCTCTCTCTCTCTCTCTCTCTCTCTCTCTCTCTCTCTCACACACACACACACACACACACATACACACACGCACACACGAACACACACACACACACACACACACACACACACACACACACACACACACACACACACACTCGCTCGCCCTCTCTTTCAGACTTGCGCCACCATTCTTAATCAATTTTTTCTTCCTGCCTTGTTATTCTACCTACTCGTTTATTTTTTGCCCTGGCTCGTTATTCTCGCAAGCAAGACTTGGATACATTGCTGCTTACGGCGATGCGTCCATTTTTTTTTTTCGCTGTAAAATGTCGACATACTTGCACATTGGGCCGAACAACTATTCTTTCGTTACGTAAAAAAATGGGTTGTAGCCGAACCACAAGATGGTTGTGAGCAGTTACTCCATTTACACGAGACTGAGTACTCACTACCAGCTTGTGGTCTGGGTATGGCTCATTTCCGTGTACTCAAGAATTACGCAACACTTCTCTTACGGACAATCTTTTCTGTTCCGTATCAAATCGACCGCAATTTTTTTTTTTCACTCATCCAGATGTTACGCTCTCGTTTCATATATCGAACGATCGAGAATTAAAAATAAATCATTGAAATTTTTCTATATACTCGCACGTATGGTTAGCTCACATCGAATGACAATGATATTAAAAACCTTGGTGCGCATTTAGACGCGAGATAAACTTGAGTTAAACCGAACAAATGAATAGTGATCGAAGGAAATAAATATAAAAATACGAAAATTGAATCGGCAAAATTTTATATAGTTTTAGGCAAATTTTCAGGATTCCGTTCAAATTTTCAGGATTAATTTTCCATTAAAAAATTGTCCTGGAAAAAAATGTTCCTAAACTAAAATGTCCCAAATTTTCAGGATTAATTTCCCATTAAAAAATTGTCCTGGAAAAAAATGTTTCTAAACTAAAATTTCCCAAATTTTTAGGATTAATTTCCCATTAAAAAATTGTTCTGGAAAAAAATATTCCCAAACAAAAATTTCCCAGACTTAAAGAACGAATGAATTTTTCGTAATATTCAGATTTAATTATCAGACTTCAGACAATCACTGACGTATTAACGATCTAATTAGTATAGACTTTAGACAATAGTAATGTTCGAATTGCAACACGTCAAGGAACATGACAACGTAAAAACATTTGCAATTTTTTTTATGCATTTTGAAGAATAATACTGACCAAGTGGTAATGCACTACGGAATAATACAGTTATCTGCAAACCTATAAGACAATAATATATGAGGGGGGACTATGTGTAAACACCCTTTAAGGGTATACCCTGGAAATAAAAACTACTACTACAAGAAGTATCTGCAATACTTTTCAAATAATTATTACTCATATTTTAATAAAAAACGTTCGAATTTTTTATTAACCTAGTGATAAATTTATCATATGTTTTCTCGTCTGAAAAAGGAGATGGTCCGCTTCCTGTCTGTGTCAGTTTCTGTTAAATCTTCCTCTATTCAAATTAAATCAAAACATATCCCAACAGTTATTTCTTTTCGTAGGGAAATTTTATTCGGACAGAATGAGCTTTGAGGGAAAATTATTTTTGGAGATATTTATTTTTGAATAAATCTTCACGGGGATATTCCTTCCGGGAAATTTCATACGGGGAAGTAGACGCCGCCCACTATTTTATAGTCCGTCATCTTAAATCTGGTGCGAAGTTACGGACTACAGCTGGCAGCAACTCTGACGTACTAATAATTCAAAGAATTTAGTCTAAAAAACTGAATACGATGTTTCATGTTCCTTTTTAAAATCGAGTATGTGAAAAATATGAAAAAAGACGCACACACTAAAATAGTGGCACCTGAACTTTGAAAGGATTTGGCAACCACCATGTCGGGCCAAAAACTGGTATGGGATCTTTGACGTTCATTTAAATCATTCATAAACTTAATTGAAAATGCACATTCGTTTCATCAAAATATCTTTACAAAAAGATCTAACCATATGGTCTAGTTTTGCACAAGTTTTACATCATTTTTTCACACAAAACTATTTTCACATTTTTTGTACGATATGATTTCGTCATTGCCCTTCCTTTCTAGTTTTAAATTGTTGAAAAAAAAAATCTCAAACCTAATTAATATCTAAACGCTTTTGTCCTATTTCTGCTAAATTAAAGCAATCCGTTTCTTCTATAATACTCTACGTGTGTGTAAAAAATTATTCAAGAATGTCAAGCTGCGAGAAAATTTCACCGAGAAAATGTGAATCGACTGAAAAATCTGAACACCGATTAACCCAAAATTTAATTTCAAAACACAAATATTTTGTACGAAAAATGAGATATTTAGAAATCATAAAACGGAGTACAATATATCGAACCTTATATTATAAAGTGTTTCTCAAAATGATCTGACATTTAAAACTGCGCGCCATTTTTTTTTGACGAACATAGAGTACTAATCTTTGACAACTAGCGTCCGGAAGTATTGAGGTTTAGTCAATTACACGATCGAGCAACGCATAGAAATTGTGAAACTTCACTGTGAAACAACGCAGTTATTGCAGACGAAGTTTCATGGTCGTGTTATCTCGCGCCGCGGCGATGTGAATTAGCCACCATTATCGTGCGATTTGGCGCCATTGGACTTCTTTCTTTGGGGTTTTCTGAAAGGAAAAGTGTTTGCCAACAATCCACAGACCATTCCAAAGCTCAAGGAAGCAATTGGACGCACCATTAATGAAATCAGTCCGCAATAATGCCAAAATGTCATTGAAAATTTCGTCAAAAGAGTGAACGTTTGCAAACAGGGACGAGGCGGCCATTTATCGGATATTATATTCCACACATAACCTCCATGTCTCCACCTTATATTAAAATGAAAACATTCGTACTTTTCAAATAAATAATACGTTTTTTTAATAAATAAAAATGTCAGGTAATTTCGAGACACCCTTTAGCTCATTCTAACTGGAAACAAAAAGAGTACATTCAATAAAGAAGAAAAAATTCAGTTTAAAATATCGACGCACTAACAGTCTATCCAAAGCCATATTTTTCGCTGACGCTTCCAACCGTGGCATTCTCACGAGCTTGAAGATTAAACCTAGTAAGATATTAAAACTAGAGAAGTATCAAGGATTTAAAAAAAATATTGATTTTTGAACAGACGACGCACATTTTCATTTGCATTGCTTTTTTTCGAAAATATATATTTTTTTTCTGTGAATGTTAGTTACAAAAATATTTGTCAACATTTTGTAAAAATCTTCGGTATCTCTCCGGCGTTTTATGTCCACATTAAGAAGAGACGCGTCGATATTTTGCTGCAGATTCAGTCTTGAATACTAAAAATATTTCTCCACGAAAAACTTTAGCAAAAAAGATGGTTTCGAAAAGACTGCTAGTCTGCTGGCATATTGCATAATAAAAATCTTTTAAAAAGACTCTACATTCTTTTTTGTCATCATTTTTAGGAACTAATTCCAAATTAGTCAAAAAAATCATTTTTTGAAGATCAACTTTAGACTCCCAAATAAGATGACGCCTAACCCTTTAAACGAAAACCTCATAATTAAAAGCACAAATGATTTTTTTCAATATTATTATTATATCAAACACCCAACTACAATTGATATCTAACGAGTAAAAGAAATCTCCCACCGTGCATCATCGCTCGCTTCTCGCTTCGTACATTTCCTATTTTTTTTCCCACGTTCCCTACGTCAGCATTCTAGAAATCGAAAGAATCCTAAAAAAAAAATGGGTACCAGATCTTTGCGGGTAAGGGAAAAGTGCAAACCATGGCTGATCTGATATCGCGTTACTCTCAAGAAGGAAGCTCGAGAAAAAGTCGGGCCATTTCATGAATAGAACGTGAACGAGGTTTCCACCCTCTGGGCGCGCCGCGCGCACGCAACGAACATACGGCCCACGAGGGAGAAGAGTGCACTGCGGCTCGAGTTCGAGGTGAGCAGGGGCGATATCTTGCGCGGCTGCAGGGTTGGAGCGTGCGCGTTTTCATTCATGCCTCGCCCCGTGTGTCTGGTCAGTACACACGAATGCAACTGAACGCGCTATGAATGGGTGCGGAACGACTCTCTTCCTTCTACCTCGTTCCTCAACCTCGTCCTCCGTGCACACGCGCACATACGTATCACCCGATGTGACCCAGGAAGAGAGAAAGAGTAAGAGAGCGGAAAAGAGAGAGAGAGAGAGAGAGAGAGAGAGAGAGAGAGAGAGAAAGAGAGAGAGAGACAGAGAGAGAGAGGAAAGAGGAAAGAGGGAAAGCAAACTGCGGGCGACTCGTACGAGCAAAACGCTACCATACGCATACGCTCGTATGTACGTGGTGGACACGCCTCTGACTTGTCCTCCATACAAGCAGGCGCCTCTGCACTTTCTTTCACCCTTACGTACATTCATATATATATATATATATATATATATATATATATATATATATATAGAGAGAGAGAGAGAGAGAGAGAGAGAGAGAGGGAGAGAGAGAGAGACAGAGAGAGACTTTGTTAAAGTATAAATGCATCTACAGGGTGGTCTAAGAGTCAATCAAACGAAGAGGAGGTAGTCAATATCATTTCCAACCAAAAAGGTCATATACAGATTGGTCCGTTTCTCAACGATTCCAAAGCTGTAATTTTTTTCAATATTAAAAAAAATCAGTTCCCAAGTGTACAAAAAAACGAATTAAAAAAACTACTTGTAGGGTGGTCGAAAAGTGGTGGATCAAGCGAAAAGGAGGTAGTCGAGATAATTTCCAACCATAAAGATCATATACAGGTCGGTCCGTTTCTCCACGGTTGCTAAACTTCCGTTCAAAATTATTGAAAAAACGATACTGTTCAAAAATATTGAAAAAATTCCAAATTTTTTCAATATTTTTGAGCAATCGGTTCCCAGCTATACAAAAACTAATAAAAAAAGAACTACTTACTGTACGCGGGTTATTTTTTTTTTTAAGATGTAGCCTGATGTTTCTTTCACATGAAAATGTAGTCTTCATTATCGTCATCATGAGTTATTAGAATAAAATGAAAATCCAATAACTTTTTGGATCATAATTTTTTTTCCTAAGTTTTCATCATTGATTTAAGAAGAAGAATGTTCTACTGAAACGTGCCCCTATAGTAGGAAAATTTGTCCACCTTATGAGGATTCTAAAGAGGTCCTACTCATAGCCCTGATCCTCGAAAGTTTTTTACTATCGATTTTTATTTACTGCAAGATACTTAGGTACTTTGCTAGAAAATCGAATTTTGCACAAAACAAATTTGAGCTGTTAATTTTCATTGGCAACGCATTATTTGAATGGAGAGCACGCATAGCGAGTACGTAGAAGGGAGGCGGTACTAGCAAAACCGATTCTCAGGTAGATAATATTATGGGACTCTTTAATTGGATCGACGTTCATTCAGTGTTCTGCTTGCTGTTTGCTTATAAGGACTGCTTTTATGCTGAAATTTGACATCATTTGATTTGGGCATTTAAACAGTCCAAAGTACCAAATAACAATGCACAATTTTGCACCAATTTCTTTGGTACAAAATTCAATTTTGTAGCAAAGCACTACCTTGCAGTGAATAAAAATCGGTAGTAAAAAAACTTTCAAGGATCAGGCCTATGAGATGGAGCTTTTTAGAATCCTCATAAGGTGGACCAATTTTCGTACTACAGGGGCAGGTTTCAGTAGAACATTTTTCTTTTTAAACCAATGATAAAAACCTTTCGGAAAAAAATTATGATCCAAAAAGTTATAACACATTCATTTTACTCTAAGAACCCATGATGACAATTAGAAAGACTACATTTTCATGTGAAAGCCACATCATCAGGCTACATCTTTAAAAAAAGCTCGCATATGGTAAGTAGTTTTTTTTTTGTACAGCTGGGAACCGATTTTTCAAAAATATTTTTAACAAATCATAACTTCGGAATCGTTGAGAAACAGACCAGCCAACTTGACTACCTCACCACTTCGATTAATCCACGACTTTTGGACCACCCTGTATATATGTCCCTCATATCGTTTCTGTGACATAACGTCAGGATCGATACTCTCTTCCTGTTCTCCCTCTTTCTCTATCTCTGCCCCTTTCCCTCTCTCTCTCTCTCTCTCTCTCTCTCTCTCTCTCTCTCTCTCTCTCTCTCTCTCTCTCTCTGACTCTATCGCTCTTTTTGTCCTTCGTGTCTCGGCTACATTAATGTGACTTGCCTCGCAACTCCATCAGCAAATGAAATAATCCAGACTAGCGTTGCGCTATAATTATATAGAAATATATAAATATAGGCCGTACCGTAAAAAAGAATGACATTACAACCGCTCAATTCTAGCGTACGAGATAACGAGAACCCTCGCATTGGTCGTCATTCTTATGAACTTACATCTGTTAAGCGTCAATTTTTTTTGAGGCACAATAATGTCGGAGTGTATGATTTTTGGCAAAATACACCTAGTCGCTATTCTCACGTATAGGTATGTATGTATATTAAATATGTGAGTAGCGATGAAGACGGAGCCGCCGACGGCAACCATTCGTGGCGCATCTCGTTATTGTCCCCAGCCAAAACTCCGATGGGTGAACGCTTAGACGTGAACTGGCTCGTGCACCGATTGCTGAATGACTGCCAGTTTTTCCGAATTTCCGATGGTAACGCGAATGAAACTCGATGAAAATTGACCTCGTCCGTACGTACAAGGCGGTAGTGTGAAAAAATGGAAAAAAATGGTGTGGGCACCATGGCGCTGGATCTCTCACTAACTATGGAAGACAGAATGACGTAACTAATGTGGTCAAAGTTTATCGTCTATTTGAATTACGAAAATAGATATATTTTCACAAGTAATGAATAAATTACAAGTAAGAGCGAAAGAACAAAAGTAGAAAATTCTAACAGAGATAAATAAATGAGAAAGAGAGATTTTGATCGAGCGCTTGTTCCAGGGCTTAAATATACACTGACAATAAAACGATGGAGCAAAAAAGTTATACAGCCCAACACACCTGAACACAAATATAACTAAAATACGATAATAATAATACATGCAAACTAATTATGCAGATCAACCGAAAATAATACAAACGAAAATAATTCGGTATCGGAACAAAATAAAGTTGTTATTTAAAATTGGAACAATAAAATTAATATAAAACCACTCGCGGGAGAACGTGAAAGAGAGAAAGTGAAAGCGTAATCGATTTAATGATTTATTTAGATGCCTGATTAGTAGCTCTAGGAAAAATTATTTAAATATAGTGAACAAAAAGGAAAATATAACGTGAATCAGGCGAAGACAAAAAAATCATAACGAAAGATGGAAAATCAAATCTATCAAATATATAGATCAAAAGGTCAAACAATACAATGTGCCCTCCACCGAGGATTTTCAAAATATCCGTCTTATTCGCGGCCATACGTATAGATCTGGTAATTCTGTTACTTTTTCGATAGCAAGAGTGAAGCTCTCATTGTAAATGATTTACTACCAAGTAGTAGATAATATCATTGTAAATCTAAAACGCTGATTTGAGAATCTACTGTTAGCCCATGCAGTTGATGCATTTTTTTTAAGTTGCATATGAAGGACGAAAAGGATTTCATAAATAATTATAGAAAAATCTTAATAATTGATACGTTAATCATAGAAGCTGAAGCGATGGTGATGAAAACATACTTTAATTTAAAAATGATGAAATAAATGCTTAATATTTAAGAATACATGTTAAAAAGAGTACTGCCTTAACTTATATAAACTTTTCCAATCAGCAACAGAACTCCCAGTGAGCTCCGCCGCCTGTGCGAGAAGTTTTTCTACCATGACGCGGATAAATATGTAGCCTAGAAGCACAATGCTTCAGAAACGATTCTCTCATATGGCACTGCTGAACTTTGAGAATAGGACATTGTTAAAAACAAATTCCAGCCGAATTTGGGCGGGCCGATTTGCAGAAAAAGATTGAAAACTATGACTCTTTTTAGGAATTGTTGTCAGGCATGAAATTGTGACATTTTTTCAAAGATAAAATAATTTTTTAGAATATCCAATAATTATAAAAGTTTTAAAAATTTCTTTTTGACTATAGACAGTTTCAGTACACTTTTCCTTTTCCGCGAAAGAATTTTTTTACTCGAATTGATATTCATTGTTGACAGCTCCTCGGGCCGATTTTGAGGTTATGAACGGGGCACGTCTGTCTCCAACTTCGCAACAATGCTGCCAACTATTATCATATACGACGATTTACGACGTTGCCAATTCGTCTGGCGCTGATTAAGCGAGAACAAATTCTAGAAAATAGTTATATAAAGTAATGAAAACATTTCATGGAATCATCGATTGTTCAAAAATGCATATTTTTTTAATTAGGTGTAAAAAAATCTACAGATATTACACAAAGTGCAACTATTTCATGGCATTGAAAATGTTATCAGACTTTTCGGGTGATAAAAAAGGTACATGCAAATAATAAGAGTTGCTCTCTCTTACATTCTCACTCACAAATAATAGAGGAATGGATAAATAAGTAGCGAAATGACTAAATCACCAGGGAATGTATGAAATTACCAGTAAAATTTAAGGTGTCTACCGACTTGAAAAGTCACGAAAAGTCTTAAGTGTCATGAAATTACACTCGTCCCTGAAAAAGTCATGAAATGTCATGAAAAATTACCAGTCTACCTGATTTTTTAAGATCTCTGCAGCGCTCATTATCATGGCCGATTTTTGTATTAATTTATCCAAAATAATTTTAAATTTTCACGGGTTTGCAACAATCTACGGTATTAGAAAAAAGGTAGTAGAAAGAAAAGTGATTCGTTATCTCAACATATTAGTTTTACTTTGTTATTCGTGTAAAGCGCCTAGATGATATTACTCAAAGTTCCTAAATGTATATATAATATTTTTTCAGATGTTCCCAAAATATATTTCTTTACAATAAACTTGAGATGATGTTTGGCTCACATTTTTTACTACACATGAAATTGTACAGTTTGGTGACTTTTCGTTTATTTCGTATATTTTTCTATTGGTATACAACACACATCTGTTTCAAAGAGCAGAATACAAATATAAAAATTTAGAAAATTAGTTGCACTAAAGAATTATACAGTATACTTTTCTACTAGAAAGTCATACTAAAAGTCATGAAAAATTCCCTATTCTTTGCCTTAAAAATCCTTAAGTGTCATGAAATTTCAGTTCTGGTCAAAATAAGACACCCTGTAAATGGACGTGCAGTGTAGATGGACGGTGTAAAGGATAACAATTTATTATTTATTTTGATTAAATGCTAGATTTGGAGATCACTGTATTGCACCAAAATCCAAAATTATAATATTCTCATACTTATGAGCATTGTATTTGTTATTACGATTTTGTAAAAAATACACAAAGAGAGAATTAAGTTATCTGAAAATTGAAAATACGAATGGAAAAATCTACAGATATTGCACAAAGTGCAACTATTTCATGGCATTTAAAATGTAATCAGACTTTTCGGGTGATAAAAAAAGTATATGCAAATAATATGAGTTGCTCTCTCACTCTCGCACTCTCTTACTCACATTCTCACTATCCATCCATCCATCCAAACAAACAAACCCAAACAAACCCCAACAAACCCAAACAAACCCGAACCCACCAACGTTGCAATGTATACACGAAAATTGAAACTTACAACTTGTAACCACAAGTTACAAGACTACTCTACATGTAATGCAGCATTTGTCAACAAATCACAGGCATTTAGCATGTCGCAGCTCCCCCCACTCTGCTACAACACAGCGGCAGTGAAGTGGGGGTAGCGTTAGTTTCGTGTGACATCTCGCTAAACCAGACCCCGTATATACATCTTTCAAAGCATTTTCCATGCTAAAATTATTCGAAAACGTACGTTAAACATGGCAATTATTTTATAACCAACAGTTGGTAACAGTCAATCGGCTCCATGCATAAGCATCCGGCACTCCTCTCGTACTCCACCCCCCGACGGCTAAACCCCGTAACAACCTTAAAAGAAATCCCGTACCGCGGATCCAAAATTTTATTAAAGACGTTATTTTTATTAGAAATAAGGCCCCCAAATTAACTGAAAACAGTTTGCGTGAAGTTGTTACCGCCATGTTTCAGAAATTCTCACGAAGAACTGGTGACCCGAGTAGCAATTTTCAAACAGTTGGCTAAAAGTGTATCAAATGTCCGCCCGGAGGTTACCTTCAAGTTGAAAACCATCCAAAAAGATAACTGTTGGACACATGATAACTTATAGGTACTTTCCAAATGGACATTTGGCATCCATTGAAACAACTATTTGGAAATTGATAACTGGGAAACCATTGTGTTCATTTTGTCCACGAGGCGATCATTTCGAAAATAAACGCGCTTTTAACGCTCACGCTTTTGCTGCTCTACCTCGCTGCAAGAAGCGTTTCTGAGCACAATATGCCAACGGTAACGACGTCACCAGTGACGTCATAAATGCTTCTGTAAGCGCGCAAAGCACCATGTCGAACGACATAAGCGACGCTCACAAATGCTGAAAGCATATAAGCGCCCAAGTCGAACGCACCCCATATGGTTGGTCCTCGGTGTACCGCAAAACCTCGTAACCGCCTACGAAATCTCTTTACCTGTATTCTCAACGGTACGTCTCACATCTATAATCTGCACGTAATCAAGTGCAAGCATCACGCGGTGGATACTGGATCCATTGACGTAGCCAGCAGGTTTTCTGAGGCCGGGGGCGGGGAGAAGGGCTTGACGAAAACTGAATGAGATCAAAATCATCTTTTTAGCATTGAAAATGCTTTTAAAGATGTATATTGGGGGTCTGATTTAGCGAGATGTCACACGAAACTAACGCTACCCCCACTCCACTGCCGCTGTAGCAGAGTGGGGCGGCTGTGGCATACTGAATGCCTGTGATTGGTTGAAAAATGCCGCATTACATGTAGAGTCATTTATGGTTACAAAAGGTAAATTTCAATTTTTATGTGGACATTACAATGTTATCAGGATGGTAATTTTATTTACAGTTTGAGAGAGTGAGACAGTGAGAGAGAGAGAGAGAGAGAGAGAGAGAGAGAGAGAGAAGGAGGGTGGATAGATGGATGGATGAAGAGTAAGAGAGTGAGAATGTGAGAATGTGAGAGAGAGCAAATCATATTATTTGCATGGCCCTTTTTTGATCAGCGGAAAGTTTAATAACATTTTCCATGCCATGAAATAGTTGCACTTTGTGTAATATCTGTAGATGTTTTAAAATTAAATATATATAATACTCGATAACCACGCAACTTTTTTTTAACAATATCATTCTCCATGTCCAGCACTGACATACGAGAGAATGGCTCCTGAAGCATTGTGCTTTTAAGCGACATTTTTATCCGCCTCATGGCAGAAAAACTTCTCTCAGAGCCGAAGGAGCTCACTGGAAGTACTATTGTTGCTTGGAAAAGTTTATATAAGTTAAGACGGTACTTCTATTTTATATGCATTATTCAATTTTTTTAATCTTCCGAAGGCGGATTTTTCAATTATTAAGATTGTTCTATAATTATTGATTAAGGCCTTAAGCCACTCCAGAGGCCAAAAAAGGGCATATTTTGTGATTTATTTTTCAGCGAAACCATAAAATAAATCGAAATTACAAAATAGGGGTTTTATTATACACGTAATTGACTACACAAAATTATTTTTTCACAGCGATACATGTCAAAATGGCGACTGTGCAGCATTTTTCCGATGACGCCTTCATTTCTGGAAGGTCAACGGCCGGATCAACAGCTCCTATAATTTTTGAGTTATGATGAGACACTAAAGTTTTTTCGATTATATATAAGAATAGCTATAGAAGTAAGTAGGTTTTTTTGATATATTGTTTTATATTAAAATAGCGCATTTCTAAAACAAAAAGTATAAAATTCCATGAGAAAATCGTCGGAAAATTGTTTATAAAAATGAACTATACAATATAATAAAAAATCCTGCGTAGTGCCTCAGAAAATGTAATTCTAAATATACAGTTAAAATTTCAAGTGAATCGGTTGAAATTTGTTTGAGTTATGAGTCCGGCCGACTTGAAAAATGTAGTTTTGAGATAAACGCGTTTAAAGTTAGTAGAAAGTCACGACATGAATAAAGAGGGGTTGCGCTAGAATTCGAAAATCGAGTACTTAGAGATTTCCCACACTCACAATCTTTTGGAATATAATTGTATAGGTATTAAGGTACATTTTTAACAAAAAAAAATCGATTTTTGGAAAATCCTAGAGTGGCCTAAGGCCTTAAAACTTCTCCGTTCTTCAAATCCAATTAAAAAAATGCATCAATTGCATGAGCTAACGGTAGATTCTCAAATGGGCGTTTTATATTTATAATGATATTATCTACTACTTGGTCGTAAATGTTGATCCTCCAGTACTTTTCCGGTTGCGTATCGGCCGACAAATCTAATGTATTGCTTTTGCCCACATTTTACTTAATTGTCAAAATTCAATATCTATTTAATTTACGTAATGAAATAGTTAATGTTTATAGTTCAATTTTTATTAAATTATTTCTTTTTGCCTGCTTGGGTGAAAGTTAAATCAAATTAATCGATTATTTGATTTTAATTTTGTTGGGTCGACTTTTTGCTGAGGTGGGTGGACACCAAGCTTTCTAGAGGGGGTCGTGCCCACCTCAGCCTTCTCCTGGCTACGCCAATGAGCGGATCGATTCGTACATTAAGCCCACGTACGGAACGGGGGTGGTTCCAATAATAGTTGTCAAGGCACGAGATTCTCTGCTCGCTCGGGTCGTAAGTACCTATAATATACCACGACCCCGAGGGACTCGGGAACAATATACCCTACATCGCTTTATTCCTGCACGAGCATATAACGGGAAATCACATCGAAAAACGTGGGAGACATAATAAAAAAATCCTGTACACCGATATTTTTAGAAGCCAATCGTTTTTGTTCTTTCTTTTTTTCTATTATAACTCTGCAGGAAAAAAATTGGATACGCGCGGGTTTGAAAGCTCCCAATAATACGCAGGGATAGGCCACCGGCTTCTCCGGGAATCCTAAAGCGTGTGGGCCGCAATTGCTAATTCGATTTCAAACAGTACTGTGACGTGCGCGAATATCGCTATCGTCACTTGTAACTACTCGATTGGTAATTTACTCTTTAATGTGTATATAACGAGACAGAGGGAGAGGAAAAGGGCGTGACACAGGCAAAGAGAGAAAGAACGAGAGGGCAACTTAATTAACGTGCAGAATGGTTAGGAGATCTCATTGCATATCGATTTCGCTTTTCGAGGGTGTGGTTCTCGTAGTAGACAAGCCCCGTAGATACTCAAGGCTTTATAATTGACATTCAGTCCTTATTTTTCTCAAACAAACCAGCATCTTTATGTGCTTCAATTATGCAAATGTTTCTCCAGCAAATATAAAAAATCCACGCACACATTTACGTAACGCAAAAAAAAAAAAAAGCACTGTCGATCGAACGGCCTTGTCACGCTCCATATTTGCTAAAAGCTTCCGCTAGATTTGAAAAATCCTAAAATATGCGTTTTATTATTTATTTTCAGGATATTTATACCAAGTTTCACGTTGATACACGCAAGGAATACATCCATGCAAACTTTTACATCCCATTTCATCCTTTTAGGGGTTGATTTTCGAAAAATCCTGTATTCATGCACCTCTCCACCCTTTAAGGAATATATCTTCCGAATTTCATTGGGTAAATGCAGAGAATTCGATTTTCCGATACAAAATTCAACACCCCGTTGTACCCCTAATTAGGGGTTTTAAAAAATCATAAAATATTCGTTTTATTGTTTGTTTTGAAGATACACGCAAGGAATATGATTTTCCATGCAAACTTTTACATTAAAATAGGTTGCCCCCCCCCCCCCCCCCCCTAAGAGTTGATTTTCGAAAAATACTTTCTTAGTGCTCTTGATCACCTTCTAAGGAACATATCTTCCAAATTTCATGTATCTATCTTCAGCGGTTTAGGCTGTGCGTTGTCTATATGACATACAGTCAGTCATTCAGTCACGGGTCGGTTTTATAAGTATAGATATATAGTGAGATAAAAAAATCAATTTCACACATTCGAAGCATTCGCGACTTATTGACGCGCGTAGAAAAAGTTGTACGAGAGCCCAGCAATTTGTGGATATAACTGTTTCGTTTTTCAAACATTATTTTGATGAATTCTCAACATTTGAAGTAACCCTCTCTAACGACTATTTAAAATTTCGTTCACAACGCTTCGTATAAATTCCTTTCATAAGTTATGTGTTGCTTCAGCCTATACATCGATATGCCGAAAATATTTTTGGCACCCGTTACGTCTATGCTATATGGGCTTCCCGCACATTTGGCAGCTTTTAGGACGGTCTTCGAATTCTTTTTAACGAATTGTCGATGCTTATGACTTTGCCCCATATACAACAAGAAGGATTTTTGAAAAGTTCCGAACCACCTGTTTATATCGAAAAATATTTTACATAGGACAAAAAGAGTTGAGCATAAAAGTTTTGAATTTTTTTTGGCGCTATTTAATCTTGTAAAAATTAACCCAGCGTTATTCACTCGTCCCGCCGTGGGTGTGGGGGGTAGCTAATTTTTACAAAAGTATAATAGCTCTCTAAAATATATAAAACTTTATATCAACAAATTATTTATACAACGTGTATTTTTTGAGGATGAACCGATGATACAATGTTTTCCGATCGCTCTGTATGTTGGATAAAACTACTCTTGATTCGAAGTAAATGATTTATCTCGACACCCACACGTATGACACCATAAAAGAGCGTGAAAAAAAAAAAACTTTTTGCAAAAGTATACAAAAGTTGTAGATACAACAAGGGAAACGACGCGTCTATCGTGGATCGCGTGTCCTCGAGGATCCTCGTGTCCCAATGAAATCTTAAAAACGTAGGCGGAAAGTACTTCCGAAACACCCACTTACAGGCCACGCTTTTTTCCTCCTCCGCTTTTCTATCTCTCTCTCTTTGTCTCTGGCTTTTCTCCGCTCTCTCGCTCACGAATGAATCGAATTCCTCGCCTAAATCCTGTACTTCCGGATCTTCCACGATCCCTTCTTACCGCGCGTGGATAGTCGTTCTTATTCGATTATGCTCCTCTTGCGTAAACGGTCTGAGGTAAACTCGTTCGCTCGTGCATGACGCTCCAAAAGTGCGAGAACACGAATAGCTACGTAAGATCACACGTGGCTCAACAACGATAAAATCAATAAAGTCCGTCGAGACGACGAACGATAAGAAGGGCGGGTGAGTGAACAAAAACGAACTCATTGCACGCTATTGTACGAACAGCTACAAAATTGTACAGGGTGTCCAATAGGAAGTTGCTGAAACTAATCGGCTGTCATTTCAAAACACGTGCACAGAATCAGAAAAGCCAAATTGCTTTAAATAGAGGAAACTCTGCAGTTTTAAACGCACATAAATAAAACCCAGTCAAATATTTTTTATGTCAATTTATTACATCTTATAAAAATAACGAAAAAGTACAGTGATTAATGATAGATATTTTCGAAGTGCGAACCGTTAGATTGTGCACAAAAATCAATTCTCTTTTGAAAACTGTGAAAAACTGTGTCCAACATATCGTTCGTAATGCCGCGAACCACTTCCTGGATGGCCGCGATCAGTTCTTCTACTGTGCTGGGGTTTTTAGCGTAACAATGATCTTTAATGTAACCCCACAAGAAAAAATCACAAGGGTTCAGGTCCGGTGAGTACAGAGGCCATTCTAGTCCGCCTTGAGCAAATTTAGGGTACCCCAGACCGATTACTCGAGTCCCGTATACGCGATGAATAGCTTCAAACACCTCATGAGTCCGGTGCGGCGTCGCTCCATCTTGCATGAAGTAAAATGTTTTAACCAGTCCCCTCTTTTTTGCATAAGGGAAGAATTTCGTTTCCAAAAGCTGTTTGTAACTCTCTCCTGTTACCGTAGATTCCAAGAATTGCAAATAAATTCCTTTTACTGAAATCGCTGTCCATGCCGTTACTTTCTGTGGATGAAGGGACTTCGCTAGCGATATGTTGGGATTTTCCGTTCCCCAAAACCGGTAATTTTGCTTGTTTACGTACCCATTCATCCAAAAATGTGCTTCATCGGAATAAATAATCATTTTCTCATTAAGTTCTTCGGCTTCAAACATTCCCGTAATAGTGTTACAAAATTCGATGCGTTTCGTCATGGCATGTTCAGTTAACAATTGATGAGTGCTTATTTTATACGGATGAAACTTTAAAAAATATTTCAAAATGTTGTGTAATGATGATTTGGTTATTTTTTATGCTTGAGCAGCTTTCCGAATCGAATCATTTGGATTTTGTTTGAAATAATTCTCAACTTCGTTGATCTTCTCTGGTGTAGTCACCGTAACAGATGGACCTGGCAACTCGTGTCTACGGTCCTGAAGTGTACCATACTCCACGAAGTTATCGATTATCCTACAAAAATTAACGTAAAATTACTTCAATGCAGTTGAATTTAATTGAAACACAAGTTGTGTGATAGATGAATATGAATAAATATTAAATTCTTACCTTTTCAGAGTGTTTTCGCTGGCAACTCTATGAGTTCCAAACTTAGTACGAAACCCTCTATACGCATTACTATAAATTTTTCCCCTCGAGAAGAAGCACTCAATAAGATATACTTTTTCTTCCGTGGTGAGCTCACTCATTTTGACGCGCGCGTACTTGCTTCAACCACGACTGGAATAAAAGTGCGGGGCCTCAGGTATGCGCCTTAGAAAAAGGGACCCCTATTGAATTCATGGAGGGAAGAGACACTTATTTAGTTTTAGCAACTTCCTATTGGACACCCTGTATATTGAGTTTTCCAATGATTGCTATTAATTCATCGTTAAAAAAGGCGATACTCCTCATTACTTTAATTAATTTCTCGACAATTACTCAGTCAATTTATTTGAAACTTAGCGTAATCAATCGCTTGATCCTAAATCCTGATGATATAATATTTTCAAAATTTACGGCGATTTAGTTCCATTCGTTTTGCAACCATTAATGTCTGCAGAAGCTTTTTTCCCATAAGCGACCATGTTAAATTGTTTACAACGACTAAATTATTAAGTGAAAAATTCTAAAATAATTCATGTATTATTATTTTATCAAGAACTATCATTCCTCAAATTTTCCAGAATTTTGGCAGTTTTTAAATATCCATCCAGTAATACCTTAAAACGAAATATAGAAAAGCACAATGTACAAGTGGTGCACGTTCACCAGTACTGTATTAGCGAGTAAATTTCCTTCGCGTTACGTGCATAGCGTTAAATCGGCAAAAAGTTGCACAAATTTTGTGCACGCCACGTCGAGTCTTGAGGCAATTCGGTATAATGAAACGGCATTACGATGTCTTGAAAGTTTGCGAGAACGAGCCAGAGACGAGGTTGCATCGCCACGCCCTCTCTTTTCTCGAACATCGCGGCATGAATGAATCCAACCTCCGCTCTTGTATTCATTGAACGACAGGGGCGATGGAGAGAGAGAGAAAAAGAGAGAGAGAGAGAGAGAGAGAGAGAGAGAGAGAGAGAGAGAGAGAGAGAGAAGGGGGGAAAGAGAGGAAGCGAAACATAACTGCCACGTGTATATCCGTCGCTCCTTTATTATAACGCAACACCTACTCGCACACCGTTGTGCACCCACTTATATGCACCTATACAAATGCACTTTCGATAATACGAAAATAAACGCACACCCCGATCAATATTTATCGTCCTCGTACCACTTGTGACTGTCAACGATTGTATTCACAATACAATAATAAATGAATGAACGAACCACGATTGGGACGAAAAGTGGCAAAGAAACGGTTGTGCCGAAATAGCTCATGACAACGATTATTGGCCAGACTCTTTCTAACCCACATATGAAAATAATCGGTTGATCGATCGAACGATACTCGTGAGTTTTTAATTTTCGTGTATGGACGATTGAACGACTTCTCTGTGTATAGACGACGAAGAAATACACTTATCAGAAAAATGATTGATTTCGTTTATCCATAATCGTAACGCTTGTCTTATTATCTTTTCGACAGCCGCTGTGAAACTGACTCGTGTCAGCCATCAATGAAAACGAATATAAAATAAGGATGTCACAATTTTTTTCCATCTCATGTCCCATTTGTGCTCTCCGCTCATGTCTAAATGGACAACTGGATAATTTTATCGCCATTCAGTTAATACGAAAAATTCACTCTTCCCGTTCGAACTTTCATAATTCAACTAATTAATAGTTTTCACATCTGGTTGAATATTCTGCAGGCTGACATTCAGAGCTTCAAAAAGCGTTTTTTTTTAAAGCGCGATATGATTATATTCACACAAATTGAAACTATTGAAAGAATGGATGCAACTCGTGTCGAAAAGTAAAAAAAAAAGGCATCTTCAAATAGCTGTTATTCGCGTACAAGAAATTATATCGAGATTTTTTGAGAGAGTTTTCTAAAGCTGTGAGGTCAGCTGGAAAAATCATTGAACGGATTTTCGAGAAATACTAACTAATTGTTGAGTTATTTGAGTTTGAACGTGCAGAGGGAATTTCTGTATAAATCAAGTGGAGAGGAAATTATCAGGCGCATTACTTCGACTTCACTACTTCGACTTGAGTGAAGTGGTAACATGAATTTTCATTATACCCAATAATATTGTTTGATGGGTTAAGAGCTGGTATATATTCTCCCCATCACACCTTAACATAGATAATATAAAAGACATTAGTCACCGCGCAAAGCATGTTCCAATTGACAGCAACGTAGCCAACGAAGAACATACTCGTTTTAAATGCTTTTGAAAAGCGAAAAAATAATGCCAATTTTTCGATACTTCATGTAATCTTCAATTGATTGATTAAGTAAATGTGTTTTCTTCTGTTCTTGTCCGTTGCAGATAAGTCGACAGAGCATAGACGCCTGCAAGGATTACTTCCGTGACGATTTGCTCAAGAGCGACTGGCAGCTTATGGTCGAGCTGAAAAAGCTCTTCGAGATTCTCTAAGACGACCGGCGCCACCGTCGGGCACGTACGAGACAGGGAAAAAAGGGGAGCGAGAAAACGAGACGAAAAAACCCAGCCAACGTCTCGAGAAGAGTATTTTCCATAATCCGCATGATCGACGTTGCAAAAAAAAAAAAACACCAAACGCATGGTCGATAATTCCGTAGACAATTGAATTTTCTGTGCGCGAAAAACGATGATGATTGCTCAGTGCGATTCCGAGTGCGCCGATTACAATTCGTGAAAAAAGTGTGCGTCGACGAGACAGAAACGAACATAAAATGCAACGATACACTGGTTTTTTTTTTCTTCTCGCCACCACATCGCAAGCATTCGTAATTGCAATACGGTTATGCACGTACCGATGTAAGTCCTTGGGAAGCGACAACGATTGGGTAACGGAGCAGCGAGAGAACGAAAAGAAAATCGCTTCTATCGGATTCGTCGTCATCGATTTTTGTTGGCTGCAGCAAGAAAAAACGATTTGTTTTCTCCCGAGTGCTTACCGACGAGAAAGGATTCAAAAGTCCATGTTTCCACCTCGTCGACGTAATTTCGCATAAACATTGTTTGAAGAACGCTCGTCACTGCGAAACACTCGTCTCAATCTCGTATTACGTCCGCGTGTGTTTTTTTTTGCTCTTCCCCCTCTCATTTTTTTCCCTTGGCACACATACGTACACACGCGCTTTGGTCAAGGGAAATTTTTGAGAATTGATTTCTCCTCTCAATCGCAATCATCACACTTTATACGAATAATTGTAAATAAGCGCTCTCACATGTCCTTAAAACGAGAATTAGAATGGCTGGAAGGAACGAACAACGGAAAAGGAAAAGAGAAAGGAAGAAGGTACTCAATCGGACGATACGTAGCAGAGCTTCATTACCCGACGAAAAGAAAATCATATATGTATAGATCATAGACTTGGGAGAATAAAGGAGAAATGGATTAAATTCTCCTTCGCGACACGTTTGGAAGAGAAAGAAAAATCAACGCGATCCATATGTAACCAAAGTAACGAGAGTGTGGAATGTTTGGTATCTTCTTTTGGCTTCATTTGTTTTTCGAGGATGCAAATAAGAGAGAGAGAGAAAGAGAGAGAGAGAGAGAGAGAGAGAGAGAGAGAGAGAGAGAGAGAGAGAGAAGAGACAAAGCGTCTATGAGAAATGAACCAGTGTGTATTTTCGTGCTATCGAGTTTGTTGATTTGAGTTTATAGGGATATACAACACATACATTCCCAGCAAAAAGTTTGCTTCGATCCGAATTTCAGTACTACACGATTCGGCAGAAATTTGCGATAAATGCAGACTTATTAAAGTTGTCACGGATATCGAATAATAATTATACAAAAATCAAATAGTGTCATTTTCCCGAACCCTTATGAATTTTGCCAGAAATTGATCCTCAATTTTTAAAGTTCCTCTTTTCTAACATTTTTAGAAATTGTATTTATTTGCTCGATGACTTGAAAACTTTTCAAGGATGACGTGGAACCTTTTCAAAGAAAAAAAAACATATAAAAAATTCACGATCGTTGATCCATTTTTAAAAGTGAAAGGGTTTCAAAAAAAGCGCGTTTAATCTGAAAACAATTGCAGGTGAAATTTTTTTTTTACCGATTATTCGTTGAACAATTCTTTGAACAAGCCGTTAATGAATTTTCGGCATTATTATTATTCCATGTCAATATTCATAACAACGTCGACACGTATGAATTTATTCAGACTTCTGTCGAACCACGATGTACTGAAATTCCAATCGGATCGATCTGTTGGCTCAGAATGTACGTGCGATGAATACCTAAAAGCGCCAGCGAGGAAATTGCGGTATTGCTCTCTCTCTCTCCCTCTCTCTCTCTCTCTCTCTCTCTTTACAGAGACGTACGAATGACGAACAAAAAAAAGACGCGCTTTATTCTAGATAGGAAAAGCGTAAAAGAAATCAAGGGTTGAGGGAGCAACCGGACAGTGAGGCGAATGGAATCCACAAGTTATTCGCGAGATAGTGGTAATAATGTGGTACATAAATCAACATAATTTGTATGATCGAAGGATATCCGATATTGAGCCTCGCCGTACAAAACGTTAATGGGACGCGGCAGAGGAAGAAGGGGAGTATGGAGTCGAAACGAGAACGCTATACGTCTTCGAGCGACGACGGAAAAAGTAACGCGAACCTTCCAAGATAATGGAATATCTAAATATTTTATGCGTTGAGAGTTTTATTGCTGGCGGCCGGGCGAACGAAACAGCGAATGAAAGAAGAATTTTTTTGCAATGAAACGTCGGAGAGCCATCGTATGCAGATGTAATTATTTGGATGATAAAAAAACAAAAACGAATAAAACCGAACATTTTTCTGAAAAAAAAAAAAAAAACAATTGGGGGAGAGGAAGGAAGAGAGAAAGCGTTTTGGCGCAAAGGATCCGTTACTTTTCGACCCGAGCTCGTCACCCACGCAGCTTCCGTTCTTTTACTTGCCCTCCCTCTTTTGTCCCAACTCTTTGTCTCTTGTTCCTCTCTTCTTTATTTTGCACTCCTCCCTCCGAGGAATCTGGGCAACTTCCTGCTTCCGGCACGGAAGAACGTTGAAACGTACGCATTCATGCCGAGTTAGCTGAAACACGAAATATTTTAACCCGCACGTGTAACGACTAATGAGCCACGAGCTCGTTCTTCGGGCTTGTTTTCTTCTCTTTTACTCAATTTTACGCTTGATCAAGTGATTCACAGATTCACTCCAGAAACTCCCGGCCTTGGGACGTAATTTAGCTCCGGAATGAATTTTGAATAAATCGAAGATAGAATGGGATGGAGAAGATACGCTGCATAAGAGGAGCGAAATGAGAACGCGATAATAAAAATTCATTATTTTGCGATATATTCTTCCTCTAATTGGAACTTGGTTTTCTAATATTGACGATATTTTTTCTTTTTTTTTTCAGTTTCCACGAAACGGTACAAAAAAAAACGGAACTAAACTTAGTAATACTTCATTGAAACTCAATTGGTTCTGAAAAGTATGCGAATTATTATATTGTTTTTTTTTTAAATAACAGCATTTCAAAAACTGCGAAAATCGTTCATGTTTTACATGAATATTTTTTTTCGGATAAGGATGAAAATATGATAGAAGAAAACATGTCAAATTAAAAACCATTTTTCGGATAATTTTCTGAATCTAACTGGCTTACAGTAACTTACAAGAGAATGTCAATTTTTGAATTTATTTCTACGCTTTGCGCATATCCTCGAAAGATTTTTTTTCTCACGTCCATCGATCGGTGATCGAAGCAAAAAAAGCGACGCGAGGTACGTTGCGAAAGAAAAATGGTCGTTGGAAATTCACAATTGATTTTAAAAGATTTGCCCAAACATGAATACAGTACGATTTAAAAAAAATGCAATACAAAATTGGAACTTGAAGCGAAATACCGAAGCGTTTTTTATGTATTGGGTTTATGTATAATAGACCCAATAAATAAAAATGTATTGGGTCTATTATACATAACTAATACCAAAACGCTCCGGTCCGACTGGTCGACGGGAGCGAGGAGCGTCTTGGAGATAAAAATTTCCACAACGAAATTTCGCAAACCACATCCGATCTATACTTTTGCTTACGGCATTGTCTCCGTACCCGGCACCTGTCGTTTTGTGAGTTTGCGACGCGTTTTTGCCTTTTCGGAAATAAAAAAAAGTGAAATATATCGAAAATACACGTTTTCTCCTTCGATGTTCAAAGTATAATTAACCCTTCGTGGTCACACATCCAAATTCAATCGCGGTGGTCACACTTGGGTCGATTCTACCCAGTCACACGGAGAGAATTAAAAAGTAATTTTTGTCGTGAATTTCACGGTAAAAATTACCGTGATATATTTCAATGTGGTGACGAGTGAGAAAAGCATAATAATTCGTATGCGACTAGTTTTTTTTTAACTCACATTACAGAAAATTTCAAATACGTAGGTAAAATTTTACTTTACAAGAAGGGTAGCGCGCACGATAATTTTTACCGAGAGCACAATACATTTTCCTATAACACTCATTAAATTTTATAATAAATCTTAAAATAACTGTTATAAAGACGATACTTTTTTATAGATATTTTTGAAAGGCATAAAATAATAAAATGCACAGTAAAATTTCGCTGATATTATATATTTTTTAAATTTAAGTTTTGCGTATTTTGTTACACATCAAAATTTACTAGAAAATCTGGTAAAATTTTCTATCTGAAGAAGAAATTTTATTTTATTTTCGTGAAAATCTGTGTTTTACTCAGTAATAATAAGCGAAGTTTCAGGGTTGTCATCTGGTTACCGTTACTGCACGGTAATTTTTAACATTTAATTCTCTCCGTGCAGTTTTCAAAAAGGTATTGTGGCCAAACTATCCGTCCGAAGTGGTTAAAAAAATTACGGAACATGATTTGAACTTTCTAGATGATGTAGGAAAAATGTATTTATAACAAGTAAAATGGCGACATGTTAAAAAAAATTCATATAGAAGTGAAAACGCAAAAAATACACTTTTTCGCTCAAAAAATCATAGTTCCGTGAAATTTCAACATTTTTACCTACAATTTGGACGTAAGTCTACTTAAATATGCTACTTTTGGAAAAAAAAAATAGCATAGTGCGCGTTCGAAAAAAGGTATTTATTCCCACGTGTGAAAAGGGTAAATTTTATGGTATGAGGATACTTCAAACTCCAGGTAAGCTGGTGAATACAGTCTCATTCGAAGCCGGGAACATATACAGGGTGAGGCACATAAAGTGTTAAGGACCCATCGGACAAATAAGCGGTCGGAGTTTCGTAAAATAGCCGAGAAGGCAAAATAAGTGGCGGCAAAATAAGTGGGAGTTGACTGTAAATAGAGAATTATTCTACAAAAAATGCAATGCGATTCAAAGTGGGTGTCTTCTTTAAAAACTAACATTTGTCGACAATCGTTTTTGCGTAGCGCTCTTTTTGTGTATATTTGGTGCAACCAATTATAAATAGTAAAGTTCATAATGTTTTTAATTCGACTCCAAAGTCGCCACGCGATCTATTGTCCCGGGATGCAGGTGTTAACCCTCAATTATTTTTTTTAAAGAACAAAAAAATAAGGAAACAACGTTCGTGCGGCGTAGCCAGAATTCACCTCGAGCGACGAGTTTTTTTTTCGCAATCCGGGAATAATCGTTGTGTGTCGTCATAGAAAATATCAGAAAACACACATTGCACCTGATCAAGCACGTCGAAATAGCAAGTTCGGTTTATCTCATTCATGCCAATGTTTATAAATTCTCATTGAGAGTGTATTTTGTCTTAGTACAAAGAAACAGCTGAAAACAAGTATGAAAAAACATCAAATGACCGATCGGGTCATTGCTCGAATTTGCATTTGTCCTGAATCAGAATAAAGCTTATTTTGTTCATTTTTCCATCCAACGAGAGGATTCTTTCTTCGCCGAGTTTTCCAAGGAAATTCAATATTCGCGCTATAAATTCGTAAATAATCCTAATGCAGCCTTTTTTCACCGAAGTACGAGTGAAATTCTGTAAATCGAGCTTATCCATACGAATATCCGTCATTACTTCACAAATACGAGCCAGACAACGCGTAGTGCAGGTATATTGCGAAAGCCAATGAGCCGATTTTTTTTCACATTTTCAATCTACACCTCAAGAATATTGCGTCCAAATTTCAAGTCGATGTCCTTACTAGTAAGATTTTACAGTCAGGTAAGTAGACCCACATTGTCAACACAAAATCCCAAAAATAAACAACTTTAAACGCGTTTTTTTCGAAACTTTCGAAACGGTTGGGACAACTACAATTATTAACCGATTTTCGAAATCCTTTCTCCATTCTCTTTCTAATCGTTGTCGCTATCGTGTGTATCACCATTGCCAATTTACAACCACCCGTTGTTTTTTTAAACAAATAAACACACCTAAAAAATGCTTCTTACGAAACTTTATTTTTAGATACCCGTAAGAATTCGGCGAATTGGTTTTTTCGCTTGACTGTTATATACGCGATAATCATAGGGTAAGGTGGTACAGGAGTACGCACCTAAGCTTCAAAGTGGTGAAAAAAACAAACAAATATATTCGACGAATCAGTTTTTTTTTTAATTGAAAAATATCTAGTACCCCAATAAAATTATGACGGACAATTAGGAATCTCAATTTTTTTTTACATATCAAACTGAAAACTACGAAAAGGGATTTGCGAACTGTTAGACATATGGACGTTTAAGAGTACGCACGAGAGTCGATAAGAGTACGCAAGCTTCAATCGACACACAAATGACAAATAAAGTTGCCCATATTTGTATGAGAGTTGGGAGAGAGCACGAGAACTGAGCACTGGAGAACTAGATAGCTGGAGAGCGGGGACTGGAGAGCTGGAGATGTGGAGAGAGAGGGAGTTAAGTTGGAGAATTGGAGGGTCGTGAAGTTCGCGAAGTTCGCAAAGTTCGCGAAGTTCGTGAATTTCTTGAAGTTCTCGAAGTTCCTGAGGATCGGAAAGTTCGAGAGTTCGTGTCGTCCCAGAGATGTAGCTAGTGTGGATCTGTTCAGCCTCTTACGAAGAGTGGCTTCAGTTGCTTCCAATGAACGTGCTACCGCGCTTATAGATTCACCATCATTAACTCGCATTCTTGCATTCTTACGATCCGTAATTGACCATAGACTTCGGTTGGTAGTCCGTTTCCTTCGGGAGATGCTGAAAGTAAAAAAAAACCATAATCTTTAACAATAGTCGTATTTAACAAGAGTATCTTTAACAAGAGTACGCGCATACTCCTACACACGTAAGCACTGCGTACTCTTATACGACTTGCACATTTTTAACAAACATGACTGTTACTGCCATTTATTGATGAGATGGGATTTTTTTTTTCATTTTCACCAATAACCTCAGTAAACCGGCGTATGAAATTAATAGTTGTTTTTGAAGAAAGTAAATAGTGTTTCGTACTTGTAATGCTTTGAAAATGTCAAAAATAAATAAGAAATTGCAACCAAAAAAATTCAAACTTACCTGGCTTTTCCGCTTTATTCCACTTTGGATTTTTGTTGTTGTCACAAACACTTACCCTGTTAGGCGATCCAAACACAACAAAAGTTAGCTTCCATTAGCAAACCGTTTCGTCCATAGCGTAACTGCGTATTCTTATCGCCCGCGTACTCCTATACCACCTTACCTTGCCCACGTATCTTAAGGGATTACGTGGGTTTGAGAATTTCAAAAAATCCATTTTTTTAATTTTATTATCCAATAGTACAATATGTCTAGAATATTCACCCAAAGTTTTAAGTCAATCGGAGTAAAAGTATAGGAGAGAGAGAGTTTGGGAATTCCCCCGTTGGGAAAGACCGAATTTTTCTCAAAATACTATTTTTGAAGTCGGTGGACACGATTTCTCAAAAACGAATGCACCGATCTTATTGAAATTTTGCACACTTCTTCAAAATAGCATTGTCTAGTGATTGAACGAAGGTTTTTTTTCGATTACAACTAATTTTACAAGGCTATACGTATTGTAAATTGTACCAAAACTTGAACTATTTTGCATACAACTCTGCCAAAAATTCAAATTTCAATTTTTTAAAAAATTCTTCGTTCAATCACGAGATATACTTATCAACTAACAGAAAAAATTTGGTTTTGCAATTTCAGATAAAGCTATCATGAGTTATCCTGACCCCCACGAAGACACTTTTTTTTAGAGGTCTCCGGAAACCAGGTCCCACCGGCTGAATTTCCCAAATTTTTGGATGAAATTTTTTTTAACATTGTTGAAATGTTGCTCTTTTATGTGTTTAACATTTTGAATAAAATCATTTATATATTATATTTTAAAAAAAATATAGAAAATATGCTTTTTTGGCTTCGAAACCCACGTAACCCTTTAATAACCTTCTAGGATTGTCCAGATCGGACGCGCCTGCAGAGAACTGGCTGTAATGGCAAAATTGAAAAAAAATTGTAATGTAATTATTTCGCGTAGTCGAAATATGGATAAATCAAGCTCAAATTTTTTTTTGCTATATCTAGAATGGATTTCGAGAAAAAGAAAAAAAACACGTTTTTCGACTGTTTTGGGTAGAGTAAACAAACCGCCAATAAATATATAGAGAATATCGGAAACAAACGTAGAAAATAAAAATATAAATCACAATGCCCACCACCGCATTCTAAAGCTATGCACTTACAGCCCTCGTGCTGAAATCAGTGTAACATCGTTAATTAACGCATATTTCAGACAATGCGCGCATCGTTGGAATGCAAATATTTTTATTTTTTTACTTTCTCATTTTTATTATTCCACCAAATGTTCAACGCCGATCCCCATCGTGAATGTGTAAATAAATATTATAAAAAATGATGTCTCAATTTTTCTAGTTCAGCCCTGCTAAAAAACATAATCAAAACATTTAATTGCCCGCCTACGTTGCAAAAGTCAATATCATAATTATAATCCCTCGCCTTAAAAATAGAACAACCCTATTTATTGAGGACTAACTATTTAAGGCGCGTATTCCAAAAGAATAATAAGCCCTTCGCATCGTAGGATTGAAATTTACATTCATTTTTCAACAAAAATTTCCGACCTTTCTGGTTTCGTAATAAACAAAAATAATTGAATAAAAAGAAAATCCTACGATATGAAGGACTTTGTACATTGCATTGCAAGAATCTTTGCGAAATTTCTATTTCAAATCATGGGGATCGCCAGCGAGGGACATCTTTTACGCCAACCGCAATAGCAACGCTCCCAATCAATAAATATATATTCAATTTTTTTGCCAATATACCTCAATATTTATACTTTCGAATAAAACAAACTTGGATGAAATCGGACGAATATTTTTTGAGATCAATATCCCCAAAATTCACCTATTTTGTGCGCCGTCAACTCGGGTGTGTCCCCTTAAACGGCAATCGTAAAAAACAAATATCCGCGTTTATTTTAAATTTAGAACGCTTCTCAGATTAAATTTCACCCAATAAAAAAAAAAAGAAAACAAATCGTATATGACAAGCGCTCAAACGATTGGAGATTCGAAATTCCGCAAAGATGATCGAATTGTTCGAATGGAATACGTGAAAAACAATACGAGAAGTCGATGAATGACGAGTGACGTTGCGTGTAAGTTCTTCAATGGTATTCTTTTATTTCGTAAAAAAAAAATAATCGTTTCGATTAAAGTGACAAGGACGCACAGGAGAGTGTGCACAGGTATTCGACGTACGTGTGTACTCGGCTAGTCGTCTATTTTCCATGAATGAAAGAATCGAAACGTGGCGCAGGAGGGGGGGGGAAGGTGAGCACCGATGTGCGCCTTAGTTGGCGCGTCGCCCGCTATCGGCACTGGCGTCCGAATGCATCACTTCTCTCCTCTCGCCTTTCTCGCTCTCTCACCCCCCTCTCTATCCCCCCCCCTCACGATCTCTCTCTCGCTCTCTCGCTCTCTCGCTCTCTCTCTCGCCACCTCTCGAATTGGCGCAGTATCACTGAATGGACATCAACGTCAACCGGTCACGCGAGCGACCGAACGAGCTAGCCCCTCTCTCTTGCTCTTTCGTGCGCAGGCGCACGAAAGACCTTATGTAAGCCGACGTGTAATAATCACTTTACCAGTGCCTCTCGTTACGTGTATGGAGATCTTCGGTTTTGGTTGCCCATTCTACGCAGAGACGTCAATACTTGAGGGGAATATATACGCCAAGAGAGAAAGACAAAGAGAGAGAGAGAGAGAGAGAGGGACCAATAGGTACGAGCGTACGCCAAGCTGGAGCAAATTCGACGATTATACCAATAGTTCTACATACAAGAGACCGAACGAGATAACGCCGTTATCTCGGAAAAAAAAATATGACGATCTCATCGTCACGTGCTCATACCGTTTCGTCTAATCGGTCGGAATATTCCAGGTAGAAATGATGTTGCACCTGAGCGAGGTTTTTCGCTCGTTCTTTCTTTTTTTTTTTTCCTTGACGAGCCGCTGGTCGTCTCGGTTCGGCCATGAGCGAGGTCTCGCGAATAGAAATGTGTCATGTCCTTGATTCGGTGAGCAAGAGAGAGAGAGAGAGAGAGAGAGAGAGAGTGAGATTGAGAGAGAGGGGCAGAGGGGAAGAGAAGCGTTCGCGCGTACGCGGCAACGATGCGGATGGTTCGGGCGCTCAATGAATGCACGTCATTTTCGAGTCATTCATAATATATCCGCAGGTCCGTCCTCGCGCACGCGCAAATGCTAACGAACCACCGAGTGAGAGAGAGAGAGAGAGAGAGAGAGAGAGGGAGAGAGAGAGCGCGCTCTCGCTCTGAGGATGTACCTGCCTCGTGTTTCACTCTGTACGTCTCCTGCTTAGCGCTGCTTACGTAAACATGTACTGAAACATATGAATGAAAAAAAAAAAACACCATTCGTTTATGTACTTTCCTTTGTCAGGTTGCTCAAAGTTGCTTCAAAGTTGCTCCTTGCTCTCAAGGACGAACGATAATTATCTGCGAAACATCTAAACAAAAAAATCTGGAGTCAAAGTAACAATGAATAATTTAATGATAAATAAATCATTTATTGACAATAAATAAAATTCGTTATAATTAAATATTATTTCATTATGTAAATAAAGTTTGTTAAGGTATACAAATTCGAAACCGCAATGGCTTTTCCGCTCAATGAACAATTTACAGTCCGAGTAAAGATTGAAAACGATTTGTTAACTGTCAAAGTAATTTTCTGTGATGGTGCGGAAATGGGTACACTCGCGAGTAAAGAGCCAGGAAGGATGCTCGAGCGTTTCAACGATAAATGTTAAGGTAGTTCGGTCGAATTGAGGTTCACGTTTAAGACCCTGTTTTTTTAAATTTAATCGAAAGAGTTGACTTTGCTCTACATGTCTGCAAAATTTTAAGTTACTTTACCATGGAGTTTGGGTGTAATTAATAAATAACTTTACATTGCTGTTATAGGGCATAAGGCTCAGATGACACGCCAACTATCGAAATTTCAATATACACGAAAAATTAATCGTTTGAGGGCCAAAAAAAAACTTACCACTATAATGGTTGATATCTATAAAAGATATTTACCAACGATTTCAGTCGATTTACCACAGGGTTTTTGTTATTTCAATAATTAATGCGAGTCCGCGGCCTCTGTCCTTCTCATACACCGGATCTCTCTCGCTAGCAGAAGTTACTAGGGGAAAAAAACATGGCGGTGCAGTCGCGCGCGCTTTATTTGAATTTGGTCGAGTGTAACATTTCACGTAAGCAGAGAATATTCCATGAATATTGTTTAACACAAGCAAATGTAAAGCAAGTATGAAGTAAACAAGGAACAATTGGTTCATATATAATATATGTAACATATAAAATATATTATATACATATAATATATGTATAACAACACTCAAATGGAAGCAGAGGTTTATTTTTTTTCTGTAGCGAGAACATTCCAACCGCCTCAAGAGTCTTGATAGGACATAAATCTTGTAAAATACTTAGAAACAGACTTAGATAAAAACTCTTAGGCTTTATGACACAAATATGAAAAATACACGTATTATGTTTTTATGTTTCTTCTCGGACATCTTATGTTTTAAAAAAGGATGCAAAGCGGCCTGTTGAAACACGCACCTGCTCCATTTTCTTTACAACAAAACTCGTGAATGCAATCTAGTACCTTATGCGTAAGGTTAGGTTAGTTCGCTCCCTAACGTGTAGAGAGGTAGTCAAGTTGAGTCTTTTTCGTTAGTCGACTTTTTCGGTAGTCAACTTTTTCGTCTATTCCGGGTATTAATTATTAACTTATCATTTACACGTCTAAAAGAAGCTTATAATATTTTGTTATGCAACAATTTAATTTATCATAGCTTTTATATGGTTAAATTGTACGTGAATAAATCTGAATTACGGATGAAATTTGACTTCGGCCAAACTCGACCGAATTACCTTAAATTATCCCGATTTGTTTCTTACCAATCGCCGATATAACCGATGAAACATCGAGTTCCTGGATTCCTCCAAATTCACTGCAACGTTTTCGAAAAATAAAATAAAATCAACGTAATTTAGAGCAGTTTATTGTAGAAAATTGTTTACGGGTGACACACCTCCGGACCGAGAATCGACATATTTCGGCAACTTTTTCATACATTACTTATGGATATTTTGACTACAAGGAATTTATTCAAGAAGAAATCCAAGAAAATTCTTGTAACATCATAGTTTTGCTCTGTCGAGTCACCTTTCAATTTCGAAAAAAAAAGATAAGCTATCACATTCTGGAGCTAGCATTTTTTCTTGTCAAAGGGCAAGCACGTCAAAACGGTCGCCCCAAGACGTTTTGACGTGCTTACCTGAGAACGGAATAAACAAAAAAAACAAACAAAAGGATCTTTTATAAGAATGTTCCTTTCGACCCGCAATCACCAAATTTTAAGAGAAGCCGCCTCTTATACCTCTTTATACTCAGGAGTTTGAAATAAAAAATCGAAATAGTGAATAATTAGTCGACATATTTATTATACCAGCTATCCCCCGAGCTTTCTCCACAGTGACTATAGTTTATTTCATAACCTGACACTTTCTGAAGAAAAACATTGCAACGCACACACTTGAGATTCTTTGACATACCAAAATAAAGATCGACTAAAATTATGTATTTGAACCACTAAATATATTTTGTTAATATGCAAATACACCATAAAAATATGAACATTAACAAAAGAACTTACCTTAATGCAAACAATGAATTTGTAAATCGAATATAAAAAAGTTTTTAATAAAAATGCATTACAAACTTAAAAGTATAAACGAGCAAATAAAATAGCATCGATAGTTTCAATATGAAATGAAAAATTGTCAATGTTAAGACTAAATACGATTTATTAGTGTTTATGAAAATACGTGGAACGATATTTTTTACTGTTTTTGTTTATGTTCTACCTATTTTTGAGGTTACATTATACTCCGACTTCTCAGACAAGAATATTAAGTTTGACTTCTAATAGTTGCCTTCTAATAATTTGTGATTAAATGATTAAACTATTAGAAGTTTGACTTCTAATAGTTTAATCATTATTACGAACCGTTGCAGATATTTTTTTATTTTACTTTTAACATCATTTAACAATTTTTTAAAACATTTTTCGATGAAAACGCAAAATCATATTTAAAAAATTTCAAATCTTCTTAAAAAATCAGTTTTTTTTCACTATATTCCACCAATTAAAGAAAAATAGAAAAGATTCCCGAGTATAAAAAGGTATAAGAGATGTCTTCTGTACAAATTTGGTAATTGCATATCTAAAGAAATGTTCTTTAAAAAATTATTTTAATTTCATTCATTTTATTTTAATTCAGTTTTTATTGTGGAGTCAGGAAAAAATAATTTCTGATGTATTTTGTCCATCAGTACTTGAAAAAAACCCTTCCTTAATTTTTTTGCTAATAATAAATAAATAAAAACCGAAAAAAAACGTTTTTTTCGATAACTCGAAAAATTTTCAAGATAAAGACCTTAAATATTGGGTAAATTGTTTTTTCTTAGACCCAAAACGATCCCTTACGTATCGAGAGACAACGCCTTACGGGCAGTTTTGGCATGCTTATCCGGCTACACCCTCTCACGCTTTAAATATTTATAAAAATTCTAAATATTCTAAATAAAAGAGAATGGCTCTCCGGCCGTATCTAAGTAAAGTAAGGTAGTATAGGAGTACGCACGCAAGCTTCATAGCGGGAAAGAAAAACAAACAAATACATTTAACGAATCAGTTTTTTTTAATTGAAAGAATATCTAGTACCCTAATTAAATTATGAACGACAATTAGGAATCTCAATTTTTTTTACATATCAAACTAAAGACTACAAAAAACTACGTGGGTTCCGAAGCCAAAAAAAAGCATATTTTCTCTATTTTTGTAAAATATAATATATAAATTATTTTATTCAAAATGTTAATCACATAAAAGAGCAACATTTCAACAATATTTAAAAAAAATGTCATCCAAAAATTTGGGAAATTCAGCCGGTGGGACCTGGTTTCCGGAGACCCCTCAAAAAAAAAGTGTCCTGGTGGTGGTCAGGATAACTCATGATAGCTTTATCTGAAATTTAAAAAACCAAATTTTTTCTGTTAGTAGATAAGTATAGCTGGAGATTGAACGAAGGATAAAAAAAATTGAAATTTGAATTTTTGGCAGAGTTGTATGTAAAATAGTTCAATTTTTGGTACAATTTACACTACGTATAGCCTTGTAAAATTAGTTGTAATCGAAAAAAAAACCTTTGTTTAATCAATAGTCAATGCTATTTTGAAGAAGTGTGCAAAATTTCAATAAGATCGGTGTATTAGGTTTTGAGAAATCGTGTCCACCGACTTTAAAAATAGTGTTTTAAGAAAAATGCGTATAACTGCGTCGCTCCCGGCCGGTCTTTCCCAACGGGGGGAATTCCCAAAGGCTCTCTCTCTCTCTTAAACTTTTACTCCGATTAACTTAAAACTTTGGGAGAATATTCTAGATATATTGTACTATCAGAAACATTTAAAAAATGGATTTTTTTTTATTTTCACACCCACGTAACCCCTTAAGGGTACGCACGTCAATAAGAGTACGCAAGCTTCGATCGACACATAAATTGCAAATAAAGTTGCCCACAGGTGTATAAGAGTTGGAGAGTTAGAGAACTGGAGCGCTGGAGAACTGGAGAGCTGGAGAGTTGGAGAATTGGTGAATTAGAGAGTCGTGAAGTTCTTGAAGTTCACAAAGTTCACGAAGTTCGTGAATTTCGTGAAGCTCTCGAAGTTCGTGAGGATCGTGGAGTTCGAGAATTCGTATCGCCCCAGAGATGTAGCTGCTGTGGATCTCTTCAGCCTCTTACGAAGAGTGGCTTCAGTCCTTTCCAATGAACGTGCTACCGCCCTTATAGATTCACCATCATTATCTCGCTTCCTTGCATTTTCAGGATCCGTGATTGACCATAGACTTCGGTCGGTAGTCCATTTCCTTCGGGACATGCTGTAAGCAAAAAAAAACATAATCTTTAACAACAGTCGTATAAGACTACGCGCGTACTCCTACACACCTAAGCACTATGTACTCTTATACGACCTGCACATTTTTAACAAACATGACTGTTACTGCCATTTATTGATGAGATGCGAAATTTCTTTCATTTTGACCAATAACCTCAGTAAACCGGCGTACGAAATTAATAGTTGTTTTTGAAGAAAGTCAATAGTGTTTCATACTTGTAATGCTTTGAAAATGTCAAAAATAAATAAGAAATTTTAACCAAAACTTCATACTTACCTGGCCTCTCCGTTTTATTCCACTTTGGATTTTTTTTTTGGTCATAAACACTTACCCTGTTAGGCGGTCCAAACACAACAAAAGTTAGCTTTCATTAGCAAACCGTTTCGCGTACTCCTATACCACCTTACCCTAAGAAAAAAGTAGGTTTCCTCCCACACTTGTTGGTAAAATGCTCGACCCTCCCCAAAATTGCGTTCTTTCCTGTCGAAAAACACGACTCTGAATCATTATCGTTTTCCTTCTTGCATTTTATGATAATATTCGTAGTTAGATGCTATTATCGTTATTGATGCGCGCGACCTTTGCTCAGCGGAAGTACAACAGAATAGCAAATAGACTCGTGCTCGTTACGATGTAGGCTTCGCAACATCGTCGTCCGCTCGTAGATAATATACATATGTATATGTCACATAGGAAACGAGGGAGGGAACAGGGGATGTGTTTCCGGACCGGATATCCTCCCTCGAGAGAGAGAGAGAGAGAGAGAGAGAGAGAGAGAGAGAGAGACCAGAGACAGGCGAATCATTCGCATCATCTTTCCGCACGCTCTTTTTTCATATCCGTATAGTACACATCTGCTCTTTTCATACACACGCGGAGTGCTCAAACTTTACTCAACGTAAAAGCGAGTGTTTTGTATGGCTACTTTTGCTTTCAACCCGACAAAAAGAGCCCATATCTCGTTACGTGCTTTTCTTTCGGACTCCCCCTCCCCCCCCCCCCATGTTTTTCTGTTCTTTCCTTCCTGCTCGATTTCCTTTTTACAATACATCCTCGAGACTCGGAGGCATTCCATCGCATTTCTACTTCCGCTCTCGATAACACTCGTGTCGTGACAACCGGAAATGAAATATTCGACGTCACATGCGAGAGGGTCAGGTGACTATTGCGTGGGCCCGCACACACACATACACGCACACACACACACACACACACACACACACACACACACACACACACACACACATCCACATTTATACGACTCTTGGCTTTTCCGCTCTTTGCCCTCTTCTATTTTATTCCTTGTTTTTTGTTTGTTTTTCTGACCAGTCAAAACGTAACTCGATACTCAAAGCCGGAGACCTTGAGCGGAGACCCACGCGTGTAAAAGCACATCCGAGCAATCGCGGTTGTGAACGAGAGATAGATCGTTCCGCGACGATAGTGGACGTTTGCGCGTTCGTGTGCTCCAACGCGAGCCACGGATTTGCCATGCAAAGTGCATTTTATTCAGTGCCCACGCGTTTCCACAACGAGATGAACGAAGTGTTGTCGACACGAGTTTGCATGTACGAGTTAAAAACAAATCGGGTTTTTATGTCGTGGGGAATATCTTTGGTCGGTATGAGCAATTTTTAACTGTATATACAGGATGGGCCATTTAAAATGTTACAGTGTAATAAGCACGCAAAGTATTGGTGATACAGTCGAACCTCGGTATAACGAAATCCTCGATATACCGTAGATGTATCCATTCCCTTCCGATAAACACCCGAAAGCTTGATACAACGAAGAAAAACTATAGATATAACGAATTTATTATTATTTTCAGGGCCTTTAAGGCATTACGCCACTCCAGAGGCCAAAAAAAGGGCATATTTTGTGATTTTTTTTTTTCAGCGAAACCATAAAATAAATCGAAATTACAAAGTAGAGGTTTTAGGCAGGATCCTGCTTCAGGAGGCCTAAGAGAAGCGTTTTTTGGGGAATTTTTTTAGGGCAGAAAAAAATAAGCAAGTCTAGCGAACTTTTGAGAATATTTTAATGCATATTTGAACATGATAAACAAATTTTTTTTGGAGAAAAATATTGAAACGCAGCCGATTTTTATGAACATTTGTTCAGCACTTTGCAAGTGCAGTCTCCAATCGGCGTGCAAGATGGTGCTCGTAATTTTCGTCTGAAACAAAAAATCAAAGAAAATTTTAATTTTCATATATCTTTCTTCTAGGTGAACTATGAAAAACCCAAAAAATTGTGAAATTTAAAATTTTTCTCAAGTTTGAAAAAAATGTGCTTTTTGCATGAAAAAAAAAAACATTTCAACTTGCTAAAAAAGTTGTTTAGAATTTTGTTTCATGCATCTTTTCAGTTCATATAGAAGAGAATACAAAACTAAAGCTAACAAGCCATGGTTCGTTTTGATTGGTCGTCTAGTTTTCTTGCAATCATGCACGCCAGTTTAGAAAAATCGTAAAAACGAAAACTCGAGAAAACGCGCTTCAAAGTTTACGACGAGCGCGCGCTCCAGCTGCCCGAGCGGTCCGTATACCTGCTCTGCGCCCCACCACGTTTAGTGCTGTATCTTCGAAAATACTGCGAATTAGCTTCTATAACTTTACATACATATTCTTAGATATACTAGGAATAGATTTAAGCAATAAAAAAAAATCGATTTTTTTATGCTTCTAAAGCAGGATCCTGCCTTTATTATACACGTAATTGACTATACAAAATAATTTTTTTCACAGCGCGATACATGTCAAAATGGCGACTGTGCAGCATTTTTCCGACGACGCCTTTATTTCTGGAAGGTCAACGGCCGGACCAACAGCTCCTATAATTCTTGAGTTATGATGAGACACTAAAGTTTTTTCGATTACATATAAGAATAGCTATAGAAGTACGTAGGATTTTTTTTGATATATTGTTTTTTGTCAAAATGGCGCATTTCTAAAACAAAAAGTATAAAATGCCATGAGAAAATTTTTATAAAAAACGAACTATTTTGCCGAGCCACGGCTCGGCAAAATAGAAAAAGATAGTAGTTGGCAGGCAGAGCTTTGTATTTCATTCATAGCCATGAGTAGGGCTGCATTTCCTTCATTGAATAAAATAGCAACAAGAAATGCCGCTACCTCGATTACTTTGTACCCAGAATGGAGATGTTTTGGAGTTAATCGCCAAACGGTCGAGGTTGGGTTTGGTTGGGTTATGAAAACCCAAACAAACCCAAACAAACTACCTAACTGCGCGCTCGTGGATACCTGAGCGCGCTTGGGAGTCGAGCGGAGAGTCTTTATCATTTATATGAATACCGTTAGAAGGAATCCGAATATCGTTTGGAAATTTTCAGGGTGTATTCTTAAGATATTTTGCTAACGATTCATGAAATTTGAAAAAATTGATTTTTTGAAGCATCGAAAGTGGATGCCCGCCTTAAATTGTTTTCGCTCAGGTCGTGCGGCACCCAACATCAAACTTGTTTACCATCCTGAACTTCCGTAAATATCTCGACACAGTTGATTGGTCAATGTTGAGGTTATGACTGATCTCTGTAGTCGTCAAATGCCGGTCGGAGTTGATTAAAGCCTTGATTTTATCGAAAGCAGAAGTGACTGGCCGGACCGGAGCGAGGAGCATCTTGGAGACCAAAATCTGCACAGCTAAATTTCGCAAAGCACTACCGACACAAGCATTTTGCTTACGGCATTCTGTCCGTACATGACATATATTTTTGTGAGCTTGCGACGCGTTTTTGCCTTTTCGTAAAGAAAAAAGCGAAATGCATCGAAAATATACGTTTTTTCCTTCCATGTTCAAAATATAATTAAACTTCCTATACGCCACGGATCTCGATAGATACTTTTTTTAAATGTCGACACAAGTTACAGCTTTCACCTAATATACGACACTTCATATGGTTGACACATGTGCGAGCAGAGAAACAACTTGCGAACAACATCTGTCGGAATTTCGCTACGGAATTATGAATAGACCCAATATATAAAGGGTGTCCCAAAATTCACGTAAGAATTAATTTTGATAGAAAACACAGGTTTTTAATAAAAAATTGTAAATTTTTTATTGATTCACAAAGTATACAGTTATAGGGCTATGTATGAAATAGCATATGCATTTGTTTCTCAACAATCACTCGTGGATTTTCTGAACGCCAAATGCGAAAATTGTGTCGATTAACAAAGCCATCAAGATGAAAATGAGCCTCATCGCTGAAAATGATTTTGTTCGAAAAATCAGCATTCATTTGTTGTTGTTCCATAATCCGTTCAACGAACTCTCTTCGGTGTGGGTGGTCATTAAGCTTCAGTTCTCGAGTCAATTGAACTTTTCAAGCATGAAGATGCAAATCTTTCGTGAGAATACGCTGTAGAGAGCTTCTCGAAATGTCCAATTCTTGACCACGGCGCCGAATTGATGTTCCGGGACTCTCAGCAACACTCACACAAACTGCTTCGATGCTTTGTCTTGAACGACTTGTTGAAAGACGGCCAGAATGTCTAAGATCACTAAGTGATCCAGTCTTCCGGAATTTAAAAATTAATCTCTTCACAGTTGATGAAGTTAAATAACTACTCCGATCATATTTTATACGAAAATTCCGAACTGTAGCTGCCAAACCTTCATTATTTTAGAAATATTGCTCAACAATGAAAACGCGTTGTTCTTTCGTGTAGCGCTCCTTTTTTAATAACCCTGAACTGTCAGCTGTCACGCTGTCTTTTTTTTCGTTGGCCACACTTTATCGCACAAATGCCGCAAAATTCAAATCTTGCGTGAATTTTGGGCCACCCATTATATGTATAGAGAGAGAGACAATGCACACGAAAATTGCCCAATTAAGAGAAGAACATGACCGACTCATAATTATAATAATAACGAAGCTGACGCGATCACAGTGCCATACCAATTCTATCTCGGCTTATATCAATTTTCTCCTCTCGTGATTGCATTACTTTTTTCTTTCATTTACACCCCCCCCCCCCACATATATATATATATATGTATGTATGTATGTATTAGATGAAGTAAAAAGTTCTGAGCGTTTTTTCGCTTTATTTCGACGATGAAATTAACATAGTTAGGATTATCCGATTTAGATCAAATATGCGTCGTTTTGTTCGATAACTTTTGTCCATTTTGAAGGCAATTTCATAATTCCGCGATTGAAGAAGTCCTCGTCCCCATTGGTAAAAAACTTGACCCGCTCATTTTCACAAGTCTCTCTTGAGGCCAGTTTTATACCATCAAGAAAATTTGGCGAATGCTTGAAAAGGTGATATCGCTTGGTGCCAGGCCTGGACTATACGGCGGGTGCTATAGAATCACCCATCCAAGCTCTCGGAGCTTCTGGCGCGTTGTTAAAGGTGTGTGCGGCCGGGCGTTGTCTTGATGGAACACAACACCCTTCCTATTGGCCAATTCTGGCCACTTCTGGTCGATCGCCTGCTTTAATCTGGTCAGTTGTTGACAGTAGAGGTCCAAATTGAGTGTTAGGCCCGATGGGAGCAGCTCATAGTGGACGATTCCCTTCCAATCCCACCAAACACACAGCAAAACCCTCTTGGCCGTTAATCCGGGCTTGGCGATCGTTTGGGCTGGCCTCACCCCGATTGGACCACGATCTTTTTCGGCTGTTGTTCTCGTATGTGACCCATTTTTCATCGCCAGTCACCATCCGCTTCAAAAATGGGTCTTTTTCGTTACGTTTCAGCAAAGAATTGCAGGCATCGATTCAGTCCAAAAGGTTATTTTGCGTCAATTCGTGTGGCACCCATACATCGAGCTTCTTCTTGAGACCAGCTTTATGCAAATGATTCCAAACGGTTTTCTGGCTAATCTTCAGTTCCTGGGCAATGGAATAAGTGCTCACATGCCGGTCCGACTCGACGATTTTCATGATTTTATCGACATTTTCGACGATTGGCCTACGAGAGCGTGCCTCATCTTCGACGTCCATATTACCAGAACGGAATCGTTGGGACTACCACTTTGCTGTTGCATTCGATACTGTATTGGGTCCATAAACAGCACAAATTTTTTTGGCCGCCTGCTTCGCCTTTTCACCTTGGTCGTAGTGGTACTGAAGAATGTATCGAATTTTCTCATTTTTTTACCTCCATTTTGGAACGCTGTAACACACAAGTGGCTTCACCAAACACGAAACTGTCAAAGAACTTTTTTTTGTAGCGTAATGTCACCTTTAAATCGCCGTATAGCACGACCCGATGCGATGTATACATCGTGAGATATGGCTCAGTAAAGACATCTAGCGGAAAACGCTCAGAACTTTTTACTTCACCCAATATATATATATATATATATATATATATATATATATATATATATATATACCGACAGCTTTGGAGAATGAATGAATCGATGCTTCAATAATAATGTGTACGAAGCCCCGCAACTTGACTTTATCGCGATTCCGATTTCTTTCTTTGGTTTTTTTCCTCTTCCTTTGAACGAAATACGAGAACGCGGAAGTCGTTATAATCATCCCCCCTTCCGCCGCCCCCGCGCTCGTCGATTTATGGATTGTCACGCGGCCGTGTCCGGGCGTTATCACACGCGACGACTCTCGTATACGATAACGAGACGACTATACCAAGCGATCGATCCCAACGTAACGTACGGTGCCATTTCGAGAAAACTTGTTTATATATTAACACTCTGTCGTAACTCAAACGATTTTATGTTACTTCTGATGAGCTAACACAAATCAAGGGCTTCATATTCATATGTCGGTCTTATTTTATTTCTCAATTGCAACGTGCACATTAAAGAAATATTTTGTAAGCATTGGACGAACCGTTGTTTTTTATTTATTTATTTATTCTTATTTTTTACGCAGCACATGCATAGATGACAATGATCAGTGATCGTAGATGACAAAGTGCACTTTGAATGCGAGAGAAATGCTGAACTTGAATTTGCGTTGCGATATATATCAGCTCCTGACGCCTCCTTTCGGAATTCAATGATCTTCATATTCTCCTGAACTTAAAACGGAATTTTCATTTTTTTCCAGAACACTCATTTTTTTTTTGGCAAATAAATTCTTATCATAAACTAGCGCTATATTTTCTTCGAAGAGGACTAGAAAAAGCCCGATAGAAAAAATAGCCGATAATCACGTAACACACATAAAATATGAAGCGTTAATCGCACGTTCATGTTAACATCAATATCGAACTTTTGCAATACCTTGAAAAATAATTAATTAATTTTTCATCATTCCAGAGAACCGTTCCTGATGCATTGAACTTCTGAGCCACATGGCGGAAAACTTCTCTTACAGCTGGCGGAGCTCGCTGGGAGTAGGGTAGGGAGGGGCATGTTGAGCAGTCGGGTAAGTTGGGCATCAAATGGTGGAAAGAGTGGTATGGGGGAGGGGTAATGTGAAACAATAAGGATAACAGGACGTCTACAGACTTTTTTTCCCAGATTAATTTCCAATTGACCAAAGTAGGTTTCATTTTTATACGGCAAACATATTAGTTTTTCTTTGTTATTCGTGTAAAGCGACTAGATGATATTACTCGAAGTTCCTAAATGTATGTAATATTTTTCCAGATGTTCCCAAAATATATTACTTTACAGCAAACTTGAAACGATGTTTCTCTCACATTTTTTACTACACATGGAATTGTACATTTTGGTGACTTTTTGTTTATTTTGTATACTTTTTATTGGCTGTTTCAAAGAACAGAATCTAAATGTAACAAATTTAGGAAATTAGTCGCACAAAAGAATTATAAAGTATACTTTTAGACCAGAAAGTCATACAAAAAGTCACGAAAAAATCCCTATTCATTGCCTTAAAAATCCTTAAATGTCATGAAATTTCAGTTCCGGTCAAAATTAGACACCCTGAAGAATCGTATCTGTTTCTGTTCTATAATGTGGCAATCCTTCAGAATTGTAATTGGATTCGTACATTGGATTCTAATGAGGAATCCCGATTAGAATCCAATGAACGAGCGTGACGTTTTATCATAGGGATCCAATGCGATTGGATCCCTATCAGGAAGTAGGGAAAAGTATGAGATTCCAATTGGATCGCTACAACAATTTTTGCACGGAAAGTCCGTGACATGTTTTCCGCTATCGAAAAATCCAGTAATGCTTTATGCTGAGCCATTTTCGAGATATTATTATTTGTACTATTATTTTTCTGTGTGCAACTGGAAAAACTACTTTAAAGAAACTGTTGCATAAAATCAAACTTTTTTATTATTGTTAGTCGAAGGACCCAGTAATGAACAATTATCAATAAAAGAAAAATAACATGCAAACATTTTTCAATTAAACGTCCAAAACTCTGCAAATCTAATTATTTTTGTAATTTTCTTTGACAAAAATTCAGGTTGCATTGAAAAAATCACTAAGTTACTTAGCCTGCGGATCATTAAAAAGACAACACATTAATAGTTATCCAACGCGATAATATTCATGTTTGATTCGATACAACAGTTTTTTAAATTAATTTTTAAAGTTGCCTTCGCTTTAAACATAAATGATAAGAAAAATCTCGAAAATTGTTCACTTTTGCATAAAGCATTGCTGGGTTTTTTTATAGCGGGAAACGTGTCCTACAACCCTTTCACGAGATCGTGACCAATAACCAGTAGCCCTGTATATGTAGAGACACGCTTCAATCAATCGTTGTGTGATACGATCAGCAGACTGTGCCGTACATCGTAATTACGGGAAAAACGTTGACGGTTGAGCCGCGCGGTGGCGCGCGATTGTGTAATTCTTCAAATATACTAGCGTGACACTTACCACGTACTCATTCGTGATATCATTGTTGTTATATATCTTTTCCTCCTGCTCTCTCTCTCTCTCTCTCTCTCTCTCTCTCTCTCTCTCTCTCGCCCTCTCGCTCTCTCCCTCTTCAGCCGGAATATTAGCTGACTGCAGACGCACTTGTATGTAAATTATGTAGTAGGATGATTGTGCGAATCGCCTATACGTAGTAAAGGAAGTAATTTTGAAAGACGCGGAAAGTGTTGCGGAACGTACGAATTCGATGACGCGAGTGCGGATATGCGTAATTGTACGTATTTGTGGGTAACTGTGAGAAGAAGGACATTTTGAACCCGTTGTGTCTGCACTGAGAGAGAAATGTATGGTAACTTCAACCATATTTTAACCATATTATAACCATATTTTATATTACCCTGAGGGGACAGCAATATTTTATAGTCATGGTTACTGCCTAAAATATAGTACTGCTTATGATATTTTAGCAGTTGTGTTAACTATGCTCATATTTTAACCGCAACCAACAATCTTACAAGCATACGTTCATTGTTCAATGCTATATAATATAGTAGGTTTTCATAAAATGGATATTACCTTACACTATCAAACAATAGTGATTTTTACCATATTGAATGGCATGTCTACTAAATGTATATAATATTTCATAAATTCAAAAATTCTCAATTTAGAGTACTACATGTATGATTGTTTATCATAATTTGTCATTCCCTGACCTCCTGAAATGATTCATATCGAAGAAAATATTTCGCCTGAACATGGATTCGAACCTACGACCTACCTATCTATACTACGCACGCTGCCACTATGCTACCGGGTACTTATGTTATTTTGATCGTAGATTTGCCATAACAGATAAAAATAATTCCAGCTGCAATTCCGAATAGCTGTTACCTCCGATATAGGTGGAATTTTGCACAGATCGTCTTTATCGATAATATATGTCACTGCTTAAATGGATTTTTGGCGCAACGCAATAGTTTTCGAAATATCGAACTTTAAAAACTGATAAATTAATACGCTAATATATCTATGTCGATGATAGCGTGCAACCACTGTCTCTACTTTATTGACACGTTCCACAAATGATTTACGTCTTCACTATAAGATTACCATAATTTTGTTCGTATAGTCACTTTTCTTAAGATCTTGTAACAATTTATACTCAACAAGTGTTCATGATAACCATATAAATAGTACAAACTTGCACTGAGAAAAATGTCCATAATATTTATAAAAAAACGCCCATGGTAAAAGTGGGCATAGTTAAATTACCTATAGTTTATTGACACCGCAATCATAATATGGTTAACACAACTATAAGCGTCTATCTAATCATGCCGTTTTGGTAGCAGTGTGTTTGATTATCTAGTATTCTCGGAATAACTATTAACTACTGTGAAAGGCTTTACAATATCGATATAGTTGATTCAGTTAATATTTTTACAATAGTTAGTAGTTATTTCGGGGATAATAGATAGTCGAGCACGCCACCAAAGTTGCATGTTTAGATATACTTTTCGCTTATAGTTGTGTTAACCATATTATGATTACGGTGCCAATAAACTATACGGGATTTTACTATCCCCTCTTTTGCCGTAGGCGTCTTTCATAAATACTATGTACTTTGATCTCAGTGCAGCATTAGCATTTGTGCACCGATTTTGTGATATAGCCGAATTAACCATATCGATATTGTAAAGCCTTTTACAATAGTATATAGTAATTTCGCAGATACTAGATAGTCAAACACGCCACCAAAGTCGCATGTTTACGTATACTTTTCGCTTATAGTTCCCAGATAGACAGTCATGATTATCACGGCGTGCATACAATTGATGAAACAAATTTTACAGCATATTGACTACATGTTGTGATGCAAAGCCATGAACTCATTTAGTATCATGCATTTACAAAACATTTTGATCTTAATATGTCGTTTATTACATCATATTGAAGTCATGTGTAGACATTTTGGTGTGTACTCACTATAGTAACATCAATTGTTCTCATGTGTGTGAGTTCTTGTTCTAATAACATTATATTGAGTGAAGTAAAAAGTTCTGAGCGTTTTCCGCTAGATGTCTTTAGTGAGCCATAACTCACGATGTATACATCGCATCGGGTCATACTATATGGCGATTTAAAGGTGACATTATGCTTCAAAAAAATTTCTTTGACAGTTTTGTGTTTGGTGAAGCCAGTTGTGTGTTACAGCGTTCCAAAATGGACGTAAAAAAATAGAAAATTCAATACATTCTTCAGTAGCACTGAAGAACCTTGGTCGTGCTTCAGTAGCACGACCAAGGTAAAAAGGCGGAGCAGGCGGCCAAAAAAATGTGTGCTGCTTATGGGCCCAATACAGTATCGAATGCAACAGCAAAGCGGTGGTTCCAACGATTCCGTTCTGGTAACATGGACGTCGAAGATGAGGCACGCTCTGGTAGGCCAATCGTCGAAAAACTCGATAAAATCATGGAAATGGTCGAGTCGGACCGGCATGTGAGCACTTATTTCATTGCCCAGGTACTGAAGATTAGCCAGAAAACCGTTTGGAACCATTTGCATAAGGCTCGTCTCAAGAAGAAGCTCGATGTATGGGTGCCACACGAATTGACGCAAAAGAACCTTTTGGACCGAATTGATGCCTGCGATTCTGTGCTGAAACGTAACGAAATCGACCCATTTTTTAAGCGGATGATGACTGGCGATGAAAAATGGGTCACATACGAGAACAACAGCCGAAAAAGATCGTGGTCCAATCGCGGTGAGCCGGCCCAAACGATCGCCAAGCCCGGATTAACGGCCAAGAAGGTTTTGCTGTGTGTTTGGTGGGATTAGAAGGGAATCATCCTCTATGAGCTGCTCCCATCGGGCCAAACACTCAATTCGGACCTCTACTGTCAACAGCTGACCAGACTGAAGCAGGCGATCGATCAGAAGCGGCCAGAATTGGCCAATCGGAAGGGTGTTGTGTTCCATCAAGAAAACGCCAGGCCGCACACATCTTTAACGACGCGCCAGAAGCTCCGAGAGCTTGGATGGGAGGTTCTATCGCACCCGCCGTATAGTCCAGACCTGGCACCAAGCGATTATCACCTTTTCAAGCAATTGCAAAATTTTCTTGATGCTACAAAACTGGCCTCAAGAGAGGCTTGTGAAAATGAGCTGGTCAAGTTTTTTACCAATAGGGACGAGGACTTCTTCAATCGCGGATATTTGATCTAAATCGGATAATCCTAACTATGTTAATTTCATCGTCGAAATAAAGCGAAAAAAACGCTCAAAACTTTTTACTTCATCTAATATCTATCTACTTTAAGAAACAATTTTTTTTTTTTTCAGATAAAAAATGGCAGAGGCACGTCTGGTACCGCAAACGCTGTCAACAAAAACACGTCCCAGGAAAACGACTGTAACTTTTTTACCGTTTGAAATTGTTTAACCAAATTTTCACACAATGTAGATAAAATGTCATACTTTAAAATGTATATCGTGGTTGTTCAATAAAATTCAGTTTTATCCACAAAAAAAATTCTCAAACATAACCTTACTTTTAGCCGTCTCAGGTGTATGTAAGCCCTTAATAAAGTTTTTGGCGAAAGCGTTGCGTGTATTATAGATGAAAAAAAGTACAGGAGCAAACCAGTGACTAGCAAAGTTATGACGGTGTAGGGTTAAACAATTTTAATGAAATTGATAATAGGACACTTGAAAAGATAACTCATAATGGAAAAATTCAATTATTAGACCAATGCCGAAAATACGGGGAAGAACGAAGGCAGAAGAATTTAGACCAATATATACTTTTCCTCTATATAAAAAAGTTCTGAAACTTGTGGTAAAAAAACAACTGATCAAATATATAACCAAAAATAACATTATTATAAAAAGAACAGTCCGGATTTCGAGATAAGCAATCTTGTGAGACCGCGTTACAAAATACTGAAGCGATAGGCACGAAGAACATACTTCAATTGAAAAATGACGAAATAAATGCTGAAAGTTTCAGAAAGCACATTAGTACTCCCAGTGAGCTCCGCCGGCTATGAGAGGAGTTTTTCTGCCATTAGGCGAATAAAAATGTGGCTTCGGAGGACAATGTTTCGGAAACGATTCGCTCATATGTCACTGCTGAACATGGAGAATGACATTATAAAAAAAAATCCAACTGAAAAAGTGTTCGGCCGATTTGCAGAAAAAAAATAGACAACTAAGACTTATTTAGTTGAGTACTTATTGAAAGTAAACTTTAAAGAGTGATAATTGGATTAAAGAATGATGAAAAATTCGTTATTTTTTTACACGTTCATCGTGTCCATCAGACATGGGTGATGGGTATGCTTTCGTGGAGGCCCCGTCACCCATTTCTGGGTGACGTTCTTACTCATCAAATTAAGGAGGATTTTACAAGTAATTTATTTTATAAAAAACCTTTTTGCTTTTATGAAACAAAAATGTTGTTTTTATGGAGTAATTTATGAAATAAACGTTTTTGGAAAAAGCGACAAAAATTTAATGGAAAAAGCACCGACAAATATAAAATATCAATATACACATTATATTCTACTATACATTAATTTACGTTTAAAATAAAATATAACATTACATTATGTAGCATGGTATTCATTAAAATAATCCACATTTATGATGATTTTGGAGAATTCGGACATTATTTCGTAATTTTCTTGGCATTTTGATAACATAAAACGCAATTTCTTCTGATAGATTTGGCCTGCTGATTCTTCAAATTTACCAAAATTTGGGCCTCGCAAGAAATTCTAAAGATTCACACTGGGCAACGAATGTGTTAAGATATTGCAAGAGTTTGATATTAATGTTAACATGACCGTGTAATTAACCCTAGGACCCTACACATGCATTTCAGAGTCTTGGCGGTGTATGCACGCGGATATATGCATTTATGTAGTTTTCCAATTTGCTGAAATAATAGTGCAAAATGGATCAAAAAGACTCCCGAAAAAAATTATTGGGACACTTACGAGTGCGAAAGTGGTGTGCTGTACACGCAGAAAGAAAAAAAACAATGGCTAACAGAAGTAAATTCTTCACTCGTACTAGGCGTGTATATACAGGGTGGACCACGCAACGTGTGCACCTCTTTTACGACCAAAATATGCGTTGCACAAAAAAATGTTTTATACAAAAATTACATGGTTTATAAGGCTACACTATGTGGTGCATTTATTTTTTTTATAGGTGGAGGCACTTCGAAGATTTGAAGGTCAACTTTATTTTTTCAAATGGAATGCTATATTTTTTATAGCGTAATATGATAGAGTATCGAATTCTGAGTAAAAAAGTATAGACCTTTATTAGCCCTAGAGTTAATAGCTAACGAGTAAATTCACTTTATTACTTTAAAATTTTCTTCACGTAATATCAAGTTGGAGATTCAAATCTACTACAAATTTCTGAATGGCAGTGTTTACATCACAGTGTTTATCAATATGAACACATTTACCACATCAAACACACACTTATCATGATGCACAATCTTTTCAATGATTGTAATCCAGTATTAAAGTATCCTTCGGTGATTGTGTGTGATTATTATCAGAAAGATAAAAGTGAAATGAATTTTTCTAATAGTGATACTATTAGAGATTGATATTACGTGAAGAAAATTTTAAAGTAATAAAGTGGAATTACTCGTTAGCTATTAACTCTAGGGCTAATAAAAGTCTATACTTTTTTACTCAGAATTCGATACTCTATCATATTACGCTATAAAAAATATAGCATTCCATTTGAAAAAATAAAGTTGACCTTCAAATCTTCGAAGTGCCTCCGTCTATAAAAAAATAAATGCACCACATAGTGTAGCCTTATAAACCATGTAACTTTTGTATAAAACATTTTTTTGTGCAACGCATATTTTGGTCGTAAAAGAGGTGCACACGTTGCGTGGTCCACTCTGTATACAGGGTGTCCATTTTATCTCTGCCACCCGAAATAACTCGGTAATTATCGACGTCACAAAAAAATGTTCCAGACAAAAGTTGTACGGTGTGAAGGGGGCCATCAAATGCGACCATTTTTTTTCTATTTCGGTGGAGGCGCTGACGCACAGTGAAGGTCACCTCCACTTTTTTAAAGGGAATGGTACATTTTTTTTCACCCATCTTGTGGAGCACCTCAAGCCGCATAAAAAACATTTGGGGGTAAAAGTCGTTCAAGGTCATTCAAGGTCAGTATCGATGAAAATCGGATCGAAAATCGCGCTCTTGTGGAATTTTTACTTGCTTCATCGTAACACAGTATCATGTCCACTTTTTCGAATTGACGGTACATTTTCAAACGATGAATAGCTCTTATCGAAATTCGAAATCAAACTGAACGACAACCTCGATTGAGCTACATACGATACAGATTAACGCGAGTTGGTAAACAAACAGAAGGTATTCGAAGTGTTGTCGATGACTACGATCTCCGATATCTCTCATTTTAAGCTAATTTCGAACACCTATTAAAATGAAATACAAATCTAAATATCTTGGGTCACTACTAAATATTTGGCAGTGATTCGAGATATTTAGATTTGTATCATCGATACTGACCTTGAATGACCTTGAACGACTTTGACCCCCAAATGTTTTTTATGCGGCTTGAGGTGCTCCATAAGATGGTTGAAAAATAAATATACCATTCCCTTTAAAAAAGTGGAGGTGACCTTCACTGTGCGTCAGCGCCTCCAGCGAAATAAAAAAAAATGGTCGCATTTGATGGCCCCCTTCACACCGTACAACTTTTGTCTGGAACATTTTTTTGTGACGTCGATAATTACCGAGTTATTTCGGGTGGCAGAGATAAAATGGACACCCTGTATATACATATACATTTTCATTTATATATTCTTTACTTTCAAAATTAACAATATCTATTATTATTTATTAACATGCATAATATCGATTATTTTTGTAATGGTATTTTTAGAGCCAAGCGAAGAATTGCCTACAAATATTGAGAATTGAGATTGCCTACAAATCTTGAGATGAATAATCAACCCATATATCGGGAAGACATCGAAAAAACGCTAGACAAAATTATCAATGCTGCAAAAGATTAGGACGGTGCACGTCAAGCGAGAGCGAAGACTGTGAAGGAGTAACCTAAAGATCAAAGCGATAGTTTTGATCAACGTATTATTTAAACTACTATTAATCGAAAACGTTTAATTTAAACTGTTATTTGTCGAAGAACCAAAGATGTGAAGACTGAGTAATTTCTTAATAATATAAAAATAAAAATATAAGTGAGTTTATTATTGTTATCGAAATTATTATACATTCAAAATACCAAGTTCCCCTTTTTCTAGTTCTTTAAAAAAAAATTCTTTAAAAAAAGAATCAAAATAACGTTGAATTTTGCATCGGTGGAACGCAACGATTTTTTTTTTCATTTTTCATTCGTTTATTTTGATCATCATCAAAAGCCTTTTTTTTTGTAAATTGGAGTTGTAAAACTCTAATAAGAATGCGTAAAAACGTGTGGATTATTTTAGTGCCTAATCGGGCAAAAAGAAATTCAGCGGTCAAAAAGTATTAATTCTCGTTGCATTGCTAACTTCGATGCTAACTTCAACGCCATAAAAAAATATTGACATTTAAAAAAAAAATGATAATATAAGCGACGAAACAAAAAGAGAATTCCTACAAGTATTAGGATGGCTAAGTAGGTAGCGCGTTCAGCTCTAGAATTAGAAGACATATAGGTTCGAAACCGAGGCTAGACAAAAACTTTAATGAGGCAGAACACGTTTTAATCCAATTATCGTATATGCAGCAATATAAGTAAAGCATATACAAGGTGTCCAATAGGAAGTTGCTAAAACTAAATAAGTGTCTCTTCCCTCCATGAATTCAATAGGGGTCCCTTTTTCTAAGGCGCATGCCTGAGGCCCCGCAGTTTTATTTCAGCCGTGGTTGAAGCAAGTACGCGCGCGTCAAAATGAGTGAGCTCACCACGGAAGAAAAAGTATATCTTATTGAGTGCTTCTTCTCGAGGGGAAAAATTTATAGTAATGCGTATAGAGGGTTTCGTACTAAGTTCGGAACTCATAGAGTTGCCAGCGAAAACACTCTGAAAAGGTAAGAATTTAATATTTATTCATATTCATCTATCACACAACTTGTGTATCAATTCAATTAAACTGCATTGAAGTAATTTTACGTTAATTTTTGTAGGATAATCGATAACTTCGTGGAGTATGGTACACTCCAGGACCGCAGTAACGAGTTGCCAGGTCCATCTGTTACGGTGACTACACCAGAGAAGATCGACGAAGTTGAGAATTATTTCAAACAAAATCCAAATGACTCGATTCGGAAAGCTGCTCAAGCATTAAAAATAACCAAATCATCATTACACAACATTTTGAAATATTTTTTAAAGTTTCATCCGTATAAAATAAGCACTCATCAATTGTTAACTGAACATGCCATGACGAAACGCATCGAATTTTGTAACACTATTACGGGAATGTTTGAAGCCGAAGAACTTAATGAGAAAATGATTATTTATTCCGATGAAGCACATTTTTGGATGAATGGGTACGTAAACAAGCAAAATTATCGGTTTTGGGGAACGGAAAATCCCAACATATCGCTAGCGAAGTCCCTTCATCCACAGAAAGTAACGGCATGGGCAGCGATTTCAGTAAAAGGAATTTATTTGCATTTCTTGGAATCTACGGTAACAGGAGAGAGTTACAAACAGCTTTTGGAAACGAAATTCTTCCCTTATACAAAAAAGAGGGGACTGGTTAAAAATGTTTACTTCATGCAAGATGGAGCGACGCCGCACCGGACTCATGAGGTGTTTGAAGCTATTCATCGCGTATACGGGACTCGAGTAATCGGTCTGGGGTACCCTAAATTTGCTCAAGGCGGACTAGAATGGCCTCCGTACTCACCGGACCTGAACCCTTGTGATTTTTTCTTGTGGGGTTACATTAAAGATCATTGTTACGCTAAAAACCCCAGCACAGTAGAAGAACTGATCGCGGCCATCCAGGAAGTGGTTCACGGCATTACGAACGATATGTTGGACACAGTTTTTCACAGTTTTCAAAAGAGAATTGATTTTTGTGCACAATCTAACGGTTCGAACTTCGAAAATATCTATCATTAATCACTGTACTTTTTCGTTATTTTTATAAGATGTAATAAATTGACATAAAAAATATTTGACTGGGTTTTATTTATGTGCGTTTAAAACTGCAGAGTTTCCTCTATTTAAAGCAATTTGGCTTTTCTGATTCTGTGCACGTGTTTTGAAATGACAGCCGATTAGTTTCAGCAACTTCCTATTGGACACCCTGTATTCTTAAGTCTCAATTAGGAACGGATCCGTTCCTAATTGAGACTTAAAAATATACTTTTTATCCAAAGTCACGTAGAAGCATAAAAAATAATAATCAATTGTATAAGAAATCGAATTCTTCAAAACGCTGATGAGTAAGTCTTTGACACAAAGGCGCAATAGCGTAAAATGTCTCACTGAGCGTTTAAAAGAGCCCCGGGGATAAAGATGGACGAGACGGGCGTGTTTAAAAAGCATAACGAGAAATGAAAAAAAGAAAGGAGCAATTGAACGTGGCGCTATCGTGATCGGCTCCGTTCCTGAGCGCATAATACGAGCATGAATGAAGTATCGCGCGTCTACGGGCTACGGGGAATGGTCGACGCGCGGCGCGATTCGACGCATCGAGTGAGTTGGCTGTTGTGGCGGGAGGGGGGGGGTCGAAGGGGCCCCTGACGGGAACCTCGTGCGACGGGCCGAGTGAACGCGTCGGTGGCGCGGCGCGTGGTGGGAACGAGAAAGAATTGTTCGCGAGAGTAAGAGAGAGAGAGAGAGAGAGAGAGAGATTGCGGTGATTGGTGCGCATGCGCGCAACGAGGCCGGCTAAACCGCGACCTCTCTCGCAACGGCAAGCGCAGAACGGATCGGAAACGCAGAGATTATCTCAACGAGATATTATCAACAGTCTCAACAACCAAAAATGTGATAATACAAAAAGAAATGAAAAAGCCACACAGCTGATGTATTGAAGATCGAACGAATCGTCGGGAATGTTGGCAAAAAAAAAAAAACACGACAAGAGAGTACGAGCTTGAAGAAAGAGAAATGAGATGTTCGATGACGAACGTGTCGCGTAGCCATTCACGAATATCGTCCGAGCCACCGTATTAGCCTCGTTTTTGTTTTTTTTTTCCTCTCTCTCTCTCTCTCTCTCTCTCTGCGCACTCCCGTTTGTGTGTACGTTGTTTTGGTTTCTCTCGTTTGTTATGTCATTGTGCGTGCGCGCGCCATTACGCAATGTTATATCGTGTAAGCGAGATATTCGGGCGTAAATGTGGGAAGGTCGTGGCACTCGTTTAGTCACAAAAGGATCACGAGTGGTCGGGCATGGAGGGGCGGGAGGGGGGGGAGGGGTAGATAGTGGTTCGACCGTGGCGAGAGGAGAAATTCACGAATACACGTGATCGCTAATGTTTCAAAAGCGAGTGTGTAACACTAGGAACAGTAGAAACGTAAAAATATGAAGAAAACAAAAAAAAAACAACAACGTATCTAGCAAGCGTTCGGAGTCATTGGCATCGAGGTGTTTTTTTTGCTTTCAAGGGCAGTCGGGGAACGGGTCGGCGGGAGGGATGGATGGAGAGGCTTACAACAGCTCCGAGTATAGTACGTTTTGATACGTTCCTGAAGCTCGTGGCTCGTTCGGAACGAGCTCCCCGCGTACGGCCGCCGCAGCTAGAGGCAGGAACGCAGCGCCGTCGAGAAAGAGAGGGAGCGAAAGCGAGAGAGAGAGAGAGAGAGAGAGAGAGAGAGAGAGAGAGAGAGAGAGAGAGAGAGCGCGAGAAGGAAGGAAGGAGAGAGAGAGAGAGAGACAAAGAGACATGGCCGCCGAGGCCAGCTCAACTTCTCTCGAACGAAACGCGACTCTCTCAACACTCTTGGGGGAGAGAGCGAGAAATCTTTTTCTCGACACGATCTTCTCTTTCTCTCTCTCCGAGTCCTTCTTTCTCTTACGTCCGTTGGCGTACGCGAGCAACGCGCCACTCCCCTCCCCCCTCCCCCTCCACTGTTCCGGATTGTAGAATACATTAAATGCGAAAATTCCTACGTTGAGAATTCTGTTTATGAATTTAATCGTTGAAATTGTCTATTTGACGTCGCCGTTCACAGCAATAAATCACGCGAAGTGGCAAGGTGGATGGCCATTAGCATTAAACGCATGTTTTTCGTCCGTAATTCATGGCAAGCTAAGTTCGCTAAAAAAAACGAAGAAAGAAAAAGCGCTCGTAAAAAAAAAAAAACTACAGTTTTACGTCTGTGCAAATAGGCCAACAAAATCTACGCGAACGCGTCCACATTCCTTGAAAAATTTTGAAAACCATTTCACGCGTCCTCTAATAAATATCTTGAAAAATACTCAACGAGAAATGACTGTTTTTTTTTTTTTGCAACTTTTGCTACTCAATTTCACGCTTGCCTCGTCTCAATGCACGCGAGTACGCAGCACGAACCAAAGGGACAAAAACGAAAACGTAGTTTCAACGGTAGTCTTTTTTTTTTTCCCTCATATGCGATATGCTGGACACATACGGAGATAATTTCCGGTAGGAAGTGGGCGAAACAGGTGTGTTGGAAAATGAGGCAAGCTTGTGGAGTGGTCATTTAGACGGCGCAGCAGGGAGACTGAGAGTCTCATATTTCGCAGCCTCTCTCTCTCTCTCTCTCTCTCTTTCTCTCTCTCTCTCTCTCTCTCTCTCTCTCTCTCTCTCTCTCTCTCTCTCTCTCTCTCTCTCTCTCTCTCTCTCGCTTGCGGTACGTCAATCTGGCAATTTTGTCGCGTGAAAAAATATTAAAAAATAAAGTTTTATTTCTCATTTGATCGAAAAAATTCATAACGATAAGGCAGCGAAATCATTGCTCGTTTAACGATCGTTTCGGTGGGCAACTATGTACGACGATCCGCGTGACGACGCGAATCATCGTGACGAGTGTGTGCGTAAGAGAGAGAGAGAGAGAGAGAGAGAGAGAGAGAGAGAGAGAGAGAGAGAGAGAGAGAGAGAGCGAGAGAGAGAAAGAGAACGAAGCCCGGCCGGTTGGCGAACGAGGATGGAGAGACCCGAGGCTATTTCTGTGATCGTAGGGGCCCCGCCAGTATAAAATAAGCAGTGAATGAAGGAGCCTGTTTACTGGCGGCCGGCCTACGCGATCCAGCGAGAGAGCAGAGAGAAGGCAAAAGCACGAGCGAGGCAAAACTAACCATTTCGTCTCTCGTATATATCGTCACTGACGAAAGAGCGAGAGAGAAGGAGTGAAATGTATGTGGATACACGCCGCCAGCACGGAGAAAAACTTCTAACGTATATATATATATATATATATATATATATAGATACGGAGGCGCGAGTGAGACGAAGCGAGTGGGAGTGTGCGCGCCGCGTATAGTCGCGGGAGGAACGGGCGGAGGATACCGCTTGGTTCGCGAAAGGGTGGGGATGAACGTAGCGGAGGCACAGCGCGACAGTCAGTGTGCGAGGAGCGCCCGCACGGTGATGATCGCTGTATTGCGCTCTTCTTCGTACTTCATTTTTTTTTTTTATCTTTTTTTCAAATAAATTTCATTAAATTTGCTCGTTCCTTATTCCACGCTCCTTCTTTCTAGCATCAACGATCGGGAGTGTACTTCCGTGTATATGGAAATGAAGGCGTGTCGTTCGCGAAGGGAATATTTCAAGAAAAAAAGAAACTCGAAAGTTTTATCGGTGATACGGGGAATAGTGTTTTCTTGTACGATTTACGAAGAAGAAGAAAAAAAGTGCGTTACGCTTGTTTGAAACCTGGAGAAATACTCATCGGGTTTCTTCTCGTATATCTATATATATATTTAATATATATATATATATGTATATATACATATAGATATATGTACGTACATATGTTTACGTATGTTTGTATATTTAAATATTTCATACGGTAACATATATGTGTATAATCGCGAGTGTCGTCACAACGGGAGAAAAGAATCGTGGATACGAGTTTTGCACGTGGATGAGAAACATAATATTGTCCTCGTCGTCGTCGTGCTGTGGTGAAAAAAGCGAGAGATAGAGCGAAGAGACGTGCGAACGCGGAGGGCGAAAGAGAGAAAGAGAGGAGTCCGCGCGCTTCTACCTCAAATGTGTATCGCTCGTTCGCGGTGTTGTGTGCGACCGCGTCGCGGTCTCGACTCGTGTGTTTTCTGTACAGTTCGCCGCTGGTAAAAAGCCCCCCTCTAGTGAGAGTGACTTGAAGAAGAAAATTCTTCGATCACACACACACACGAGTGTGTGTGTGTGTGTGTGTGTGTGCGTGTGTGTGCGTGTGTGTATACACTCGTATTTAATGCGCTCCCGTTCCGCGTATAACGCGTTTCTATCGCGTCCTGTTATCGCGTAGCATCATCTTCGTTGAAATAATTATTGCTCGACGCGAGTGTTTTTTTTTGGTGCGCATACACGTATAAGCGTGAATATATAAATTCGTGTTCATACGTCGTCTTAACGAATCGGCATCGGGGTAAATAAATGTGTTTAAAATTGAAGTGTCGAAGGCACGAGAGAGGGTGAAAAAATTTGTGTGTTTTGAAAGTACGAGGTGAATACTGAAGCCTCGGGGTGACGCGGGAAAAATTCGAGGTGCGCCCTTCACCCCCCCTCCCCCCGCCCCGTCCCCTTCGCCCTCACCCCCCTCCCTTCAGCCTCTCCAACTGTGGCTGCGCCTCGGTGTGATCGGCCACGGGTCGCGCGGCTGTTTGATGGTGAAAAATTACGGAATAACCACGACGCGGGTGCAACGAACCCGGACGACCGCACGCGACAATAATACCAACAATAATAATAATAATAATAATAATAATAATAATAAAAAGAAATTTTGAAGAAAATCAGCAAGGGGGGAGACATTCGGTGTGGCAGGTGGATTAAAAGTGTGAAAGTGTGGATACCTTGGACTGCCCCCCGCCCCCGGCGCTGCCACCGCGGCGCCCGCCCTGGCCCCCCAACAATAATCCGAGTCCAGCGACCCTAACGAGTCTCGGTACGGTCGCTAACTCGTCATCATCGTCGTCGTCGTCGTCGTCGTCGTCGTCACTCTCGTCGTCTTCCTCTTTATCCTCGTGTTCCCAAGCTCCCTCGACGTCTTCGACGAGAAATACGAGAAAACAACAACAACAACAAGAACCGTTTTCCCATCAACTTACGTCGACACTAAACATCCAGAGGACTCCGCCGCCGCCGATCCTCGCGCCACCACAGTACCCAGCGCCACCGCGGCCCCCTGGTCGAAACGGTTAGTTTTGTCTTACTCTATTTTTTTTACCTCCCTCCCTTCTTTACTATCGCTCTTGCGCGCGCGCGCGCGCGTTCTTATCGGAGTTTTGCTCGACGCCACGAATTATCGCAGCGTACGATATCCGTTGACTGGGTTTTTAGAACACACTACGACGAGAAGGTCGAGGCGAGCAAAACGAGCACTTATTATTTATACGAGAGGAATCTTTCGTCGACGAACACTTCTTTCACTAAAACGTTCCTCCTCCCCTCCCCTCCCCCCCCCCCCCCTTCCCAAACCGGAACTTTGCTCTTCCGGGATGTATAAAAAAAAACGTTCAGGAAATTCACTTTTGCGTTGGTTTCTTCACGTTCGTGTGGGAGGAAAGCTTTTCGTGATGAAGAGAAAATCGACGAGACAAAATGATTCTTGTACAGCGAGGCGCAGAGGCGATGCCCGATATCGCGGCAACGCTCACGCTTTAATCGTTCAATAATAATACGTACCGCGTTCGAGTCTGGACGATATCGTTGATGCTCGAACTTTCGGTAACAAAGTTCGAGCATGGTGTTAAAAGTTTCGCGGTTACGATTCATTGGAACGAGGGAAGAAAGAAAAAAAAAAGGAATCGACGATTCTTGCTCGTACATTGTCGATGCATTCGATCGTCATGTGAATATTCCGGGATAGTCTCCGGGTGGATCATTATCTGCTGACAAAAATCGTGGTACGCATGTATGTTCGTCGATATGTGTGTGTAGTTCAGCCTACGTGTTATGTATATGGATTTTCCATTATACAAGGTAAATACAGAATTTTATCTCGGTGTGTCGTATCTCTGAATAAAATACAAATAAAAGAGTTTAGAGGAGAGAAAATTCTCTCTTTCTAATGTAATTCATCGACGTTGTCATTTGCATTTGTCTTCTTGACGATCGGCGATCTCTCTCTCTCTCTCTCTCTCTCTCCCCCCTCTCCCTCTCTCGCTCCCTCCCTCCCTCTGCCGCTCTGTTTCACCTCTCGCTCCTCTTCCCCTCTTTTACATTTTTCCCTTTACAATGGCTCGTTACTACGCATTGTAATTTTTATCTTTGAATTATAAAATCGACTTCTTGAGTTTATGTTTTCTTTTAATTAAATACTATTATTATTATATATATAAATAAATAAATAATAACAATCGTATTAAAAAATAAAAGAAATAGTAACAATAATAAATAAAACATTGTAATAATAATAATTACTGTTTAATGTATAAATAAATGATAACAATGGTATTAAAAAATAAAAGAAATCGTAACAATAATAAATAAAACATTGTAATAATAATAATTACTGTTTAATGTATAAATAAATGATAACAATGGTATTAAAAAATAAAAGAAATAGTAACAATAATAAATAAAAACATTGTAATAATAATAATTATTGTTTAATGTATATATAAATAAATGATAACAATGGTATTAAAAAATAAAAGAAATAGTAACAATAATAAATAAAACATTGTAATAATAATTATTATTATTTAATATATATATATAAATAAATAATAACAACGGTATTAAAGAATAAAATAAATAGTAACATTAATAAATAAAACATTGTAATAATAATTATGATTGTTTAAAGTATATATAAATAAATAATAACAATGGTATTAAAAAATGAAATAATAGCAATGATAAATAGAACATTGTAATTATCATTATTATTTACTGCTTCGCGTTAATAATTAATTTTGATTTCATTTGCATTTTGATATTTATTTGCAAATTAACCTCGCGGGTACGCAGTGATTCTCTTTTTTTTTCATTTTTCTTCCTTATTCCACTCTGTTTATCAATATTATGGTTATCATCATTATTATTATTATTCGTACACGTTCTCGCACTGATTGTGCCGCGCTTACACTTGCATTCGATTAGAGAAGAGAGAGAGAGAGAAAGAGAGAGAGAGAGAGAGAGAGAGAGAGAGAGAGAGAGAGAGAGAGAGAGAGAGAGAGAGAGAGAGAGAGAGAGAGACCGCGAGACCGCTTGACGATTATTGTTACGTCGAGATTATTATTTTATATATTTAAATTGGACTAATGATAATACCCCGTAGGATAATAACTTATCCATCCTATCTGCATGGATATCTTATCCTCACCGCAGTTCCTTCGCTCGTTCGTTTGCTCGGAATCTTTCGATCGCGCGCGCGAGGTCGTCTCTGGAGCATCGCTTTTCCACTGTTTTCGAACACTGCGCGCGGCGGTAGTTTCGTATAGTAGCATAGTAATATAGTATATATAGCCAGTACGGTATGAAGTAGCGGCACGAACGCGCAGCGGCCTATATGTACATACATATACACGGTGGACCGCGCAACGTGTGCACCTCTTTTACGACCAAAATATGCGTTGCACAAAAAAATGTTTTATACAAAAGTTACATGGTTTATAAGGCTACACTATGTGGTGCATTTATTTTTTTTATAGGTGGAGGCACTTCGAAGATTTGAAGGTCAACTTAATTTTTTCAAATGGAATGCTATATTTTTTATAGCGTATGTAATATGATAGAGTATCGAATTCTGAGTAAAAAAGTATAGACTTTTATTAGCCCTAGAGTTAATAGCTAACGAGTAATTTCACTTTATTACTTTAAAATTTTCTTCACGTAATATCAATCTCTAACAGTATCACTATTAGAAAAATTCATTTTCACTTTTATCTTTCTGATAATAATCACGCACAATCACCGAAGGATACTTTAATACTGGATTACAATCATTGAGAAGATTGTGAATCATGATAAGTGTGTGTGATGTGGTAAATGTGTTCATATTGATAAACACTGTGATGTAAACACTGCCATTGAGAAATTTGTAGTAGATTTGAATCTCCAACTTGATATTACGTGAAGAAAATTTTAAAGTAATAAAGTGAAATTACTCGTTAACTAATAACTCTAGGGCTAATAAAGGTCTATACTTTTTTACTCAGAATTCGAAACTCTATCATATTACGCTATAAAAAATATAGCATTCCATTTGAAAAAATAAAGTTGACCTTCAAATCTTCGAAGTGCCTCCACCTATAAAAAAAATAAATGCACCACATAGTGTAGCCTTATAAACCATGTAACTTTTGTATAAAACATTTTTTTGTGCAACGCATATTTTGGTCGTAAAAGAGGTGCACACGTTGCGTGGTCTACCCTGTATATATATAACCGCGTGACGAGCAACACAACGAAACGATTTCTCTATTTCTCTCCCTCGTGTATATTCGTTCCTTCGCGCTGACGCTAAAACGTTTAACTCGCGAAGCACAGTCTCGCTTCGTTCTTTACCATTATATATACATATATATAGGGAACAAAATGGTATAGGGTGGGCATGTAAAAGGGGAAGCACCCCACGATGGAACAAATAATATATATATATATATATATATATATATATATATATATATATATATATATATCCACACATATTCTAGAGGCGAGTAGTACGTGAGACAAATCGTTCTCGTTTCCTTTGCGTGCGTTTGTGTGAATACGCGAGGGACTCGCGCGAACGTTGCCTCGACACACAAGTGTGTGTGTGTGTGTGTGTGTGTGCACGCGCGCATCCACAATACACACACAGAAACACATACTTATGTTTGTGTGGTGGGTGTATGCATGTGTGTGTATATATATTTGTGTGGGTGTTTGTGTGTGTGCATAGCAATCAAAGTGGTGTGTAGCGCGGTGAGAATCGAGATATGCACTCTCTCGAATCACTGAGAGAAAACTCTAGAGCTACCGTGGCCTCTCGTGGCCATGGCACGTTCACTCCCTTTTCCTCTATATAATCGCTCGCTCTCCAGCGATCAACCGTTAGGCCAACTTCGATCGTTGCCTCAATTTATATATATATATATATATTTATATATTCTCAAATACGAGTTGTACGCTTGTTTTAAAACGCGCTTACGGGATAAACCCAATATTCTTTTGCCTCCGGGCATAGACATTAGAATTGTGTGAGAAAAGTTTGGTTCGTCGCATGGTCCAATTGTCGCGGCATTTCTCGTGTAAGAAATGACAATGTTCCAAAGTGTAGAGTATAATGTGGTCGGCCAAAATCGACGGCTGATTTATCATCACTCGTAATTACGGAGGAAGAAATACACTTATCACTTATATATATATATTGGGTGAAGTAAGAAGTTCTGAGCGTTTTCCGCTAGATGTCTTTAGTGAGCCATATCTCACGATGTATACATCGCATCGGGTCATACTATACGGCGATATAAAGATGACATTACGCTTCAAAAAAAGTTCTTTGACAGTTTTGTGTTTGGTGAAGCCAGTTGTGTGTTACAGCGTTTCAAAATGGAGGTAAAAAAAAGCGAAAATTCGATACATTCTTCAGTAGCACTACGACCAAGGTGAAAAGGCGGAGCAGGCGGGCAAAAAAATTTGTGCTGTTTATGGAGCCAATACAGTATCGAATGCAACAGCAAAGCGGTGGTTCCAACGATTCCGTTCTGGTAATATGGACGTCGAAGATGAGGCACGCTCTGGTAGGCCAATCGTCGAAAATGTCGATAAAATCATGGAAATCGTCGAGTCGGACCGGCATGTGAGCACTTATTTCATTGCCCAGGAATTGAAGATTAGCCAGAAAACCGTTTGGAACCATTTGCATAAGGCTGGTCTCAAGAAAAAGTTCGATATATGGGTTGTGTGTTTGGTGGGATTGGAAAGGAATCATCCACTATGAGCTGCTCCCATCGGGCCAAACACTCAATTCGGACCTCTACTGTCAACAACTGATCAGATTAAAGCAGGCGATCGACCAGAAGCGGCCAGAATTGGCCAATAGGTAGGATATTGTGTTCCATCAAGTGAACGCCAGGCCGCACACATCTTTAACGACGCGCCAGAAGCTCCGAGAGCTTGAATGGGAAGTTCTATCGCACCCGCCGTATAGTCCAGACCTGGCACCAAGCGATTAACACTTTTTCAAGCATTTGCAAAATTTTCTTGATGGTACAAAATTGGCCTCAAGAGAGGCTTGTGAAAATGAGCTGGTCAAGTTTTTTACCAATAGGAACGAGGACTTCTTCAATCGCGGGATTATTAAATGGCCTTCAAAATGGACAAAAGTTATCGAACAAAACGGCGCATATTTGATCTATATCGGATAATCCTATGTTAATTTCATCGTCGAAATAAAGCGAAAAAACGCTCGGAACTTTTTACTTCACCTAATATATATATATATATATATGATACACGATGGGTTTAGGTTTTCATTATATTGCCGAGCTCGAAAAAAAAACGTACAACCTCGCATGATATTTTGTCTCGTGCGTTTACACGTGAGATGATAACAGCGATGACTGTCGTAACGATATTTTATAAGATACGATTGAAAGGAGAGATATATCGAGGCTTGCTTCGTGAATTGGCTGCGAGTGTTATACGCGATATGAATGGAAACGCTATATAAGAGCAATAGAAAGCGCGCTCGCGATACTCGTGAAAGTCTCACGACGACGATCATTTCCGTTTCATATATATATATATATATATATATATATATATATATATATATATATATATGATGTAGAGGCGAAACCTTTCTCTCTCTCTCCCTCTCTTTTTTTTCTCGTGCATACGGTTTGCGTACGTCATCGAGGTTTGTCTCGACACAGGGACGAAAATTAAAAAAAAACTAAATTTGTGCGTCGTCCTTTCCTGTTTTTTTAAATTTTTTTTTAGTAGAACGACATTCGTCCATAAATTGCAAAGATTTTCCTCGCCAGACCCCGCGGAGTTCGTTCGCAAAACGACGTCGCGCTTCACGGTACCTTTTCTCTTACTCTTCTTCCTCCTTTTTTTTTGCCTATCTTCAATACATGTACAATTAAAATCCATATCCATGTCCACATTATTTGACAATGAATTTTTTCGAAGTATTTTTGTAATGATAAATATATAGAGCCAAAGCATATGTATATATGTACACTCGATGTAAAGGAGCGTTGTAAAGCCGAAGATGCCGAACTTGGAATAAACACTACTACAACTATAAGGGTAAAACACCGAGTCCTTAGCACGGCTACAGTGGTCAGCCTCGTCCAATTTTCCGTATGCGTAGGTTCAGTGTGAATTGGCTTCTATACTAACAGATATGCGTTTAATGGAAACTTTGATATTCAGTTAGTCGGTACAGAAAGTGTTAATTCACTAACCGTTAAAAAATAAATACGAGAAACAAAAATTGATTCGCAACGGCGCGACTGATGCGCATGGATCTGCATTACGTCTTATTTCTTTTGTTGCGGCCCGTGCCGGAATGTGAATTCGGGCTTTGATCGGGCCATCTTAATTTTCCCTAACTTTATTAAGGCCTTAGGCCACTCCCTGAACAAATCCGGACCGGATTGCGCTCATCGAATGTATCACTGAGAACCATGCATATCGCCGTTATAGAATGTATCACAGAGATACACGCATATCGCCGTCATATTGCGCTCATGGCATGTGTCACGGAGAAATATGCATATGGCCGTCATATTGTGCTGATCGAATGTATCACTGAGAACATGCATATCGCCGTCATAGAATGTATCACTGAGAAACATACATTCTGCCGGCATATTGCGCTCATGGGGTGTATCATTGAGAAATATGCATTTCGCCGTCATATTGCTTGCATGGCATGTCTACTACCAGTGCTAACCCAGTGAATACACCAACAAAAAATATTGGATGACTACCATATGACGTCAATCTGCAAATATTCATTGCAGAATTCAAATTTGCCCTCTTACGAGTTCATCTTGTAGTCAATGGATGATGCATTTCGAAACGACAAATTTAAGTCACGATGTATCTCAAATCCAAGGTACTGAATGAGCTCATGAAATGTATTCACCAACGTAAACCAAATTGCGTTTATGTTAAGTACAATTCATGAGAACAATTGATGTTACCATAGTGAATACACAGCAAAATGTCTACACATGACTTCAATATGACGTAAAATTTGCGGATGTTAATTGCGGACACTTGAGCACAGCGATATGAGTTCGACGTGCTCTAAACGCACGATGCATTTGTAAACGACATAGTAAGATGAAAATGTTTTGTAAATGCATGATACTAAATGAGCTCATGGCTTTGCATCACAGCATGTAGTCAATATGTTGTGAAATTTGCTTCATCAATAGTATACACGCCGTGATAATCATGACTGTCTATCTGGGAAGTACTATCTAATGAAATAAAATTTCAATAAAAATTAATTTCTAAGAATTTGTTGTTTTTTTTTATTCATATGGATGTATTATACCTTCTTAAAAAATTGAACATTTTTTCATCATTCCTTTTAATGCATTTGGAGGTCTTTCTTACAACAATAAAATATTTAGCAAGGACAACAAGGTATTTATTTTATATGATATATGTAATAATAACTGTAGTCATTCGTTTTTTTTTATCATCATCAAAAGCCTTGACGTCGTAAAACTATAATAAGAATACGTAAAAACGTATTCAGTTATGTTTACTGCCTAAATGGGCAAAAAAAATTCAGTAGTCAAAAAGAATTAATTTTCGTTGCATTGCAACAATGCAAACTTCAACGTTTGCCCACTTATTGACATTTTTTAAAATGATAAAAGTAAGGAGCGAAAAAAAGGCAATTTACATAAGTGTTAGAATGGTTAGGTAGGTAGCGCGCTCAGCTCTAGAATTAGAAGACGAGAAGTTCGAAACCGAGGCTAGACAAAAACTTTAATGAGGCAGAACACGTTTTAATCCAATTATCATGTATGCAGAAATACAAGTAAATTATATAGAAACGAAAAATACTACCAGAATTTTTTTTTATTCATAATTTGTAGACTTATTATTTTTTTGCATTTCAGGCACAGATCCGGCAGCCTGTACAGTATCGTAGTACAGGTTACGCCCTCTAGCGTCCATATAAGCGCAACAATTGTATCATGTCATGACGCCAATATGAGCTTCATATGCGCACTACAATTTTTTCACGCCGTGACACCCATATGAGCTTCAAATGAGCACAACGTAGTTACGTCACGCCGTGACGCCTATATGAGCTCCATATGAGCACTAAAATTTCTTCACGCCGTGACGCTCATATGAGCTCCATATGAACACAACATTTACGCCACCCTGTGACACCAATATGAACCCCATATGCACTCCCTTATTGTTGGATATTCGTGAGCCGATATTGCTAGTGCTGATGAAATCACTGCATGCATACTCGCGTGAGAACAACTTTGCTTCAATTGGATGTGTTATTATGAATCGTTATGCGATGCAAATATGACTTGAAGGTGAGCACTCATAAGCGACACATAGCTGTGTTAATTTATATGCATCATAGACAATGCCCATATGATGCCAATATGAGCTAAATGTGTCTATCTGGGTATTCAAAATTATTTTTTCACAGCGATACATGTCAAAATGGCGACTGTGCAGCATTTTTCCGATGACGCCTTTATTTCTGGAAGGTCAACGGCCGGATCAACAGCTCCTATAATTTTTGAATTATGATGAGACACTAAAGTTTTTTCGATTATATATAAGAATAGCTATAGAAGTACGTAGGATTTTTTTGATATATTGTTTTTTGTCAAAATGGCGCATTTATAAAATAAAAAGTATAAAATTCCATGAGAAAATCGTCAGAAAATTGTTTATAAAAAAGGAACTATGCAATATAATAAAAAAAATCCTACTTAGTGCCTCAGAAAATGTAATTCTAAATATACAGTTAAAATTTCAAGTGAATCGGTTGAAATTTGTTTGAGTTATGAGTCCGGCCGACTTGAAAAATGTAGTTTTGAGATAAACGCGTTTAAAGTTAGTAGAAGGTCATGACATGAATCAAGAGGTGTTGCGCTAGTATTCGAAAATCGAGTACTTAGATATTTTTTACACCCATAATCTTTTGGAATATAATTTTATAGGTATTAAGGTACATTTTTAACAACAAAAAAATCGTTTCTTGGAAAATCCTAGAGTGGCCTAAGGCCTTAAGGCCCTAGTCTGGAAACCTCACATGAGCCATCAGTGGCCGGTCACACTTTGCTACCGAGGGCTATTGAAGGCAAAATAACCAGGGCCTTTAAAATTACCTCAAGGGTGTCTCATAAAAATTATTGCAGCCATATTCGTACGTGCGTGTGTGTGCACTGTGAAAAAGAAATGTGTTATTCCAATAAATTTGAGGCTTAGAACTCTGTCGCATATTTCGACACGTTCGATACCGGGTTGTTCCAATGAACGCACTGCATAAGTGTTGGTTCAAGGTATCACAGCTCGTCTACTAAACGCATAGTTTAATTATTATATTTAATCAATCTCGATAATTATTATGCCACAAATTCTTTAGTCAAGCAATTTATACTGATTTGCTCCTATAATAGCAAAGTCTATTATGGAGTAGGCTGAGTTTAGGCTCCTATTATAAATATTCTTTTTTAAATTTTCCTATAAAGTTTTTTATCTCTTATAAATGTGTGACCAACGTTTAATAAACAACTTTTTATTGGAGACGATGCTTCGTTATCTTTTTGTTTGTAGGGCAGTAATTTAAAGCTTGAGAATTTGCGTTGAAAGGCATGGTATTGCAGTTTGCATCGTTGGAATGCAACGAAAATATCTGTTTTTCATATACCCGCATTTTTTCTTTGCTTGGCACATTTAGACTGCGAAAGTTACAGAAACATTTTTGAGAAACCTTATTTAACATTTATAACCAAACGCTGCAAAAAAGATTCTGAATAATGACGAAAAAACGAAATGAAAAAAGTCAAGAAGAATTTTTGTTGCATTCCAACGTTGCAAACTTCAACATCATTGAAAGGCTGACTACTGAATAGTTTATCCTATATATATATATTAGATGAAGTAAAAAGTTCTGAGCGTTTTTTCACTTTATTTCGACGATGAAATTAACATAGTTAGGATTATCCGTATTAGATCAAATATGCGTCGTTTTGTTTGATAACTTTTGTCCATTTTGAAGGCAATTTCATAATTCCGCGATTGAAGAAGTCCTCGTCCCCATTGGTAAAAAACTTGACCCGCTCATTTTCACAAGTCTCTCTTGAGGCCAGTTTTATACCATCAAGAAAATTTGGCAAATGCTTGAAAAGGTGATATCGCTTGGTGCCAGGCCTGGACTATACGGCGGGTGCGATAGAATCACCCATCCAAGCTCTAGGAGCTTCTGGCGCGTTGTTAAAGGTGTGTGCGGTCGGGCGTTGTCTTGATGGAACACAACACCCTTCCTATTGGCCAATTCTGGCCACTTCTGGTCGATCGCCTGCTTTAATCTGGTCAGTTGTTGACAGTAGAGGTCCAAATTGAGTGTTAGGCCCGATGGGAGCAGCTCATAGTGGACGATTCCCTTCCAATCCCACCAAACACACAGCAAAACCCTCTTGGCCGTTAATCCGGGCTTGGCGATCGTTTGGGCTGGCCTCACCCCGATTGGACCACGATCTTTTTCGGCTGTTGTTCTCGTATGTGACCCATTTTTCATCGCCAGTCACCATCCGCTTCAAAAATGGGTCTTTTTCGTTACGTTTCAGCAAAGAATTGCAGGCATCGATTCAGTCCAAAAGGTTATTTTGCGTCAATTCGTGTGGCACCCATACATCGAGCTTCTTCTTGAGACCAGCCTTATGCAAATGATTCCAAACGGTTTTCTGGCTAATCTTCAGTTCCTGGGCAATGGAATAAGTGCTCACATGCCGGTCCGACTCGACGATTTTCATGATTTTATCGACATTTTCGACGATTGGCCTACGAGAGCGTGCCTCATCTTCGACGTCCATATTACCAGAACGGAATCGTTGGGACTACCACTTTGCTGTTGCATTCGATACTGTATTGGGTCCATAAACAGCACAAATTTTTTTGGCCGCCTGCTTCGCCTTTTCACCTTGGTCGTAGTGGTACTGAAGAATGTATCGAATTTTCTCATTTTTTTACCTCCATTTTGGAACGCTGTAACACACAAGTGGCTTCACCAAACACAAAACTGCCAAAGAACTCTTTTTGAAGCGTAATGTCACCTTTAAATCGCCGTATAGTATGACCCGATGCGATGTATACATCGTGAGATATGGCTCACTAAAGACATCTAGCGGAAAACGCTCAGAACTTTTTACTTCACCCAATATATATATATATATATATATATATATATATATATATATAGTCGAACTGATGGAGCTGCAACTGCTATTGGCCCGTTTGTAGATACATTATCTACGTGTACACGCTACAGGATGTGTCTGTGCGCGCGTGTGTGTGTGTATAGATGGCCATACAAATTGACACGGCGCAAGCGCACTATACCACGCACTGGCATGAATGAAACCATCGAGTCCTCGTCGCCTTGGTCGCTCCGTGGTTGTCGTCACATATACTGTTTGCACACACATACACACATTGCGATGTGCATATATATGTATGTGTGTGTATATATATATATACACACATGTACATGAATGTGCATGCAGAACTAAGAGACACACGGAAAAATGGAGAGAAGGAAATGGGCTTGTCGCGAGGCCGGTTTTGCACCGGTGCAAAACTTGTCGAATGCGTACATATATACGATCTTACACTTGTCCTTCATACTACGTGTATGCGTGTATGTTCATTCGGTCTCATCGCTATGTATTCTGCCCTGTATATATATACAGGGTGGACCACGCAACGTGTGCACCTCTTTTACGACCAAAATATGCGTTGCACAAAAAAGTGTTTTATACAAAAGTTACATGGTTTATAATGCTACACTATGTGGTGCATTTATTTTTTTTTATAGGTGGAGGCACTTCAAAGATTTGAAGGTCAACTTTATTTTTTCAAATGGAATGCTATATTTTTTATAGCGTAATATGATAGAGTATCGAATTCTGAGTAAAAAAGTATAGACCTTTATTAGCCCTAGAGCTAATAGCTAACGAGTAATTTCACTTTATTACTTAAACATTTTCTTCACGTAATATCAATCTCTAATAGTATCACTATTAGAAAAATTCATTTTCACTTTTATCTTTCTGATAATAATCACGCACAATCACCGAAGGATACTTTAATACTGGATTACAATCATTGAGAAGATTGTGAATCATGATAAGTGTGTGTGATGTGGTAAACGTGTTCATATTGATAAACACTGTGATGTAAACACTCCCATTCAGAAATTTGTAGTAGATTTGAATCTCCAACTTGATATTACGTGAAGAAAATTTTAAAGTAATAAAGTGAAATTACTCGTTAGCTATTAACCCTAGGGCTAATAAAGGTCTATACTTTTTTACTCAGAATTCGATACTCTGTCATATTACGCTATAAAAAATATAGCATTCCATTTGAAAAAATAAAGTTGACCTTCAAATCTTCGAAGTGCATCCACCTATAAAAAAAATAAATGCACCACATAGTGTAGCCTTATAAACCATGTAACTTTTGTATAAAACATTTTTTTGTGCAACGCATATTTTGGTCGTAAAAGAGGTGCACACGTTGCGTGGTCCACCCTGTATATATATACACACACACGCATGTATACAGCACCGGTCAAAAGTTGTCGATCATTTTGGATGATTGCAAAATTTCCAATCACTTTGGATAATTGTAAAATTATAATATAGTGTAGTTCTTTATTTGCAAGTATACCCTTGCGTGTTTTGACAGAGTTCTT
>OZ010712.1:14071932-14074432 GCA_963932345.1 Ophion ventricosus | reverse complement strand
TATATATATATATATATGTATATATACAGGGTGTGGCGTAAAGAGTAGTCAACCCGTTACCTGTGGTTGGGGGGCATCACGACTGATCAGAAAATCAAAATTTGTGTTTAGTAAAAGTGTCATGATTTTCGAGTTTTTGGCCCTTTTTTAAATTTCATAAATAATTACACTCTTGGTCACTCTTTTCGATGGCATGGTCACAAATAAAGGTATTTTCTCAGTCTATTTTTTGAGAAGTACTCTTTGATAGATGTGCTATCCAATGTAAACTTTTGTTTTTATACCGCTAGCTTATTTTTTTTATTATTCAAAATTTGTATGCAAAAATTAGTTGGACGAAAAAAAAAAACGAAACTGAGCGCCCGTGGTGTAAAAAAATGTATGGCGACCTGTGTGACCAAGTCACAATAAATTAGTCACCATACATTTTTTTTACACCGCGGGCGCTCAAAGTTTCGGTTTTTTTTTTTCGTCAAACAAATTTGGCATAAAAATTTTGAATAATAAAAAAATTAAGCTAGCTAGGTATAAAAACGAAAGTTTACATTGGATAGCACATCTATCAAAGAGTACTTCTCAAAAAACAGACTGAGAAAATACCTTGATTTGTGATCATGCCATCGAAAAGAATGACCAAGTGTGTAATTATTTATGAAATTTAAAAAAGGGGCAAAAACTCGAAAACCATGACACTTTTACTAAACACAAATTTTGATTTTCTGATCAGTCATGATGCCCCCCAACCACAGGTAACGGGTTGACTACTCTTTAAGCCACACCCTGTATATATATATATCGTATGATATAGGGTATTTATCAGCAACGTAATTCGCATAGTCACTAGCTGTGGGCGATTTGAATCGAATTCCCCATCGTTAGCAATGAGTATAACAAATAACTAAACACAATGGTCTTGAAGTTTTCATTGTTGGAACGAAATCTTACTTATATTTTAAATCCCAACGAATTCTGTTTCCTTTATATATTTTTTTCTTTTTTTATATTTTAATTTTCTATTTTTTTTTTATTGTTTTACAAAATTTCTTTATGCAAATTTTAATTCTCGTTATCTGAATAAGCGATTCGAAAGATTTGTTGAGGAATTTTCGTAATCAAGTTTTACCAATAGGAATTCGAGGGATTGTAAAATAATCATTTTCATCGTATTCCAACGATGCAAACTTCAATCTCGTTGAACGGACACACATACATGATAATCCTTATACAGGGTGAATTCTGCTATACTGAAAATGGAATTTTGTTTTTTTTCAAGAATGCCCAATTTTTTTCCGGCGTATACTACGCATAAAAATACGCTGTATTTTTTTTTTTCGAAGAGGACTTGAAAATCCTTCAAAAATGAATTCTTCTCAGTAACAAAATTTCCAAGCAGAGCCTTTAAAAAAATAGGGTGTTGAAGCTTCTATCGTTGTAACGCAACGAAAATTCTTTTTTTTTTGTTTTGTTTTTATTTCCTTATTCTTCTTATTATACGAAATTTTTATTGCGCATCTCGCTTATAGATTTCCGAACAATCTTTTAAAGAAATAGTTCAGGGATTTTCATACCTAAAATTTGCAAAAAGAAACTCGAGCAATTAGAAGAAAAAAAAAGTTCGTTGTATCCTAACGATGCAAACTTCCATGTCGCTAAAAAAAAACGCACGGTCACCTTATAATTGCCACCCTGTACACTCTCATCATTTTATAACGCTTTTTAAATAATTGCTTGACGCCCGATTCGTTTGCTCGCATGTACTTATATCTACTACTAATTTCTTCTCTTCACTGATATTTTTTGACGTTTCCGAAAACTTGTCGGACATCCCCTCTTTCTCTCTGTCTATGCTCTCTCCCTGGATTCTTCCACTTCACAATTCAAACTCCCAATATTGTTTACCAAAAATTGAGAAAGAATCAGCTAATGTTATGCCACCTTGTTTCTTTTTTTTTTTTTTTTTTTTTACCGTGGACGAAGCCAAATTTCTTGCCGATTGTGGCTTCGTCTGTTTTCGTACGGAGAAAGTAGGTGTACATATCGAATTTTCGAAGAGACGCGCGCGTGATACTTGGCCCGCTTTTAAGGGGAATGTATATGTGTATGTACACGTGTATGTGTGTGTGTGTGCGAGCGCGATTAAACGCGTCATAAGGGCGTAATATTGCGAAGATTGATCGATGAGCGGATGTAGCGACGCGCGGGATAGTAGTCTGTCCATTTTATCGTCGCTGCGTCTATATAGCCGGCGGGAGTATCGAAAGGCGCGTGCGCGATCGTGTTCGCATATGATAGGTATGCGCGGGGGTTATAACGCGCGCGTGTGGGTGGACGTGGCGGATGAGTGGGTGGGTGGACGCGCAGGCGCGAGAAGATACGGCCATATGGCGTCCACATTCCATCTCCCCTCTCCTTCGTTCTCTCTCTCTCTCTCATCTCTCTCTCTCTTTCTCTCTGAGGAGCAAGACAGAACTTCCTCGGATACATTGAGCAGTAAGAGACA
>OZ010712.1:14050814-14071732 GCA_963932345.1 Ophion ventricosus | reverse complement strand
TGAGATTTGGCAGCAAAGAAACGAGCTTCCGTTGTGATGCAGAAGAAATCGTCGACTTTTTAAAAAAATAAACAGATAAGAACGCATATATGTACGAATGTTGATTATTTTTAGATACATATTAAATTTCGTCCTATATCGTTAAATGATACAATGGTTATTTGCAATTTTACCAAAAATTTACTTGTATTATTAACGTATTAACTAGTTACACCTAGTTCGCGGCCGGAAAGAGGTATTTTCATGAATTTTTTTTTTTGGAAATGGGTGCAGGTTTCTAACTTTTTGTTTTTTTTTTCATAGTAAAGAGTATCATTTCGAGTATCTTTGACAATTTTTTTATTGGGAAATATTCATAAACGACGGAGATAGAGTAAATTGCACAGACCGCTGTGCAAAAAAGGTCCTTCGCGGTGACCACTCCTGCTCGTGAACAAATCATCTGAAATCAAAAAACCAAATGAATTTAGTTTTTGTACCGTATTATCTAGTCTTTAATCGAAGGATTCAATGAAATAATGATTTTTTAAAAAATGCTCGCTGATCGAAAGTGATCGTCGAAATTTCGGTGAAAAAAACACTCTATTTTCCTTGATATAAAAAAAGTATGCATTGAAAAAAAAAATCCTTCGATTAAGGACTGCTTTTTGATATACAAAAAATGTCTGTGAAATTTGAAGCAGATCGGTTTAGTTGTTTTTGAGATATTTTGGTCACCGATTCTGAAAAAGTCATTCCGAGAAAAACGCGTTTAAAGTTTTACGTCAGGTATATACGTAGATAAAGTACTTACCTGTAAATGCTCATAACTCCCCCAATTGTCAACGGACCGACTTGAAATTTTGAGAGAATATTTTTGAAAGGTTATATTATAAGAATCCGTCGAAAACGAGAAATCGATTTTTTCAAAAATTCCAAGTAGGTGTAACCCCTTAATGTTGTATTTTTAAATATATACACTACCGGCGAAAAGTTTCCGGACAAAAATTCAAAAAAGTTCCGGAACGTTTTTTTATGCCATTTTGCCGATGGTTGACATAAATGAATTTAATAAACGGCATTTTGAAGGGGAGGAATTCACCTCCATTCCGTTTTTTTTACTATTTTTTTAACGACTAGTACCCTTTGTGAAAAACGACCATTTTTCGCCTTTTTTTTGTTCCTTTTCTGGTGGACCCCGTTTACAGACGAAAATTTTTTAATGCATTTCATTGACCGGAATCATAAAGGGGGAAGCTCAAGTTTCAATATTTTTTTTTTTTTAAAGCTCCGTACGATTTTTGTTTCTAAAGATATTTTGATTTTTTTGAAAAAAAAAAAGAGACAATTAAAGTTGAATCGGTATTCGTTGAGTTCGCGAGAATATTTTCAGATTGTTTTGCGAAATTTTTTTTCACGTATTTTCGGTAAAAAATTAGATTTAATTACCGTAACTTGAGAAAAAAAAATGTCGAAAAAAAATCTGAAATATTAGATGGAGTAAAAAGTTCTGAGCGTTTTTTCGCTTTATTTCGACGATGAGATTAACATAGTTAGGATTATCCGATTTAGATCAAATATGCGCCGTTTTGTTCGATAACTTTTGTCCATTTTGAAGGTAATTTCATAATTCCGCGATTGAAGAAGACCTCGTCCCTATTGGTAAAAAACTTGACCAGCTCATTTTCACAAGCCTCTCTTGAGGCCAGTTTTGTACCATCAAGAAAATTTTGCAAATGCTTGCAAAGATGATAATCGCTTGATGCCAGGTCTGGACTATACGGCGGGTGCGATAGAACCTCCCATCCATGCTCTCGGAGCTTCTGGCGCGTCGTTAAAGATGTGTGCGGCCTGGCGTTGTCTTGATGGAACACAACACCCTTCCTATTGGCCGATTCTGGCCGCTTCTGGTCAATCGCCTGCTTCAATCTGGTCAGTTGTTGACAGTAGAGGTCCGAATTGAGTGTTTGGCCCGATGAGAGCAGCTGATAGTGGGTGATTCCCTTCTAATGCCACCAAACACACAGCAAAACCTTCTTGGCCGTTAATCCGGGCTTGGCGATCGTTTGGGCCGGCTCACCGCGATTGGACCACGATCTTTTTCGGCTGTTGTTCTCGTATGTGACCCATTTTTCATCGCCAATTGTCATCCGCTTCAAATATGGGTCGATTTCGTTACGTTTCAGCAAAGAATCGCAGGCATCAATTCGGTCCAAAAGGTTCTTTTGCGTCAATTCGTGTGGCAGCCATACATCGAGCTTCTTCTTGAGATCAGCCTTATGCAAATGGTTCCAAACGGTTTTCTGGCTAATCTTCAGTTCCTGGGCAATGGAATAAGTGCTCACATGCCGGTCCGACACGATGATTTTCATGATTTTATCGACATTTTCGACGATTGGCCTACCAGAGCGTGCCTCATCTTCGACGTCCATATTACCAGAACGGAATCGTTGGAACCACCGCTTTGCTGTTGCATTCGATACTGTATTGTGTCCATAAACAGCACAAATTTTTTTGGCCGCCTGCTCCGCCTTTTCACCTTGGTCCGACTGGTACTGAAGAATGTATCGAATTTTCTCTTTTTTTACCTCCATTTTGGAACGCTGTAACACACGACTGGCTTCACCAAATACAAAACTGTCAAAGAACTTTTTTTGAAGCATAATGTCACATTTAAATCGCCGTACAGTATGACCCGATGCGATGTATACATCGTGAGATATGGCTCACTAAAGACATCTAGCGGAAAACGCTCGGAACTTTTCACTTCACCCAATAATTCTATTGCGTTAAAAATGTAAAAAATAACATTTTTCCTTTCTTGAAAATTATATAAATTAAATAAATAAATAAATATATAATTAAATAATATGAATTAAATTATATTATAATTAATAAAATATATTAAACAAATACATTAAATTAAATTAAAATAAGGAAATAAAAAAAAATTATTGGGATGACGGTGGATTCTCTTGTTTGTAGTAAGGAGAAACGATATTCGCGTATATTCGCCGTGCGCGTGTATATTGTATCCCCTCGGTACGTAAAAAGATTTATCCGCTCCTCCTCCTCCTCCTCCTTTTTCCCCGTCTCTTCTTCTCGTCCTTCCTATAAGTTCCGCCATCTTTGAGCCCCTTACTCGCTCTTCGTACCCTCCTGCCTCTCCCAGCTCGCCGCTCCTGCCACGCCGCCGTCGCTTTCTTCGTCTCTTGTTCGTCCGGTCCTGGAGATGGTGCTTCGCGTTCTTTGCAGGCATGTAGCGGCGCATAAAGCCGTCTCTCTCTTTATCACTCTACTCTTACACACACACACACACACACCCATACAACACACACACGCTCCAAGCGCCCAGTTCGTCGAAGTAAATACGTGAGCGAAGCGCCCGGCTGTTTCTCATTCACGTTCAGAAGAGGACGAGTCTCTTGACTGGTTGGCGGCGGTGTGGTTGTGTGTTGTGTTGTGTGCGCGGCGCGGGGCCCGTCCGTCCGTCCGCCGCGCGAAGGTGCGCGTAACTGCGGTAGCCGAGCTCGCAACACCGCGCGAACCGAGCAGCACCAACAGGTCGCCGCCGCTGGCCGGACGAGAATCACGCTGTCACACACACTCAACCGGGGCAAACACTGAGTCCTCGGCAAGAGCCGCTTGACCATTGTATGTGTATAGATGCGCAAACGTGATGCGCATACACACACACACACGCACACACACACGTGTGTGTGTGTCTGTGTGTGCGAACGGTGCACTCTCGGTCAGCGCCTCCTCTCGGCTTCTCGCTCTACCTTCCTCTACTTCTCTCAGTACTGTATGCGCGCGCGCGCGCGCGTACGACTCTGTGTATCTCTTCGGAAGAAAGATTCGAGCGAACGGGTGAGAGGAAGAGAGAGAGAGAGGAGAGTGAGAGAGCCACGTAAACTCGGTAGGGCTCTTCACGTATGGGGGATAGAGTCGCGAGATAAAATGAGAACGAGAGGAAGGACCGTGAAGATTTCTTCAGTTCTTTTTTTTTTTTTTTAATTTTCTTCGCTCTTTTTCTCATTTCTCGGTTCTTCTTCAACTACGTTTCTTTACGTTTTGTACTATTTATACGACTCTTCATCCTCGTGGGTCATTTCATTTCCATCTTGTTCCCTCTCTTGATCTCTCTCTCTCTTTCTCTCTCTCTCTCTCTCCCTCTCACTCTCTCTCTCTCTCCCTCTTTCTCTCCCTGTTACTCTCGCGGCCAGTGGCCAGCTGAACTTAGTGATATGTATATATATATATATCGCTGCTTCTCCAGCCAGACTGCTACTGGTCGAACCGTAAAACAGCGGGGCTTCTTCCGCAGGGTGCGCTTTCCAGACAGAAAGAGGAACAAAACGTTCTCCTTCGATGCTTGGATTGGCGCGATTTTTTAAAAATATTTTTATTTTACGTCACACGATTTTCGTGTGTGTGTGTGTGTCGGTGGTTAAATTTATGAATTCTCACTTTTGTTTATTTCCTTGATAATTCTCGTTTTTTTTTTCTTCTCATCTACGAGTGTCCTTGGTCCTTGGATGCATATTATTGCAACGAAGGAACAGTGTGCTTCGAGAAAAAGAGCGCGTGAGAGAAAGAGAGAGAGAGAGAGAGAGAGAGAGAGAGAGGGAGGGAGGGAGAGGTTATTTTACAAGCGGCGAAGGAGTCGCAAAAAAAACGTCTCTCTCGTCGCGAGCATGGCGTTTCTTCGTGGCCCCACGCGACGGTTCTTCTTCCAGATGTCATTTTTCGACGTGTGGGCGTGGGTGTGTGTGAGCGTAGGCAATCCCTTCGCGCATACACTCGACGACTACAAGAACCTCGTGCACATTTTTTTTCGTGTAAATGAACTTTTCAGTGTATTTATAACAGCGAACAATTTTGTAATTGAGATATACGAAATTTGCGAGCGGAGACAATTTACATACAGTAGAGCGTCGATTATCCGAACGTCAGTTATTCGAAACGTCAATTATCAGAATGGTGATTTGGTTTATCCGAAACGTCAATTATCCGAATGATGATTCGGGTTATCCAAAATATCAATTATTCAAACAATTATTTTGTTCATCCGAATTTTCAGTTATTCGAACGATTACGCCCTATATATTACGGCAATGGAGTGGTACAAAACGCAGCCTGAATGTTGTTCAATGCAATGTTCTTTTAAAACAATTGCGAGATTTGGCAGCAAAGAAACGGGCTTCCGTTGTGAAGCAGAAGAAAATCGTCGACTTTTTCAAAAATAAATATATATGAACTCAATGATGTACGAATGTTTAATATTTTTTAATACATATCCAACTTCATTCTATATTATTAAATAATACAATGGTTATTTGCAATTCAGCAAAAATTGTACTTGTATCATTAACATATTAATCTACATTGTATTTTTAAATATTGGGTCAAGTAAAAAGTTCTCAGCGTTTTCCGCTAGATGTCTTTAGTGAGCCATATCTCACGATGTATACATCGCATCGGGTCATACTATATTAGTATTTAAAGGTGACATTACGCTTCAAAAAAAGTTCTTTGACAGTTTTGTGTTTGGTGAAGCCAGTTGTGTATAACAGCGTTCCAAAATGAAGGTAAAAAAAGAGAAAAATCGATACATTCTTCAGTACCACTACGACCAAGGTGAGAAGGCGGAGCAGGCGGCCAAAAAAATTTCTGCTGTTTATGGACCCAATACAGTATCGAATGCAACAGTAAAGCGCTGTGTCCAACGATTCCGTTCTGGTAATATGGGCGTCGAAGATGAGGCACGCTCTGGTATAAGCGAATCGTCGAAAATGTCGATAAAATCATGGAAATCGTGGAGTCGGACCGGCATGTGAGCACTTATTCCATTGCCCAGGAACCGAAGATTAGCCAGAAAACCGTTTGAAAGCATTTGCATAAGGCTGGTCTCAAGAAGAAGCTCGATTTATGGTTGTCACACAAATTGACGCAAAAGAACCTTTTGGACCGAATTGATGCCTGCGATTCTTTGCTGAAACGTAACGAAATCGACCCATCTTTGAAGCGGATGGTGACTGGCGATGGAAAATGGGTCACATACGAGAACAACAGCTGAAAAAGATCGTTGTCCAATCGCGGTGAGCCGGCCCAAACGATCGCCAAGCCCGGATTAACGGCCAAGAAGGTTTTGCTGTGTGTTTGGTGAGATTGGAAGGGAATCATCCACTATGAGCTGCTCCCATCGGGCCAAACACTCAATTCGAACCTCTACTGTCAACAACTGACCAGATTGAAGCTGGCGATCGACCAGAAGCGGCCAGAATTGGCCAATAGGAAGGGTGTTGTGTTCCATCAAGACACCGCCAGGCCGCACACATCTTTAACGACGCGCCAAAAGCTCCGAGAGCTTGGATGGGGATTTCCATCGCATCCGCCGTATAGTTCAGACCTGGCACCAAGCGAAAATGAGCTGGTCAAGTTTTTTACCAATAGGGACGAGGACTTCTTCAATCGCGGAGTTATGAAATTGCCTTCAAAATGGACAAAAGTTATCGAACAAAACGGCGCATATTTGATCTAAATCGGATAATCCTATGTTAATTTCATCGTCGAAATAAAGCGGAAAAACGCTCAGAACTTTTTACTTCATCTAATATATATATTTCATCATATTGAAAGAATCAACGTTTATTTTTTCGCCCACGAAATATTGCTGTTCGGTTATTCGAATTTTCGATTATCCGAAAGTCGCCCGGTCCCCATTGATTCGAATAATCGACGCTCTACTGTACATCAAATTATCACTGAAATAATTTCATCCAGTTAAACTTGGTAGGCAGATTGGCCTATCTAGTAGGCCTGCATTGGCAATGCGGGGCAAGACGCACGAAATTTAAAAAAAAATGATTTTTTCAAGCATCTAAAGTGGTTGCCCACCTCAACTCTCAAAGTACACCGCCGAAGCCAAGCACCGACCGCCCATCGATCAGCGTCCATTTACATACATACATATACGTACATGCACATATTACATACGTATATTTAGACACATCCGTAATGTAATAATAACATACCGGATCTGGAATACGAGAAACTCGCGCCGATCGCTCGACCCGAGATGCGTAAAGCGCGTGTGGATTATTATGCGGTTGATTCGCTCGTTCGTCGCGTCTCCGGCCAACGGATATAACGCGCCGAGCTTAAGCACACATTTGCCGAGCACACTTGCGCCGTGGCCCTCCTGCTTCCCATTCGTCTCTTGTCGCCCCTATACTTCTTCCGCGTGTGACTGAGAGAGACAGAAAACGTGAACAAGACGGACAAAAAGAGAGAGAGAGAGAGAGAGAGAGAGAGAGAGAGAGAGAGAAGCGATGCGGCGAGAAAAGGATACTGCACGACAATAAGGTTACAGAGTAAGGAATTGCATCTCGTCGTGTCCCGGTCTTGCGCTAGCGCGCGCACATTTTCAGCGTCTACCCAGATAGACAGTCATGATTATCACGGCGTGCATACTATTGATGAAGCAAATTTTACAGCATATTGACTACATGCTGTGATGCAAAGCCATGAGCTCATTTAGTATCATGCATTTACAAAACATTTTGATCTTAATATGTCATTTACAAATGCATCGTGCGTTTAGAGCACGTCGAACTCATATCGCTGTGCTCAAGTGTCCGCAATTAACATCCGCAAATTTTACGTCATATTGAAGTCATGTGTAGACATTTTGGTGTGTATTCACTATGGTAACATCGATTGTTCTCATGAATTGTACTTAACATGAACGCAATTTCGTTTACGTTGGTGAATACATTTCATGAGCTCATTCAGTACCTTGGATTTGAGATACATCGTGACTTAAATTTGTCGTTTCGAAATGCATCATCCATTGACTACAAGATGAACTCATAAGAGAGCAAATTTGAATTCTGCAATGAATATTTGCAGATTGACGTCATATGGTAGTCATCCAATATTTTTTGTTGGTGTATTCACTGGGTTAGCACTGGTAGTAGACATGCCATGCAAGCAATATGACGGCGATATGCATATTTCTCAGTGATACACCCCATGAGCGCCATATGCCGGCAAAATGTATGTTTTTCAGTGATACATTCTATGACGGCGATATGCATGTTCTCAGTGATACATTCAATCAGCACAATATGACGGCAATATGCATATTTCTCCGTGACACATCCCATGAGCGCAATATGACGGCGATATGCGTGTTTCTCAGTGATACATTGTATGACGGCGATATGCATGTTTCTCAGTGATACATTCGATGAGCGCAATATGACGGCGATATGCATGTTTCTCAGTGATACGTTCGATGAGCGCAATATGACGACGATATGCATGTTTTTCAGTAATACTTCCTATGAGCGCCATACCACGGCGATAGTAAGTACTATATAATGAAATAAAATTTCAATAAAAATTAATTTCTAAGAATTTGTTATTTTTTTTTATTCAAATGGATGTATTATACCTTCTTTAAAAATTGAACATTTTTTCATAATTCCTTTTAATTTATCTGGATGTCTTTCTTACATCACAAAAATATTTAGTAAGGACAACAAGGTATTCATTTTATATGATATACGAAATAATAACTGCAGTCATTCGTTTTTTTTTATCATTATCAAAAGCCTTGAAGTCGTAAAATTATAATAAGAATACGTAAAAACGTGTCAGTTATTTTTACTGTCTAAATGGGCAAAAAAAATCTGTAGTCAAAAAAAATTCTCGTTGCATTGCAACAATGCAAACTTCAACGTTTGCCCACTTATTGACATTTTTTTAAATGATAGAAGTAACCAACGAAAAAAAGGAAATTTACACAAGTGATAGGATGGTTAGTTAGGTAGCGCGCTCAACTCTAGAATTAGAAGACGTAGGTTCGAAACCGAGGCTAGGCAAAAACTCTAATGAGGCAGAACACGTTTTAATCCAATTATCACATATGTAGCAATATAAGTAAAGCGCATGGAAACGAAAAATTACTACCAGAAATTTTTTTTTATTCATAATTTGTAGACTTATTAATTTTTTTCATTTCATGCACAGATCCGACATGCAGCCTGTACAGTATCGTAGTACGGGTTACGCCCTCTAGCGTCCATATAAGCACAACAATTGTATCATGTCATGACGACAATATCAGCTTCATATGAGCACTACAATTTTTTCCCGCTGTGACACTCATATGAGCTCCATATGAACACAACATTTACGTCACTCTGTGACACCAATATGAACCCCATATGCACTCCGTTATTGTTGGATATTCTCGAGCCGATTTTGCTAGTGCTGATGAATTCACTGCATGCATACTCGCGTGAGAACAACTTTGCTTCAATTGGATGTGTCATTATGAATCGTTATGTGATGCAAATATGACTTGAAGGTGAGCACTCATAAGCGACACATAGCTGTGTTAATTTCTATGCCTCATAGATAATGCCCATATGATGCCAATATGAGCTAAATGTGTCTATCTGAGTATTCATTTTCATGGAGATGTATAATTAATTGCGGGAGAAGGAAAACCTCGTCTCGTGTGCGGCGGCGCGACCAGCGCCGAGCGGGGCTCCTCATAGCTCTCGACGCTTCCGAGCCTCTGGACACTATATGCTCGCCGGTCGTGTTTACGTCTCTGGCTCGCCGGCGTGCGCCCTCGTACAGTCATTGCTGCTTTTATATATACGTATATATTGGGAGTACAAATAAGTCTCCGCCGTTTGACAAAAGATGGCCCCACTGGGAGGTTATGATTGAAATTGTCAGATTTAAAACGTCATATCGTAAGGTTGGACATCTGGCAAGACCATAACCTTGAAATATTAGCGATTTTGTATCAGCATCACATAATTTTTTGCGTGCGAAAATGTCGAGTTTTGAGCCGAATAAGCGTCATTTGCGGGAACTTTTGATTTACTTCTTTAATTTGAAGAAATCTGCAGGTGAGGCGCATCGATTGCTTGTAGAAGCATATGGTGAGGCTGCTTTAAGTGAGAGAAGTTGTCGTGAGTGGTTTCAAAAGTTTAAGAACGATGAGTTTGACGTCAAAGATAAAGAACGTAGCGGAAGGCCGAAAGTGTACGAAGACGCGGAATTGGAAGCATTATTGGAGGGAGATTCGTGCCAAACGCAAGAAGAACTTGCACTTACATTAGGAGTGATTCAACAAGCAATTTCACATCGTTTAAAATCGTTGGGAATGATTGAAAAGCAAGGAAATTGGGTTCCATATGAACTGAAGCTGAGAAACGTTGAACGCCGATTTTGCACATGTGAAGTGCTGCTTGCCAGGCATAAGCGAAAGGATTTTTTGCATCGTATAGTCACTGCTGATGAAAAATGGATCCACTACGATAACCCAAAGAAGAGGAAATCATGGGGACCACCTGGCCATGCTTCAACATCAACAGCCAAGCCGAATATTCATGGAAAAAAACTCATGTTGTGTATTTGGTGAGATCAGCTTGGCGTCGTGTATTATGAGTTGCTCAAACCGAACGAAACCATTACTGGGGCTCTCTACCGAACGCAATTGATGAGATTGAGCCGAGCACTCAAGGAAAAACGCGCTCGCTCCTACTCGGGACACGACAAAATTATTCTCCTGCATGATAATACTCGTCCACATGTTGCGGCGCCGGTCAAAACCTACTTGGAAACACTCAATTGGGAAGTTTTACCCCACCCGCCGTACACGGAGAGAATTAAAAAGTAATTTTTTTCGTGAATTTCACGGTAAAAATTACCGTGATGTATTTCAATGTGGTGACAAGTGAGAAAAGCATAATAATTCGTATGCGACAAGTTTTTTTTAACTCACGTTACAGAAAATTTCAAATACGTAGCTAAAATTTTACTATACAAGAAGGGTAGCGCGCACGATAATTTTTACCGAGAGCACAATACATTTTCCTATAATACTCATTAAATTTTATAATATATCTTAAAATAACTGTTATACAGACGATTCTTTTTTATAGACATTTTTGAAAAGCATAAAATAATAAAATGCACAGTAAAATTTCGCTGATATTATATATTTTTTAAATTTAAGTTTTGCGTATTTTGTTACACATCAAAAGTTACTAGAAAATCTGGTAAAATTTTCTATCTGAAGAAGAAATTTTATTTTATTTTCGTGAAAATCTGTGTTTTACTCAGTAATAATAAGCGAAGTTTCAGGGTTTTCATCTGGTTACCGTTACTGCACGGTAATTTTTAACATTTAATTCTCTCCGTGTATTCACCAGACATTGCTCCCTCTGACTATCATTTATTTCGATCGATGGCGCACGGTCTGTCTGAGCAGCACTTTGCATCATATGAAGATACCAAAAATTGGGTCGATTTGTGGATAGCCTCAAAAGATGAAGCGTTCTTCCGACGCGGTATCCATATGCTGCCAGAAAGATGGCAAAAAGTAGTGGCTAGCGATGGACAATACTTTGAATAAAACGTAGTGCCGTTCTTTTCAATAAATGCCCAATTTTTTAATAAAAAAACGGCGGAGACTTATTTGTACTCCCAATATAGATATATATATATATATATATAATTCCTATCCGCGCGGAGCCGACGTTTTCGCAACGCGCTGTATAACCCTTCCTCTTATTTCTTGGCAGCAGAGACCAGGGATCTCTGGCAAGCACGCTACGCTCACGATTTTCTGCCTGTCGCGTATAGGTGCGTATGTGTGCGTGTGCGGGTGTGTGCGCACGCGTACGTATACGTACGGCAATGCTTCTTGGCCTCTCTCTCTCTCTCTCTCTCTCTTTCTCTCTTTCTTTCTCTCTCTTTCTCTCTCTTTCTCTCTCTTTCTTTCTTTTTCTCTCCCTTTCTCTCTCTCGCTCGCGCGCGTCGACAACACGGGAGCAGTGGCGAGACTTCTGCGCTACGCGCCACGGCCAATATAATTCGTAAATCCTCTTCGGAGAGCGCGACGTTTGCCCCGACGAAAATCGCGACCAGGTTTCGCGGGAGCATAACGAGAAGAATGCCGGTGTGCGGGGGGCTTGGGCGTTGTGTGTGTCGCACGTCACTAATCTTTGTTATGTGGCATACGTGTGTGTATGTGCGCGCGCTTGTGTGTGTGTGTGAGTATAAGGGGTGAAAATTGTGAAGTAGCCATGTGTTTTTGTAAGGTCTTGTGCGTAGATTTCGCAACGAAGAGAAATATGATTTTTAATCGTTTTTCAACTTTTCTGCTAAAAAATATATATATAGCGTATTTTTGTCATGAGTAGTATTTGCCAGCAAAAAATTGTGCATTCTGAAAGAAAAATCACCGTTCCATTTTGAGTGCAGCAGGATGAAGATAATTAAATTCCGAATACGAAGCTCTACTTACAAACTTTTTTTGTGCGTCCCGTTATGGAGAAAAAAAAAAATGACAAAAATGCATCTTGAAATGGATTAATGGACTTTAATTTCATTTGAAGATAATTTTTTTAGAAGCCCTTTCGTATTCGGAATTCCAATGTCTTCATTCTGCTGAACTCGAAATGGAAAGAAAAATCACATTTCCATTTTGAGTGCAGCAGAATGAAGATAGTTAAATTCCGAATACGAAGCTCTACTTACAAACTTTTTTTGTGCGCCTCGTTATGGAGAAAAAAAATGTCAAAAATGCATCTTTAAATGGATTAATGGACTTTAATTTCATTTGAAGATAATTTTTTTAGAAGCCCTTTCGTATTCGGAATTCCAATGTCTTCATTCTGCTGAACTCGAAATGGAAAGAAAAATCATATTTCCATTTTGAGTGCAGCAGAATGAAGATAGTTAAATTCCGAATACGAAGCTCTACTTACAAACTTTTTTGTGCATCCTGTTATGGAGAAAAAAATGTCAAAAATGCATCTTGAAATGGATTAATGGACTTTAATTTCATTTGAAGATAATTTTTATAGAAGCCCTTTCGTATTCGGAATTTGAATGTCTTCATTCTGCTGAATTCGAAATGGAAAGAAAAATCACATTTCCATTTTAAGTGCAGCAGAATGAAGATATTTAAATTCCGAATACGAAGCTCTACTTACAAACCTTTTAATGTTCACCCCGTTGTGGAGAAAAAAAAATGTCAAAAATGCATCTTCAAATGGATTAATGGACTTTAATTTCATTTGAAGATAATTTTTATAGAAGCCCTTTCGTATTCGGAATTTGAATGTCTTCATTCTGCTGAATTCGAAATGGAAAGAAAAATCACATTTCCATTTTGAGTGCAGTAGAATGAAGATAGTTAAATTCCGAATACGAAGCTCTATTTACAAACCTTTTTTTGTTCACCCCCCGTTGTGGAGAAAAAAATGTCAAAAATGCATCGTGAAACGGATGCATCTTGAAATGGACTTTAATTTCATTTGATGATAATTTTTTTAGAAGCTTTTTCGTATTCGGAATTCCAATGCCTTCATTCTGCTGAACTCGAAATGGAATTTTGATGTCTTTTTTCCAGAATGTTTTTTTTTCTAGCAAATACTACTCATTACAAAAATACGCAATTTTTTTATTTCCAACCGAACTTGAAATAGTATTAAATATCATATTGCTTTCGGACACCAAATCTCTCGCCCAGGCTCTTAAGAAACACATGGCCACCTTGTAATTGTCACCCTATATACATATATATATATACATATATGAGGGATTCTCCGTCAATTCAGCCACTTTTTTTTCGACCATCTCAGATCTGCCCCATAATTGGTTATATCAAAGTACTACTAAAAGGAATTCTATGTGAATTTTTTCAGATTTTTTAATTCAACATTTTAGAAAATGCCGTTTTTTTTTCCAAATGAACATATCTCGGAAACTTGAAGTAACCGAAAGAAATGTCTGTACATAAAAGTTGTAGTTTTGTGTTAGCTTTCGAGCGGACGACTTGAAATAATTTTTACGTTCCGGTAACGCTGATTTTTTTACCAAAAAAGGGGGAAATTTTTTTTTTATTCAAAAACGGTCATTATTTTTTTGGCTGAAAAAATTAACAGAGTCTTCCAGCATGTCTGACGATATCGCAAAAAAATCGCCAGAGTGGCACGGATCGAGGATCTAGGGTAAAAAAAATGAAACCACACAAATTAATTTTTTTATACCGGAACCTCGATCCGTGCCACTCTGGCGACTTTTTGCGATATCGTCAGACATACTGGAAGACTCTGTAATTTTTTCAGCCAAAAAAAATGGCCGTTTTTTAATAAAAAAAATAATTTCCCCCTTTTTTGGTAAAAAATCAGCGTTACCGGAACGTAAAAATTATTTCAAATATTTCGCTCGAAAGCTAACACGAAACTACAACTTTTATGTGCAGACATTTTTTTTCAGTTACTTCAAGTTTCCGAGATATATCCATTTGGAAAAAAACGGCATTTTCTAAAATGTTCAATTAAAAAATCTGAAAAAATTCACATAGAATGCCTTTTGGTAGTACTTTGATATCATCAATTATGGGGCAGATCTGAGATGGTCGAAAAAAAAGTGGCTGAATTGACGGAGAATCCCTCATATATGTATACAGGGTGAGGCACATAAAGTGTTACAGAGCAATAGCACTCAAACTATTGATCATATCCAAAAATGTTTCAGACAAAAGTTTCAGTGTTCGAGAAGGCCGTCATACTGGACCACCCTATTTTTTTTATCCGTGGAGGCGCTGAAGCTACGTCAAGGTCAACTCCACTTTTTTAAATGGAACCATGTATTTTTTTTTTCGATGACATTATTACCGATTTTAAGACGAATTCAGCGACCTACAACACAAGGTCATTCTAGTCACGCAAAGTATGAAAATAGTCGAAAAATCGAAAAATATCGGAATAATCACTTTCAAAGGATCCACTAACCTTGGTTTGGGTCTACCTACAGAAGATGCTCGAAGTGATGACCCTCGACTTGTAAACACTTGTTTGATCGCTGCAATAATTTTTGCACACTCACGCACGTATGTGCGTGAGTGTGCACTGTGAAAAAGAAATGTGTTATTTCAATACATTTGAGGCGTAGAATTATGTCGCATATTTTGACACGTTTGATCCCGCCTCGTTCCAACGAACGAACTGCATGCGTGTTGGTTCAAGGCATCACAGCTCGTCTACTGAACACATTTAGTTTAATTATTATATTTAATCGATCTCGATAATTATTATGCCCCAAATTCTTCAGTCAAGCAATTTATACTGATTTGCCGCTATAATAGCAAAGTTTTGGGGAAATCGCTACTAGGGAATCTACAACTATACCCGTTAAAGGCCCTTGCTTGGTCTCCGTACTTAGACCATAGTTTTAAGACAGGCAACCACTTTAGGAGACCGAAAATTAGATTATTGTTTGGTTTTTTTTTATTGTGAAAAAAAAACGGATTTTTCCGCAACTCTGACAATAATTTATTCATATTTTCATACATCTCTGGTAATGCTTTCAAGTTATTTCATGCATTAATTAAGGTGTGATCCGCTGTGTCCCTTGGCGTGTTCTCATCGTCGTTGTCGATTTGCGGGAATTGTGCAGCTCGGCATACGCATGTGAAATAGTCCAACAAATTTTTATACATTCTTGAGATGGCTTTTAAGAACATGAACCTAAATTTTGAAAAAAAAAATCGAGAATTGAATTTTGCAACGTGTTTGAAAAAAAATGATCGATTTTTAGCATTTTTTTCCCGGCATTTTGCAATAATAAATATGTTTTGAACAATCTAATCTTTCCAACTTTAGGTTCATGTTTCAATAAATTATATTATGTAAACGTGTTCCAAATTTGAAGATGATCCATCAATTAGTTTCTGAGTTATGATAGCCGCAAATTGTAAAAATGTCGTTTCGAGAAAAACACGTTTAAAGTTTCACAAACGAAAAACTCAAAGTCAAATGTGTTTAATCAAATGTTAAAGTGTCTTACCGCTTAATCAGCGATTCCAGCACCATACAGCAGTCCTTCCTCTCCCTTATGCAACTCATTTGACGCTTGGTTTTCCTCTTTACGAGCTTTTCGAGCTTCTTTTGTCTCTAAAAGACTTTTTCTATTTTTCCGAGCCACGCGCATCTGATCCATTTGCTCGGCATATCCGTAGCTCTGCCTGCCAACTACTATTTGTAGTTCATTCATAACCACGAGTAGGGCTGAATTTCCTTCATTGAATAAAATAGCAGCAAGAAATACCGCTACCTCGATTATTTTGTACCCAGAATGGAAATGTTTTGGAGATAATCGCCAAACGGTCGAGTTTGGGTTTGTTTGGGTTATGAAAACCCAAATTTGGATTATGAAAACCCACACAAACTACCTAACTGAGCGCTCGTGAATACTTGAGCGCGCTTGGGAGTCGAGCGGGAGAGTCTTTATCATTTACATACATACCGTTAGAAGGAATCCGAATATCGTTTTCGAAATTTTCAGGGTGTATTCTATTTTGCTAACGTTTTATGATATAAAAAAACTTTAGATGCTTCGAAAAAATTTTCGAAGCATCTAAAGTGGTTGCCCGCCTTAATCAACCTGCCTACTCTACCATTCCCTAATAGGGGCCTGGTCCGGCTCATTTACGGAAAACCCTACTATGGAATTCACAACCAATGCCTTGAAGGCCCCGAATTGTATTAGGGATGCCCTGCCAATTTTCCGCACGGGATGTTTGCTTTTTTTCACATTCATAGAACGTTCACAAAACTGACCGCCAATTGGGGGGGGGGGGGGGGGGGCGTTTTCTTCGCACCGTTGTGAACAAACGTACAAAAGCACACGATAATTTTTTTTTTTCCAATTTGTACATGTTCTTGAAGGATCGATAAAGATGTGTAAATCAAATCCAGAAAGGAAACTGAAGCAGCTTAACAGTTTTTCCATTCTAAAAATCACCTGCAAAACGGCGCCGTAGACAACGATACAGCCTTAACTATTTGTCTGGATCGGAGAAAGAAATGATTATTCATAGAAAAACAATTAACTTCCTCTTTAACCTCTTCTTTTTTTTTCATTCAACGAGAAATAATAAAATTTCGCGGGTAAAGTGGTAAAGTACGAAATTTCAGCGTTCAATTGTGCCCAGCATGAATTAATTACGCCGAATCTAAAATATTGTCGCGATAAATCATACGATTTTTATATATAATTTCGTCGAATATTCAAATCTGATGGAACTCTGAAACATATGTATATATATTTTTTTTTTCGAAGTTTTACGGAGCCACCTGGAGCACCTACGACAATGTTTGTGGCTCATATTTACATAGAGACGACGATAAAGCGTCGTAAGGCCGAGAGAATTCCGATAAGGATTTACTACACGTCGATCAACTTTTTTTCAACATCGATGCGGGCTTCGCCGATATATTGGAGATATATATGTAACTGAACACACACGCATATATATATATATATATATATATATATATATATATATATATATATATATATAAACACGCGTATACTATATGACATATTAAGCGTTGACGTTCTTGAACACGTGGTTCGAGTCTTCTCACAAGGCCGAATTTACGCCATCGATTCTTGGGTCGTAGTGTTGCTCCTTCGTGCTCACGTAACAAAAAGTAACTATCTCTCTCTCTTTTTCTCCCCCTCTCTCTCTCTCTCTCTCTCTCTCTCCCCCCCCCCCTTCCTCTCTCTCTCTCTCTCTCTCTCTCTCTCTCTCTATCCCTCTCTCGCTCTATCTCACTGCAAGTAAACGGCTAGGACGAAACATTTTTCGTCCCGTATATGCCCAGATAGACACATTTAGCTCATATTGGCATCATATGGGCATTATCTATGATGCATAGAAATTAACACAGCTATGTGTCGCTTATGAGTGCTCAACTTCAGGTCATATTTGCATCCTATGACGATTCATGATAATACATCCAATTGAAGCAAAGTTGCTCTCACGCGAGTATGCATACAATGAATTCATCAGCACTATCAAAATCGGATCACGAATATCCAACAATAAGGGAGTGCATATGGGGTTCATATTGGTGTCACAGGATGACGTAAATGTTGTATTCATATGGAGCTCATATGAGCGTCACGGCGTGAAGAACTTTTAGTGCTCATATGGAGCTCATATAGGTGTCACGGCGTGACGCGACTACTTTGTGCTTATTTGGAGCTCATATGGGTGTCACGGCGTGAAAAAATTATAGTGCTCATATGGAGCTCATATTGGCGTCATGACATGATACAATTGTTGTGCTTATATGGACGCTAGAGGGCGTAACCCGTACTACGACACTGTACAGGCGGTCGGATCTGTGCCTGAAATAAAAAAATTAATAAGTCTACAAATTATGAGTAAAAAAAAATGCTGGTAGTATTTTTCGTTTCCATATGCTTTACTTATATTGCTGCATATAGGATAATTGGATTAAAACGTGTTCTCTTGCCTCACTAAAGTTTTTGTCTAGCCTCGGTTTCGAACCTACGTCTTCTAATTCTAGAGCTAAGCGCGCTACCTACCCAACCATCCTATCACTTGTGTAAATTTCCTATTTTTCGTTCTTTACTTTTATCATTTAAAAAAATGTCAATAAGTGGGAAAACATTGAAGTTTGCATTGTTGCAATGCAACGAAAATTAAATCTTTTTGACTACTGAATTTTTTTTGCCCATTTAGGCAGTAAAAATAACACACGTTTTTACGTATTCTTTCTTTAGTTTTACGACTTCAAGGCATTTGATGATGATAAAAATAAACGAATAACTTAATTTATTATTACATGTATCATATAAAATGAATACCTTGTTGTCCTTGCTAAATATTTTAGTGATGTAAGAAAGCCATCCAGATGCATTAAAAGGAATGATGCAAAAATGTTCAATTTTTGAAGAAGGTACGATACATCCATTTGAATAAAAAAAAACACCAAATTCTTAGAAATTAATTGTTATTGAAATTTTATTTCATTATATCGTACTTACTACCGCCGTTGTATAGCGCACATAGCAAGTATTACTGAAAAAACATGCATATCGCCGTCATATTGCGCTCATCGAATGTATCACTGAGAAACATGCATATCGCCGTCATATTGCGCTCATCGAATGTATCACTGAGAAACATGCATATCGCCGTCATACAATGTATCACTGAGAAACACGCATAACGCCGTCATATTGCGCTCATGGGATGTGTCACGGAGAAATATGCATATTGCCGTCATATTGTGCTGATCGAATGTATCACTGAGAACATGCATATCGCCGTCATAGAATGTATCACTGAGAAACATGCATTTTACCGGAATATTGCGCTCATGGGGTGTATCACTGAGAAATATGCATATCGCCGTCATATTGCTTGCATGGCATGTCTACTACCAGTGCTAACCCAGTGAATACACCAACGAAAATCATTGGATCACTACCATATGACGTCTATCTGCAAATATTCATTGCAGAATTTAAATTTGTCCTCTTATGCGTTCATCTTGTAGTCAATGGATGATGCATTTCGAAACGACAAATTTAAGTCACGATGTATCTCAAATCCAAGGTACTGAATGAGCTCATGAAATGTATTCACCAACGTAAACCAAATTGCGTTCATGTAGAGTACAATTCATGAGAACAATTGATGTTACCATAGTGAGTACACACCAAAATGTCTACAGATGACTTCAATATGACGTAAAATTTGCGGATATTAATTGCGGACACTTGAGCACAGCGATATGAGTTCGACGTGCTCTAAACGCACGATGCATTTATATACGACATATTAAGATCAAAATGTTTTGTAAATGCATGATACTAAATGAGTTCATGGCTTTGCATCACAACATGTAGCCAATATGCTGTAAAATTTGCTTCATCAATTGTATGCACGCTGTGATAATCATGACTGTCTATCTGGGTGGTTGTCGTCATCTACAAGAAAAACTTCATTCATAGCTATAATCGGCCGAAAGATCGTGGCCTTAATTTAGTTTTTCCTTAATGAAACGAGACGCAGGCTCAGAGCTTCGAGTCGTGAGGACCTTACATCTCTTACACGTGAATACTTTTTTTTTCCCCTACAAGCGCGTTCTTTTTCGCGTCAAATTTGGCTCTAACCACTATTTACTCTCTCTGTCTCTGTAAAAATGTATAGCCTCGCGAATTCCAACTCGTACCACATACCGATAACGAAATCAATTACAATTCGTATTTGTTCAGCGCGAAATCACGTGTGTATTCGCGAGAAAGAGAAAGAGAGAGAGTGAGAGAGGGCGAGAGAGGGAGGGAGGGGGGGGAGAAAAAATCGGCCACGGTCATATTGACTCGTGGTAAACTCTTGTGACGATAGAAAGAGAACAAAGAGAGAGAGAGAGAGAGAGAGAGAAATAAGCGAAAGAAAGACGCGCGTTGAACATCGAATTTGGCCGAAGCACGCGCGAAAACAAAGAGAAGAAAAGAAGAAAAGAGCGAGGGAGAAAGAGGAATAGAGCGAGAGAGAGAGAACGAACGAACGAACCTGCTGAAATATTCCGTTGACTCAGACACGCGATGCGTGATAATCGTAATCTCTATACAACGTCCCCCCGTGCCGTATCTCTTTCTCAATGGAACACGGTAAATTGGAATGTGATGTAATGAGTTTTTTTGTCATATCGCTCTTTTTCTGTTTTTTTTTTCTTCTTTACTTCAAAATTTCGTCTCGTATCGTTTCAATTCCTTATCCACGTGGATGCGCCACACTAGACAATTATTTTATCTGTGTCGTGTCTACGTATGTGTATGTGTGTGTGTGTATTTTTGAGATCGAGAGAGGAAACATGTGATTGGATGTGCGCGCGCCCTCAACGCACAGCATACCGAACATGCTGTAATGGAGAGACTATGATTTCGTATGGCTTTGTGTGGGCGCACACATATACACGTATACACTCGTTTCGTAAAAGAGTTTACTTCTCGCGATCGGTGCCCGCACTGGAGAGTGCGCATGTTCCTATTTCGAGCAGTGGCAAGCGAGC
>OZ010712.1:14048407-14050614 GCA_963932345.1 Ophion ventricosus | reverse complement strand
ACCCCACTGTCCCTTATGGTAGTGCTCAGTTATTGATTATTGCTCATTTATGTATATATTTATTAGAATTGAAATAAATGTAAGATCTGTCAATTATTGAAAGATAAACTTTTTTAATACTGTAATCTATGTATGTGTATGTGTGTACGTTCATATACATATGTGCTTGCATAGCGGGAAGAACAAGAGGATTAGCACGAGAAAGTAATTTTAAAAAAGGAGAGACAATTAATACAGGCGGCAGAGGAGAATACTATGATGAGAGACGACATACACAGGAAGGCGAGAGAAAGGCTATATAGAGTGGGACGCGGCGACGAAACGTGTGGGCCCGGCATGCTCTTGTGTCCCGCTTCGTTCTTAGCGCTTTAGGGCCACTTATCAGCCACCATGCAGCACACGAAATTCTCTCCGTGGGAAAAATGCGCTTCCACCTCTTTATACATATTGCGATGTATAAAATTACATATGTGTATGGATATATATATATATATATATATATATATATATATATATATATAGGTAGCACATGTGTGTCTCTCGTCGATTCCCCCGTATATGTTCCGGTCGTAAGGAAATTCGTTACTGCGTCTTCGTTAGGAAAGAGATAGTGGTCGTCGAATCGAAAGAGAAAAATAGAGAGAGGGAGAGAGAGAGAGAGAGAGAGAGAGAGAGAGAGAGAGAGAGAGAGAGAGAGAGAGAGAGAGAGAGAGAGAGAGAGAGAGAGAGAGAATTTGGAAAATGCATGTACTCGCTGAAATGGTGTACACAAAATTACGGTCACTGTCTCAGTTTCGTGGTCCCACTTGAAAATTATTTTGGACCACATTGCAAAAGTGAACCTTAACGGGTCTGCCTAAACTATATGAAAAAAACAGACCGATTTTCAATTTTTTTGTTTTGTTGAGCGTATTGGGATAAGGAGGTCGGAATTCTACCCACAATTAACAGATAGGCTTGTCAGGTTTATTTTATTTTTTTTAATTGAATAATATTGATGAACAATGATGTTATTATTATTTGAACGCAGTGCCGTCGTTGTCGTATCAATCGTCGTTGATCTGAAATGAAAAATAATAAAATATACTTTTGTAATAATAAAACTTTCGTATGACCGGAAACTTTTTTTTTAAACTTTGAAAACAACATGAATTACAAGCTGTAGAAAAAGAAACGTTTCATTTTCGACGAAAACAAATATATTTGATTATTTGTTATTAACAAATGGATGAAGATAACGAAAAATCATTCGGTAATACGATAGAAAAAGTTATAAGTTATGCTCTGTCAAATTTTGAGTCATTCAAACGAATAGATTTTAGATAGACGAAAGTTGAAATTTGTTGGGGAATCCCCAGATCCTACCACATTCCTTTAGGGATTTTATAGAGTCGCCGCACGTACGAAATTCACATTGAAGAACAAGTGGATTCCGCGCTACTTCCCGTTTCATATCGTTAGAGAATTTTTTATTTGAAATTCTAAACGGGAATTTGTTGAATCTTTAAAAAAAAATTCTTTTGTTATCCCGTGTACAAATGTATTTGGAACGTCGCAAGATGCACCCACATCTCTATAGGAATTTCTTAGAGACACCGCACATACGGAGTCCTCATTGTTATCCAATTGGATTCTGCACGGTCCCCCGATTAACGCCGTTTGACAATTCTTACCGCGTTTGAATCGAAAATATGTGAAGAGTCACGAGAAAAACTCGGTGTGTTGAAACATAAACTGCGTGCTTCGTGAGCGTGTAGGTGTGTGGTGGTTAGGGCCCTTCTTAAATTTCAACTTTTGAAAAATAACCACATCACTCCGCCATTCCCTTCCATCATCTAAAAAAAAAAAAACTCGTAATTAAAAAAAAAAAATTCGAATGAATTTTAAAACTCGTTACCGTATATCATAGTTTAAAAGAAAAAATAATACAACTTTTATGTGCGGTTATTGCTTATATGCCTAATCGGGTCTTTAAAAACCCGCTACATCTAATTCCAAAGTTCTATTCTCCTCCCCACTCCTCCGCTGCCCCGCAACCCAAAGCTCCTGCCCGATACGAACAATCAGGGCTTCAGCTGGCCTTCATAGTGCAAGATGGATGGCGAAGGCAATTTATTGTCTTAAACTTTTCATGTTTAAGGACCAGTGTAAACTGACAAAATGGGCACTTGATATTTGTGTTTTCGTTGTTGTATTTTATATAAGAT
>OZ010712.1:14008407-14043407 GCA_963932345.1 Ophion ventricosus | reverse complement strand
GTGTAAGCTAAACGTAAACGTGAAGGGGTTGATTTTTTTTTTTTTTTTTTAATTCATTTTCGAATTCATACGTACATACACACCCACGCACGCAAACAATTTTAGAAAATTAAATTCTTCCGTTCGTTCGACGAGGTCTTGCGCGCGCGTGTGTGTATCTCCCGATTATCATTCTCGCTTGCCCGTTATAATTTAGGAGAGTGTTAGGGGTAGGGTGAGATAGGAATATTGTACGGGTGTTTGTGATTCGCCGGGGGACTCTCGACGACGTCCCTCGAGCGTGCATGAATGTGCACGAGATGTCGTCGTCGGCCAATGTTTCGCGTTAATCGCGCGCTCCTCACCGCTATATGTACCGCACGCGTTTATTACATATACACAATATACAGGCAGCGAATTTGCGACGCGAGAGGGACGTCGTCGTCGCGTTACATTCACAAAAAAGATTAACTCGTTACGATTGGACTCTCTTCCGCTTCCTCATTTTTCTTCTCTCTCTCTCTCACTCTCTCTCTCTCTCTCTCTCTCTCTCTCTTATCTCACACACACTCGCACGCACGCACGCACGCACGCACGCACACAAACACACACACTCACTCGCTCTCTCGCTACGCTAGCTAGTGTTTTACTTTATACATCGACGCGCGTGTGCTTGTGTATGTGCGTGTCCGGTGTCCGCATACAGAGCATAGTACCCTTCCGTTCGATTACGTCTTTAGATTCTTTCCACTTTTTTTTTTCTTCGTTATTACGGAATTTCTGATTCTTTTAAACGTTCGTACGAACTATGCGAGCACGACTGTTAAGAAGATTGCTCAGGATCCTTGCGGGACAGGCGGCAAAGGAAGAATCCAAAGTGAAAAACAGCATAATCGTCGGTTAAAGCAAGTAAAAAAATGGAAAAGAGCGAAAAAAAAATTGTTGAGCCGAAAGATAAATGTGCAGTGGAGGGACGACGCATAATTGATTTGAAGGTTATGTTCAAACCAGAGTTGTGAAAATAGTAATTTTAAAATAATGCATTACTCATTACTTTTAAATAATGTGTATTGGATAAATTCTCCATTACAAATTACAAAAGTAATGTGTAATGTATGTGTGTTCCATTACAAATGAGAAAAGTAGTGTGTAATGGTTGCATGATCCATTACAAATTTCAAAAAGTAATGTGCAATGGTTGCATGATCCATTACAAATTTCAAAAAGTAATGTGTAATGGTTGCATGATCCATTACAAATTTCAAAAAGTAATGAGCAATGGATGCACGTTCCATTACAAATTTCAAAAAGTAATTTGTAATGGATGCATGTTCCATTACAAACTACAATTGATAAAAAGTAATTTGTAGTGGAGAATATTCCATTACAAATAGAAAAATTGCCGTGCTCACATTAGAAATTTGCACATTGCTATCTGATTATTTTATTTCGCTCATTGAAATTTGTTTTAAGTAAATTTGTTTTTCTTGTGATGGAATATTCTCCATTTGTGATGGAATATTCTCCACTACGAATTACCTTATTGTAATTGTATTTTGTAATGAAGCACTCATTAATCATACATTACTTTTTCAATTTGTAATGGAACATGCGTCCATTACACATTATTTTTTGAAATTTGTAATGGATCATGCAACCATTACACATTACTTTTTGTAATTTGTAACGGAACATGCATTCATTGCACATTACTTTTCTTATTTGTAATGGAACACACATCCATTACACATTACTTTTGTCATTTGTAATGGAACATATGTCCATTACACATTACTTTTGTAATTTGTAATGGAACGTATATCCATTACACATTACTTTTGTAATTTGTAATGGAACATATATCCATTACATATTACTTTTGTAATTTGTAATGTATACAGTAATGCATTATCAAAATAATGCATTATTCACAACTCTGGTTCAAACACATGCACTGCAGCTTTTTGTCAAAAGGAATGCTGGATGAAAAATATTAATCATGATGAAAAACACGGCTTGGCCTCAAAATTTTCGGTACTCTGGCAAATAGTCTCTAACCCTTCGTGGTCACACTTCCAAATTCAATCGCGGTTCTACCCAGTCAGTTTTCAAAAAAAGTATTGTGAGCAAACTATCCGTCCGAAGTGTTTCAAAAAATTACGTAACATGCTTTGAACTTTCTAGATGATGTACGAAAAATTAATTTATAAGAAAAAAAATGGTGAAATGTTAACAAAAATTCATAAAGAGGTGAAAAGCGCAAAAAATACACTTTTTCGCGCAAAAAAAATCATAGTTCCGTGAATTTTTAACATTTTTACCTAAAATTTGGACGTGATACTCCTTAGATATGCTACTTTTGGGAAAAAAAATAGTAGCATAGTGCGCGTTTAAAAAAAGATATTTATTTCGATATGTGAAGAGGGTAAATTTTATGAGGATACTCCAAACTCCAAGTAAGATGGTGAATACAGTTCCATTCGAAGCCGGGAACTATCATATATTTACGCCAAAAATTGATCGAAGGGTCGATTCTACCCAGGGTGACTACGAAGAATTAAATTTGTTGGATTAGTAATAAACAACATTTAATTATCATCTTTTTTGCGAATATTTTGTATTGTATTATACTCTCATGGAATCATACGGAACATAAATAACAATAATGATGAAAATATTTGAATACTCTTTATGCAACCGCGATAAGAAATTTATAACGAGAAAGCAATAGTTTGTGCGTTTCTAATTGCGGCGCCTATTCAGAATAACTGACTTGTCAGCAACGTTGCCACGTATCGTAGCGTGTTTTATCATTTTACCCGAAACTAGCCAAAATTTTCTGTTTCATTTCAAAATTATCTTGATAACGAAGCAAAGAAAAACGCTTCGCTCTTCCTTGAAATTATTCGTGAGTTGTCTAGAATTTGATCCGTCTATTTTTATTAAATTCTCAATATCTTTATTATGTTGCGATAGTTGTATCAGATATATCGTGTAACTTTTGCTATGTCACCCGTGTATAAGAGCCCAACTTCAATAATCAATTGCTCGGCAATGATGCGGATGAATGACTTGAAACTTTGCACGGAGTCGTAACACCTGTTCACAAATATTCGCAATAAATTTCAGCGATTTTTTAGCATTATGCGATAACTGAGCAACCTTCTTAACTCGACGTTATTTTTGTAATTTGAAACATGCACATACAGACATATATACATGCATTTGCACGCGTGTGTGGGCGTGTACGGATGTGTGTGTGTGTGTGTGTGTGTGCACGTATTGCTCTGTACCCTCGCAGTAGCAAGGGAAGCGAGAATATAGGAAGAAAGAAGAGAAAGAGAGATACGAGAAAGATCTTTGTGTATTTTTTTTTATTTCTCCAACGTGCTTACTCCTTTTCCTGAGCCTCTGCCGAAAAAGAAATTTACTATTTTCAATTCTTTTTTGCTCTTACTCTCTCGCTCTCTCTTTCTCTCTCGTTCTCTGCCTCTCTCTCTCTCTCTCTCTCTCTCTATGTTTCTCTGTGTTCGATAGGTTGAATTCGTTAGAGGCCCGATTAAAGTCCCCTAATTCCGAATAATTTATTAAATTAGAACGTTTATATAAATACGTAGTGAGAACACTCGATACGGATGAGAGTCGAATATATATATATGAATTCGCAAGTATTCGCTTTATGCTTTTAGCTCTTCTCATATTTTTCTTTTTAAATATATTTATTGAAGAATAATAAATCGTTGGAAGTTCGATTACGATTAGAACGGGATATCTCTCTCTCTCTCTCTCTCTTGCTCCCTTGCCATTATGTAGTTATTTGTTGCTCTCTTCTCGAGGACACACTTCCACATCTCTTTAACAGGACTTGCTCTCACCTATAGAATCGCACATACACATGCGCGCAAATTGGATATCTCTCTCTCTCTCTCTCTCTCTCTCTCTCTCTCTCTCTCTCTCTCTCTCACTCTCTCATTTTTACTCCATACAACATTATATAGAATGGCGATTACGCTGTGTAAAAAGAAAACTAACGCTCTCTAAACTTGCACGGGCTCGTTCTCGTGTATGCTTTTTCCCCTATTTTCGTTCTTTTTGTTTTGTTTTTTTTTTCCACGTGGCCACATAACCGTGCCGATTCCACGCGTACATCACCCTTCGGAAAATTTTCCTTGGCGACCACGGAAAAGCCTATATCATTATCCACGTTGACAAAACGTTCACAAGACTAGATAATACTGGAAAGAAAATTAATAAAGTCAAAACATTCGACGCTGTCTCTCTTTCTCTCTGTCTGCTTCTTTTTTCTCTCTCTCTCTCTGTCTCTCTCTCTTTCTTTCGTTCTCTTTCATCATGTTCATCGCACAACACCAACATTCTCATAATCATGTTTTTTAAACTGTCTTCCCCCCCTCGCTCTCTCACTCTCCAGTGATGAAATCATTCTCTCTCGTTGTATTTTTAACCGCAACTAGAAAAATGATTTATTTCAATGAGTGTATTAAATCCAGATTATTTGGAACTCGTTTGAAATTCAATTGAAACGAAGGACACTTCATTTGAATTAAATGAAAATTCTAACGCGATAGACTCGAATCACGGATTTTTCTCGATGCTCTTACGTGCTTCTCTCTCTCTCTCTCTCTCTCGCTCTCTCTCTCTCTCTCTCTCTCTCTCTCTCTCTCTATACATTCCAGCTCGTTTCTTCCTTTGACTTCTCGAGGTTACGGATGGTGACGAAAATTCATGAAAAAAAATCGTAATAATTGCACGTATGTTCCTTAAAGAAGAAAATGTCGAGACGCGTTATATTGCAAAGGGATCAACATTCTACCGCTTTTATTTTTCGTACAATCTTACGTACAATTGACAATAATTTTAATCGGTCGTTTTCATTATAGCCCGAATAATGATATTCTTTCGTAAAAATAATTTCTCAATGAAAGAAGACGAAACTTTGAAATGAGATGAAGATGCTCGCGAACTATTGACGATTTTTTTTCAAAAAAAACTTTCATGCGATGCAAAAGAGCGAGACTCGTTCGTGACTTTTCTTTTCCCTTTAAATCATCGTTCCCCATCAGAACGATTACTTCTGTCACGTGCACTATACTCCATTTTGAGTAGAGTGGAGTGAGGAAGATTTGGAATTTGTATTCATTGTTTTGTTACATCTATGACGATTTTCTCTCTCTCTCTCTCTCTCTCTCTCTCTCTCTCTCTCTCTCTCTCTCTCTCTCCTCTCTCTCTCTCTCTCTCTCTCTCTCTCTCTCTCTCTCTCCTCTCTCTCTCTCTCTCTCTCTCTCTCTCTCTCTCTCTCCCTCTCTCTCTCTTGCCGTCTTTAGAGCTCCGTTGCCAGAAAGTTTCACAGACTCGAGCATTTCACATTCGCTCGGAGATGCGCAAAATCGATTTAATCCATCGCGTATGGGAAACCGCGAAATTCGATTTCTTTTGTTTTTGGCCAATCCAAGTATCAACATTCGTCGAAGATTTACGTGAATTTTTTTAATCAAGACTCGGTAAGAAAAAAAAGAGAAAAAAACAAGCCCGACGAATACTGATCATGTCGCGTTCGAATAATTCATCGTTGCAAATGATTTTGTATTTCAAAGTCTCGATAAATCGACATCGATCGGTGAGCACTGATTGTTCAACGATACACTTTTTCAACAGTTCTCTCTACTCTTAGTGCGACGGAAAGAAAAGAAAAAAAAAAACACTTTTGCCCATCTCCAAACGTCATCCAACCTCGAGTAGCCCTACGTTGTTTTTTTTTGTTCCGTTTCTCCTGTTTCTTTTTTTTTTTTTTCGTTTATTAAATTACAAACTCGTCTTGTCCTGTGTCCCATGTGTACTCGCGCGTTACGCCCACGAATAAATTAACTGTAGAAAAGTTTTGTTTCTTTTTTTTTTTTTATACAAATGTAATATACAATATATATTTAGTTTTTGCTTCATATAGTATTTTTATATTTATAATATATAGAGCTATCTACGCGTAAGTGTTTTTCTTTTCTTTTTTTTTTTTCTCGTATTGTTTCTTTATGGTCGATATATTTGTTTTTGTTGTTTCCTTCGTGCACTTGCATATAACGCAACTGCGTGTTACTATTAACGTTTATATATTGGCGTACGTAATGTCACTGCCTCTCGTGTATTCGTGTCCATTCATATGTTTACGTGTGTGTGTGTATTGTACACGAGCGGGCGTTTCTTTTTTTTTTCTCGTCTTCATGAAAATGCGGCGCGAGCTCGCGTGTACAATAATAAATAAAAACACTTCCGGTTCGGCATTGAACTTCCATTGAACATTGTGTTGCCCTCCGAACAAATCGTCATTGTCAACACATCGTCATCGTCGTCGTAGTCGTCGTTGTCGTTGTCATCATCGTCATCGTCACCCTCTTAATTACCATCATCCGCACAATCGTGGTTATCATCATCATCATCATCATTATGACAATCATCGTAATTATAAATCATTATCGTAATAACGGTCATCATCAAAATCCTCATGCTCGTGACAATCATCGGCCACCATTGTCATAATCGTCATCACCATAGTAGTCATCGTAAACATAATCGACATCGACCCCGTCGTAACCGCAACGTCATCGTTATCTCCATTATTTCTTTTTTTTTCTCGTTTTCTTCTTTTTGGTTACGACCATCTCGCAACGTTATCGCATTCGTTATCGTCGTCATCAACACAACTGCACTCATTTGCACAATCATCACCATCAACTTCATCCATAAAATAATAATATTAATAATAATAATAATAATAATAATATTCATAAGCATAATCGACATCGTCGTCATATTCATTGTGACCATAACTATGGTCGACATCATCATCGTATTCGCCGTAATGATAGTCGTTATCGTCATCATCGTAACCAGCAACGTTGTCATAATAATAATAATAATAATGATAATAATAATAATAATAAAATAATAATAATAATCGTCATCATATTCTTCGCCGATCAAAATCAACACCTTTCCTCATCGTCATTTTTTGGTTACGGTGACGTCATACATAATTATCGTGTTCGTAATTGTAATCGATTCTCATGATATCCGTCGTAATCGCACAATCGACATCGTCCTCTATATTCCCAGCCTAATAATCATAATCGTCACTTTTTGGTTACGACGATATCGCGCAATTGCGATATTCGTTATCGCCATCACAACCGAGTGTCGTCCTCGTCGTGTTCTCATCATGCTCGTCGTCATTCGCCATAATTAATCATCATCGAAACGTCTTAAATGCAACGCTTGTACTAAGGTAGCACTTTGCTCTTTTATTTTCCAAAATTATTATTACTTTTTCTTCTTCTTCTGTTTTTTTTTTGTTTAAATAGAAAATGAATCCTCCGCGTGACACTTGGCCCTTAAAAAAATTCTTCTCCGCTCCCTCCGCGCGTTTGGCAATTATTACGAGGCTGATTTTCATCGAGATAGTTTTTTTTGTATCGTTGCTGTTGTTCCCGTTCTTAACGATGTGTTTCGTTTTCACGCCGCGCACTCGAATATTTCGCGCACTTAGGTAAAAAACTCTTGTCCAAAGTTTCGCGATGGAAAGAAGAGAATTTTTTTTCTTTTTAACCATAAAGCCGCGAAGACGAACGAAAAAGCTAAAAGAAACAACAAAAATCCAAAAAACACCAAGGAAACCGAGGATTCAAGTGATCACCGCGACGACCGTGGGTTCAGGATGTTTCTCGACGCGTCGAGATCCCATCGGGCCATCGTCTTTGTCACGGTTCCTCGGTCCCGGGTCTTCGGCACGTTGCTCGTTGTCTCATAGTTCCGGTGTAACGGGATCTAGTAGCCTCTTCTCGGGATCCCTCGAGTCCCTCGAGACGACGCTCTGTGCGTTCGTGTTGTTGTGATGTCGCCCGTGAGCGTTTGGATCGCAATGACAGCCCTGAGACGCGTGTCTCGCGTAACACGCCTCGCAAACGGTCACGCATCCCTTGAGTGGCCAATAACAAAGTAGACACGGTAGAACCAGGGTAAGGGCACCAAGGCATGCCCATCTCGCGGTTCTACGTGGTCCGGTGCATGAGCACGGTTCGTCGGCGCAATTGCCACCGGCTTCGGAATCGGTGCCGCTCCCACTATCGGCGCAATGATAAAATAATCCCTTAACGCAACAAAGGCAGGACGCGTAATCAAGGGCGGTCTCCGCTGAGCAGAAGCACGAGTTGTCGCATAGCCAACGACTTGGCAATGGTGGTGGCTGACGACAGGATTCGCAACGGCATCTACCGCAAAAGTCACACATTATCGATAGATTAGGATCGTTGTTAAGACGTCCACCGAGGGCGGTCACGGGGCCGAGTGAGCTTGAGCCAAGTACGCTCGAGGGTTCCTTGGTGAATGAGACCGGTTGCTTGGTCACTGCACCGACTACGACCCCACCAACACCACCAACACCACCACCACCACCACCTGAACTCGTCACCACCGACAACGAGGACTGCAACAAGTGACTCTGCTGGCGCCTCGTCGTTGGGACGCCTCCGCCGCTCTCGCGATTCCGCGCTTGCGTACCTACGGGGTTCCTCCCCGTCGTCGGGCTCTTTCTCGATTCGCCCAACTCACTGCGCTGTTGTTGTTGTTGTTGTTGCTGCTGCTGCTGCGATTCTTGCGACTGCTGTTGTCCGCGCTGATCGTTGATTTGGCGTTGATGATTCAGCTGATGATGAAGATGGTGATGATGTTGCTGCTGCTGATGATGATGATGATGATGATGATGTAGCCTCCTCTCGTTCTTGAGGCACTTTTGGTTGGAGGAAACGAGATTGCCAAGGGAATTGACGGCTGCGGGATTCGCCTGACGAAAGGGCGTCTCGACGTATTCGTTGACTACCCTCTCGAGCTCGGGCCTCGGCACTGTCAGCGTGACCTCGCCGAGGTTTGGCCTCGTGGACGACGGTACGCGGCTCGTCGACGTTCCAGTAGCTGAGGAGGCAACCACATTGACACCTCCACTGTTGTTCGACTGGATGTGTCGCGGCGCGCTCGTATTGTTGCTACTATTGCTACTGTTGTTGTTGCTGTTGTTACTACTACTGATATTGTTGTTAATATTATTATTATTATTATTATTATTATTATTATTATTATTGTTACTAGTAGTTGCGGTGCCGGTGGTACCGCCGGTTGTGGAATTTCGGGAGTTCGTGACGCTCCTGAAACTTGAGTTAGTCGATAGTGGCGCCAGTGGCGCGGTCAACGGTGCTACGGAGCTTAGGCTCGTTACTGAGGAAGACGACGATGCGTTGTTGCTCGTTAACGTATTATTATTGGCTGTCGTTGTTGTCTCGGACAATCTCGGCGGTGGTAACGGCCTCGTGTGATCGTGGCCACCACCTGTACCGTAAGACTGCTGTTGCTTGCCGCTACCGTGTACGCGGGGCACATTATTACTCGTGCTCGACGACGAGGCGGATGAGGGCGGCCGCGATGGCGGCGTAAACGCATTTTGCGACATCGAGGTTAGATTGCCTCTCAGTTCGAGACGCTCGTGCTGCCAGCGATTCTGTTGCTGGTGATTATTGTTATCGCCGATGACTCTCGCCTCGACGAGATCGTGCTCCGCTTTGAAATTATTGTTCGGCCGAATGCGCAATCCTGCCACCTGTTGCCGATTGTTGTGCGTTGCCGTAATTCCCTGCAATTGCCTGCGTGGTGGTGCGAGACAAGCGATCGAATTTCCAATCGATCCCACACCCGTTGTTGTTGCTGCTGCTGCTGCTGCTGCTGTTGTTGTTGTTGTTGTTGATGTTGCAGTTGCAGCGAGGGGATCGCGAACGCCGATCGACCTATTGCTTTCCGGACGCTCTCCCCATTGCGCGACGCTGCTGCTGTTGTTGCTGATGTTGCTTGCCGTCTTCGCGTTTGCCAATGATGAATTATCCACGATCCCGAGATGAGCGACGCCCGCCGAGGCTGATGGTAACAGAGCCGATGATGATGATGACGATGACGATGATGATGATGATGATGACGATGAGGATGGTTGTACCGTGTTCTGTCGCACTGCCCAGCCCGCCCGAGGAGGTAATCCTCTTGACGACGGCGTTCCATTAGCAAAGGAGGATTCTCCGCGGCCGCTTCCCGCCCTCGCAACGCGCGCTTCATCCCCACCTGCAACATACGATATTACGAACGTTCGATTATTGGATTGCACTTCTATTCTTTTCATTCATTTTATACACACTCATTTTTTTTTCTCCTTCTTTGTAACGAATCTCTTTTCCTTTAGCTGTGTATTCTTTTTGTTATTTGTTCTTTTTCAATGATGGCTCCGTGCCAGAGGGCTCCACATTCTAGCGCGATAGTAAACTATATATATATATATATATTCATCTCTCTGTCATTTGCCACGTCGCACGACCGAGACTTGAATCAATAAATGGTGTTGAAGTTTGCATCGTTGGAATAATGCAACGAAAATACTTTTTTTTTCAATATTTTTATTTCCTTTTTTTTTTATTATTATACCCGATTTTTGTTTGCACATTTCGAACACCTTTCTCCGAAAACGCAACTTGAAAAATGGTTCGGGTGTCTTCATAGCTAAAATTGGCGATAAAAAACTTGAACTAAAAAAAAAACATTTTCGTTGCATTCCAATGATGCAAACATCAACGACAAATTTTTAGAAGATTGAAGTTTGCAGAGTTTTTTTTTACGATTCAGGTTTTGGGTCTACAATGAGAGTAGTAAAAAAAACCTTGGCGTGAGTTTCGTAGTCTCGATTTTCCAAAAATAAATGTGTGCAGCTCAAAAACTTTTATTCAAATTTCATTCCAACGATGCAAACTCTCGCATCTTGCAATTGTACGGTGATTTTTAATTGTCTACTACTTTTTTTACGAGCTCCGAATAGTGGGAATATTGAAGGGAATAGTGGGAATTACTTCGTAATTCCCATTTGAACGATCCAATGCATTTAAAAAAGAATTTTTTTTCTTAATAAATTTACCTTTATACGTAAGTAATTAACGCTGCCACTGTAATTTTTTTTCCCCGAAAATTCACATAATAACGTACCCATTTTTTCTAAACACGTTTGTTGTGCAAATTTTCTAAGTTTTAATTAATGTTCCGTTAATGGTTAGGTGTAAAAGTATATTTAATAACGAAAGCTTAATTTTTTATTTCGGATAATCAAAAAAGTAATCTTGCGACGTGACGTTCGAACCGCTGCAAAAAAAAATGATAGCGTTTCAAAAGAACTATTTCTTGAATAAATTATTCAAAGTTCATTATCAAAGTAATCATTCTTCGTACTTGCGAACGTCAAAAAAAAATCCGAAACATTCAATCAGGGGCAGAGTTATGAAGGTAAACATGGTTGTATGAGCGAAGGGACCAGCTCAAGCGCAGGCAGGTCACACCTTCACGCTATAATACGCTGGTCAAATGGGGGTCGCAATGACCCCAGCCATGTTTGAACGATTGCCGCGTTGACCGTATCGTTCCGAATGACTCATGAAAATTCAGGATGTTAGTTTGAACATTCTAGAACGTGGCATTCTCGTTATTATATTTTAATCGAATTTAAAAATAGCGGAAAAAAATCAGCAAAGGGTCAAAGCGTGAAAAAAGCGCTTTTTTACTAAAAAAAAAAAATAACTCTTGCAATTTTCATTTTTTTTTCATAAAATTTTAGGATGATACTCTTGAGATATAGTTTCAGGAAAAAAATAGTTCCATAGTGAGCGTTTCAAAAAAGGTATTTATTCTTATATCTGAAGAGCCATCTCGGAGTGAAATAAAGAACGAGCGATTTATTATAAAAAGTAGCCGCCAACAAGTTATAGTAATTTTGGCTTGAAGTTGCGCTTGGGATCATTTTGACCCCGGGTGACTGCGGAGGGTTGAAGGCGTTTCTCTCGAAACGACATGTTTCGAGACGGGCTGAGCGATAACTCGGACAGTTTTTGTTATTTTGTAATGCAGTTTTTTTTTTATCTTCGGCAATTGATCATCTATTGTCTGTCGGGCCATTTAAAAAAAAATGTTCATTTACAACATATTTCATAAGCATTCAAAACCTTGAAATTCGATACAAAAATAATGTTTTTACTTCAAAACGTGCAAACTTGTTTTTTGTTAAAAAAAAAACAGGCTCGACAAATTCTAGCTATATAACATTATTTAAAAGCGACTCGTTTTTATTTTTCAGTTCTCCCTGAACAAAGTACACGACGCTTTATAATTTATTGTTGAATAAATTAAATAAAAAAAATGCATCTAGTCGGAATACCAAAATGTACGATTAATCATTTGAAAAAAATTCGCGAAAAACGTTGATTTTCAGCTCGGCTCGAGATATGTAACCAGTTGAGAAGGTTTCCTACATTAAAAAAGAAAAATTGCTGTATGCACAAATACTTCACGCAGGAACTTGCCAGCAAATTCTTGGTTCGTGAGAGAAAAAAAAAAAAAGAATCGTTCTTCCAACAAGAAACTCATGTCCGGGCACAAGTAAACGTTCGGGCCAACGACGTTTACGGCCCCCAAGCCGTTTATTTTATATCTATATTAAACTTTCTTCGCGACAAATACTATCACCGGTAAGCCGTGCTGCGCAATGGTTCTTTTTTTCCGTCACCGATTCCGCGTGGAAGGATGACATGTCGATTCAGGACGGGAGCGCGAATGTTCGTAGCTTCGAGGATGTTTACGCGATCTTTTGAAATTTCGATTGCTCGTAAACGTTTCGTCGTTCGAGCTAAGTTTGGGCTCTTTTAATCTATTTTTACCGTGACGCACTCTATTTTCGTTGGAGCGCGTACTCTATTATTGTCCGAACATGAGTTCAGCTGCGCCTAACATTGAGACATGCATACCCAAAGAGAGACGCACAGTTATATACTCGCTACGCAACTCTGGACGCGTTAATAAACCGCGCACCGTTCGGGTCTGCCTACGCGTCGTCCGTGATACGCGACGTGGCTCATTGAAATACGCGTAGCGCAAATGTCTTGAATGTTCCGCCGGGAGAGTCAAAGCGAAAGTCTTCGAATCGAGATCTTTTTTTCCAGCTTATCAGAATTTTTCTTTTTTTTTCTTTCAAACTCGCACTTAAAAATTTTTTTTTATCTATTTTCCACACAATTTTCTGTATAAATTGCAAGTTCCTCAAATTTGCACGGTTAGAATGCAATGAATTTTTCATTTCTCTTTTATTTCTGTATTTTTAAACCTTCGTGGTCACACATCCAAATTCAATTGGGGTTGGGTCACACTTGGGTCGATTCTACCCAGTCAGTTTGCCAAAAAGTATTGTCACCAAACTATCCGTCCGAAGTGGTTCAAAAAATTACGCAACGTCCTTTGAACTTTCTAGATTATGTACGAAAAATTTATTTATAAGAAATAAAATGGCGACATGTTAAAAAAAATTCATAAAGAGGAGAAAACGCAAAAAAGACACTTGTTCGCTCAAAAAATCATAGTTCCGTGAATTTACAACATTTTTACTAAAAATTTGGACGTGATATTCCTTAGATATGCTACTTTTGGGAAAAAATAGTAGCATAGTGTGCGTTCCAAAAAAAAGGTATTTATTCCTACATGTGAAGAGGGCAAATTTTATGGTATGAGGATACTGCAAACTCCAGGTAAGATCCCGTGCAGAAATTTCTTGGGGATACCTAAGTTCTGATCGGATCCCTATCGGGATATGATACGGATTTCCTAGAAGGGGTATCCTCATCGGAATCCAGATGGCGCCTACTGCGTAGCACAAGGCGGAGACGTGGTGGCATGAAATTGAAATACGTATAAAATACATTTTTCTTAGCAACTTAAATACATATTTTCCTAGTACGAACGATCTCCATTTAATTAAAATATAATTACTTAAAATAAATAACCTATATCACTTTTCTCCAGGATATATAAGTCTTTCAAGGTCTGTATATTGTTTTTTTCGAAATTTTTTATTAAACGTAAAGAATTTTGTTCGAAATTCTGTTATTAAAATATATAACTTTTGACAAAGTTCTGGTATGCCAAGGAATCAGAAAATACAGGGCCGTCTATACCGCCACGGGTTTTCCACAGTTTCCCCGTACCCTCGGCAAATGCGGTATAGTGTAGCTTAAGACGGCTGCGGACGCAACGGAAGTTAGGTTAGATTAGCGAAGTGCGGGTAAGGAGTGATAGGAAAAAGGATTCAATTGGGAAGGGTAATACGTAAAAACTCATAAAAAAGTATACGTTGGAACACTGCAAAAATAAAAAAAATAAAAAAATATATAACTTTTGACAGTTATACTGTAGCACCAATTTTTACATAATCTTTTTTCAGATCCTTGACTAAATTATTTTTCAGAAAACGTCTAGCGTGTCCAGCTGATACGGATGGGTATCTCCTGGTGATTTTTGCATTCATCCCTGGGATCCCGAGCAGAAATTTGTTCAGGGTGAAATCCGGACCGGATCAGGCTGCCACAATAGCAAATCCGGGCCGGATCAGGCAAATTTAATCCGGCCCTGATCAGGGATGTAACGCTTTTGCAAATTCAGGTCCGGATCAGGCACCTTATTAGGCTCTGATCAGGCGCTTTATCAGGCCCGGATCAGGCACCTTACCAGGCTCGGATTAGGCACTATATCTGGCTCGGATCAAGCAACTTATCTGGCCCGGATCAGGTGCCTCATCCAGCCTGAGACATGCGTGTCATCTGGCTCAATCATTTGATTAATTTTTTGTTTAAAAATAGATCAACATTTATTAAATTATTATCGCAGTTACACGTTATCAAGTTTACTAACGTTATTAAAAATATGAAACATATGAAAACATTTTTTTAAAGTTTAAGTTTTTATTTTACTTGACTTGATCGTTTAGTTTTTGTTCCGGTTTTGGCGATGACCGTCCCAATCTTTCCGGCCCAATCTGTCCGGCGCAAATCATGCGTGCCTGATCAGGGCGCCTTATTGATACCTGATGAGGCTTCTATACGGCGCAAATCAGGCGTGCCTGATCAGGGCGCCTTATTGATCCCTGCTCAGGCCCCTGTCCGGCGCAAATCATGCGGCCTGATCAGGGCGCCTTATTGATACCTGATAAGGCTTCTATCCGGCGCAAATCAGGCGTGCCTGATCAGGGCGCCTTATTGATCCCTGCTCGGGCCTCTGTCTGGCGCAAATCAGGCGTGCCTGATCAGGGCGCCTTATTGATCCCTGCTCAGGCCCCTGTCTGGCTCAAATCAGGCGTACTTGATCAGGGCGCCTTATTGATCCCTGATCCGGCCCTGATGGATCCTCAGGCAGCCTGATTAGATTTCTGCTCGGGATACGATTCGATATCCAACTAGATTTTGTTCTAGAAGTTCGGGATTCTAGCCTGGATCCTATGCAAAGTATCTATCTGGATTCTGACTAGAGTCCTAAATAGTTTCGGATTAGGATTCTAGCTGGCATCCGATTTGCGAGCGTTACATTTCGCTCCCGCATCCGATCAGATATCCGACTGGATCCCGATTGAGAAACCAGGATTGTGGTCCGAATCGGACTGGATCCATGACAATATTTCTGCACGGGATGGTGAATAACAGTCCCATTCGAAGCCGGGAATTATTATATATTTACGCCAAAAATTGATGAACGGGTCGATTCTACCCAGGATGATCACGAAGGGGTCAATCTCGAAAATCTTTTCCATCAGATTTAGGCTGGCAATTTCTAATGAGAAGATCCCGATAACTAAAATCTGTCCAATAAACAAAAATTCGGTAATTGCAACGAGAGCATGAAGTTTCGCCATTGCATTCCAACGATACAGATTTCCGAATCGTTGTATTTTTGCTATAAAGTATACGCGAGACGTGAAATCGCTGAGTTCAGCGTGTATTATAGTAGACTCTAGAGTTTTTGAGCTTTGACAAATTTGACGGTAAATTTGTCGCGAAAGGAGGTTACACATTTTCGCACGCATGTCTTTCTTGCGATGAAAGATTTTCGCAAATCTGCCAAAGCAGCTGCCAGCTGGTAAAAGCCCTCGTGTTTTCTGTCTCTCTCGCTCTCTCCCTCTCTCTCTCTCTCTCTCTCTCTCTCCCTCTCTCTCTCTTCCCCAATTTTCAAAAGCACGCGTGAGCGAAGCACGGCCAGCAGTAATTTTTCGTTTCTTGTTGTCTTTTTTTTTTTTGCGACGTGCTATGGGGACTCGAGAAGAAGAATCAGAATAAGAAACGAGGATGTAAGGAGGGAGGAAGGGGAATTCGTAGCAGCAGGTAAAGTCACGAGTATCCGGGCGGCGTGCACCGGAGCGTTTAGTTCTCGGTCCGTGAATGAGACTTCTCGGGAATTCGGGCAGATGCGACCGAGGTAAGGCACGATGTGTATAAGAGAGGAGGCTTTTTATTTCTCTTGCTCCTCTCTCTCTCTCTCTCTCTCTCTCTCTCTCTCTCTCTCTCTCTCTCTCTCTCTCTCTCTCTCTCTCTCTTCCTCTCTCTTCGGGGCACATGATCTCTACGGAAAGAGAAAAAGACAGAGAGAGGTTGCGGGCAGGGACAGATGTTACGGACAAGAACCACAATGCTCTCCCTCTCCCTCTCTCTCTCTCTCTCTCGCCCCTCTCCCTTTCTGTCTCCGGGTATCTGCAACGCACACCTAGCTCACTTCTTTTCCTTCTTCGGGTCCCGTTCCGGGGACTCGCCTTACTCATTGTACTGCTCCGTGGACTCTCCGCGGAGAGCGAGCCCACCGCAGGTATACATGTGATCGCGAGAGGCTCAAAAACCAGAGAGCTCACGTTCCCGTCTCCGCAACTATGCCCTCGTGCTACATCGTATATCTTTTCCGTTTCTTTTTTTATTTTTCTCTCTTGTTGTTTCTTTTTTTCTTCATTTTCTACACTCCAGTTTCTATTTCTATTTTCGTCGTTCGTACATATATATCTGTCGCTCATTAAAATTAGCCAAAGAAAAGCAAAGGAAAAAAAAAAAACCTTTTTCACGAAGTATTTTTTTTTACTACTCCGTTTATAACTCTGTGTACTCGTTATTTTGGAGGATCGCCTTACGGAGTAGCCAGGCCTTGTTAATGCCAAATCTCATTTGTATATTTTAACGTTTTTTTTGGTTTTCTCTTCTTTTTCTTTTTATCCACTCGCGGCTGAACAGTGGCTTGAAAATGCTTAATGGAACACGGATGGGAGATATGCGTTAGTCACGGATTTCAGGCATTTCCGGTTAGCACAGTGATACTCGGTCAGGCTACGGGACGAAGTTTCGTATACCTCGCGTATACCTCGACATCGAAATAATTCGCTTGTGCAGCTTGCGTATGAATAACAAGCGGAATCGTACGAACGAAAACCACTAATATGATAATAAAAATAATAATAATACTGAAAAGATGCCCCGATGAAATTTCGTTGGAACATTACGATGCAAACTTCAGATCCATTGAGCAAGTCTGTATTAGAGTTTAATCACACAGCTGCCTTTATTAGCCCCTTCGTTGGCAGAAAGAATTCGACAAAAAGTGCCCAAAATGGCAGGAAAACTTTTTTATCCTGTAAACTTGTACTCTGGGGTTTTTGAGGGTGCTGATTACGAAACTGAACTCAAAATTCAGGAATTCACAATGACGAACAAATATGGCGAATGAAAATACAAATAATACAGATTGATTTAGATGAAACTCGGTACACATTGGTTGTGTAGGTCACTGATGTTCCATGTTATTGAATTCACCATGAAAAATTCCTTCATTTTGAGTTCAGCATCACACTCAGCGTCCCCGAAAACCTCCGAGTACCAAGATTTATCCAAATCGAGTAAACTTTCAATTTCGGTCCGCCATTCTAGCGCCGCCATATTGAATTTTCAAATTTAACGTTCAGATTCGTAATAAGCGACCTCAAAAATCCCGGAGTACTAATTTTCATCTAAATCGAGTAAAGTTTTTGATTTTTGTCCGCCATATTGACGCCGCCATTTTGAATTTCCAAATTTTGACTTCAAATTCGGATTCAGCGAGCCAAAAACCCCCCGAGTGAGGCTTCGATTTCAAATCAGAGCAAGTTAAATAGGAAAATAAAGGTTGACGCACTATTGCGTCAATGCCACACAGGGCACGGAATTATTTGACGCACTATTGCGTCAATGCCAACGAAGGGGTTAGGTAACGGTATGGTTTGCATCTATAGAGTGTAGTGAAAATGGATTTTTCTCACGATGCCCAAATTTATTTTGGCAGATTCGAGCTATGCAAATTAGTGAAATATTTTTAGGTTGATTCATTTATAGGTAGGCAGAACTGAATTTCGCGATGAAGATTTTTGATAGTAATGAAAATAAAGGAGGGAGAAATAAAAAAAAAAAAATCATTGCGTTCCAAAGATGTGAAATTCAACACCGTTTTATCAGCAGATCTATTTTCTTATTTTTGCTTCCACGGGGAGAAAGCTTCGTAAGCGAAAAAAAAATTATAATCGATGTTCATTTTTCGTCGTTGGATGTGTAACGCAAATTTATTTTTATTTTCTCGTTTCTCTACGCTTAGCAGGACGTGGCTTTTTAACGATACGAGTTGAAAAAGTATTTTACAAAATTGATGAAAATCTCATTTGCTCGCTGTGCAACAAATTCCAACACGAGACCATCGAACATATATTTAATGAATGTCCTATTAATACGCCGATTAGACAAAATTATCTTCCGATTGCACATCCAGCAAAATTATCTTCCGATTGCACATCCAGCAAAATTATCTTCCGATTGCACATTCCGATTGCACATCCAACAAGAAATCTTGCTTTCTTTATACTCGAGGCTTGTAAGTTACGTGCATCTATGTTAGGAACCTGATATGCCAAAAACATAGGCATCTAGTTGCGTAAATCTCGTACAGTCTGCAAAACGACATTATAAAACAAAACTAATACATAAGGTAGTTCTAAAAATAAATGTATAAAAAGACTTAAAAGGTTAGAACTGTACAAAAAACAAAAAGCTTACGATATTAGATATAAGATTAGATATAAGAACTAACGTTTAATGTTTATATTTACTCCTATTATCCTTAACATTTATTATATAAAAACAAGAAGACATTATCAATATTAAGAACTACCAATGTTAACAAAAATGTGCACCATTGTACCAAACGATCTCCTTTGTAAAAGGCGTAAGCCTACAAACAAATAATAATAATAAATAAATAAATACAATATTTTCTCGTTTCTCTATTTTTCATTATTATGCAAGATCTTGCTTTCGCAAATTAAAGTTTTTCAGATTTTCCATGAGGAACCTAAAAATACCAGTGACGAATTATTTTTGCAACTTGAATCTGTCCAAGAAAATTCGGGCAGCATGAATGTTCATTGTAGAATTCCAACGATGCAACATTATTCTTCAACTTCAACATCAAAATGATGAGGGAGCATTGTGAAAGTTTATAATTAGCATCATTTGCTGCGGCTGGGTCATAAGCTTTTTTAAAAAGTTGCGATTACAAAAAAAAATGCAGGTTTATACAATTGGAATAAGTTCACCGATTCTTTCAAGACGTAATACTGCCCGGAGTTTAGATCCTGATCTATAAGAATGGTAAATTTCGTCTCGATAGTTGTAAATCTACGAAAATTATCTCGTACGTAATATTATCTACGAAGAAAGAAAATAGGCAAAAATTAGAAAACTTGACAAAATGCAAAACGCTTTACCGATCCTGATTGAATTCAATACCGAACGTACTTGCCATTTGGTACATTAGTGTAAAAATGTTCAGCTGGATAATTGACGAAAGCTAGTACGACGACCCCAGATACTTTTTTTAAATTCGAAATTCGATAAAACCGAATTTATTGCATTTATTTCGGTAGATTTGCTATAGATTCATGACGATGACGTTGAAGTTTGCATCGTTGCATAGTAACAATTTTTTCGTTCATTCTTTATTCATTTATTTTTATGCTTATCCAAAAAGTCTTCTTTTTTTGCAAATTGACATTGTAAATCTCTAATAAAAAGTATGTCAAAACGTTTGAGTGATTTCGAAAGACAAAGAAAAAATAGAACAATTAGAAAGAATTGATTTTCTTTGCGTTCCAACGATTCAAACTTCAACAACATCCATGACGAGACACTGTGCGAATGCTTTTAAAATTTATATCGTTGAAATGCAACAAAAATTCTTTTTCATATTTCTATTTGCTTATTTTTTTTTTATTGTATCAACTATTTTTTCCACACTTCAGTTGTAGATTGCTAACGGAGCATCTTAAGAAATGGTTGAGAAATTTGTATTGCTAAAATCGGCCAAAAAAAATTTGAGCAATTCGAAAAGATTAATTTACATTGTGTACCAACGATTCAGCGTCTAATGTGCAACAAATTTAAGCCCGACAGCTCTTGGTCACTCGCAAATTATTTCGATTTGAATTTCTCAGCACAGACCAAACACACACACACACACACACACACACACATCCGTATACATTTTCCAATTATTATTTTTCGACCATTCGGAAAATTTGGATCACTCTCACAAAAGAATCGTATTTTTTTTTTTTTCTTTATTTTTCACAAAACAAAAGCTTTCCCTACGAGGAAACAAAGTAACCGAGTAGAAATATAATTACCAGCACGGTATCGAATCAATTCATACGTATGATGAATCCACCTATATACGAACGCGTGCCAGCAACATTTTTTCGAAGGTCAGTACCCTCGTTTCGCGCCGCGGTTCACAGCTTTTTGCGCTCATTCACGAGAACGTGCGCGAGCCCGACTATTATTCAGATGGAAATTTAATCGTGGTTTGCGCGCTCCGAACACACTGGTAAATTCTGCATAATCTTTTCGATGGATTTTTTTTTTTCCATTTACGAACCAGCTAGCCGCGTCGTTTTTCCAGCACCTTGCTGTATACGTGTCAATGGGTTGTACGATCGCTCGATCGATGTGAAAACGCGGAGAGGCGCATCTAATAATGTTATATCGGTGTCGTCCGCTTGACGATATCGGACAGCTTCGTTATTACGTGCAGTTTTTATGTACAATGGATAAAAAAAAAGTATTTGCACACCTCGTGTTTTTCAAATTATGCTTAAAAAAAAATGCTTTAGCATATTTTTTTTCAAAATTTTTCTTCGAGCATTTTATTTTTGTTCGAATATTGTTTTTTATTTCCTTACTGCTATTAGGTTACGAATTTATTTTCTTCGAAATTTCGATTGTACATCGCACCTTGAGTGTCTTAACAAAGCGTTCATAAACTCTCGTAGTTCAAATCTGCAAAAAGAAATTGAAGCAATTCAAAAAGATTGCACGGACATAGGTACGTTGAAGTTCGCGTCGTTGGAATGCAACGGAAATTCGTTTTTTTTTTTTTTCGATTTTCATTTCCTTATTCTTATTGTATGAAATATGTTTTCTATATTTCGATTGTAGATCTCGAGATAATAATCTTAACGAAGCGTTGAGAAATACTCGTAGTTAAAGTCTGCAAAAATTAATTTGAGTAATTCGTAAAGATTTTTCTTCTTTGCACTATATCCGGTTACACACACACACACACACACACACACACACACACACACACACACACACACACACACACAAACACACACACACACACACACACACATAAAGTCAGCGTGTATCTAACCGGGAGCTTCGTCGTGGTAGACAAGTGCCACGGTAAAAAATCTTTGGCACTCCCGAAGACGAGTAGCCATGTGAAGGATAGTCCTGCCTACCCCTTCCTCTCTCTTCCTCCATCACAAGAAAAGCGCCACGAGACAGAGCGAACGTGTGTACATACATCCATACGTTTTCTAATCTTTGATACCGCACATTGAAGCGAATGAATCTCTCATGAACGATTTTCCCGTGTGTACCTCGCGCCGAAGTCGACCACGAGGAGAAGACATTTGCCGGAGGCGAAAAACTGCGAGAAGGATAGATAAATCGAGAATGAGAGTGTGTATGAGAGAGAAAAGAATGGAGCGAGAGAGAGAGAGAGAGAGAGAGAGAGAGAGAGAGAGGAGGTATCCAGCGAACGCCAAGAGGAAACAACCGATGAAAGTAGGCCTTCTCGCGAGCCGCCTCGTCGTCTTCGTCGTTGTCGTTGTCGTCGTCGTCAGCAGCGTCGTCTTCGTCGTGCAGAGCGTGGGCGCTCGGGCGAGTGGGCGCTCCAAGAGCCTCGTATAGCGCCCACTGCTCTCGAAGAACCCACGAGGCGTGCTTGTCCCCCCTGGTGTGTGTGTGTGTGTGTGTGTGTGTGTGTGTGTGTGTGTGTGTGTGTGTGTGTGTGTGTGTACATACACACACACACACAGTATACGACGAACCGTCGTCCTTTTTTTTTCGAACGCTCAACGAGACGTATTTCAAAATTCTTTTGAAAAAAAAAAATACATCATCCCTCTCTTCCTTTCTCATTCGGTTCCTTTTCCTTTATACACGCTTCCATCGATGTGCGCACAAAACCATACGAGTACAATCATTAAAAAAAAAATTTAACGGCCATACACACGTGCCACCAATAATAATGAATACACGAGTAAATAAACCTTTTTTTTTTCATTCTGTCCAATTTGAATAATAATGTTGCTGCTAATCGTACATAGTATGGGGAAATGAGAAATAACGTGGGTAGTAAAAGTTGTAAGATGTTAAGACAAGTTCGCGGAATCCCCCGGTTTTACCGGCGCAACGTGCTTTCTTCTCGTGTATTCGTTCATCGAACGCGACAGAGAGAGAGAGAGAGAGAGAGAGAGAGAGAGAGAGAGAGAGAGAGAGAGAGAGGGAGAAAGAGATGTGGATTCAGAATCCGGAATGAAATAGCGAGGCGCACCCTTCTTTTTTTGTGTTGGGCGCGAACGCGTAGGAGATTAATCGTTTAATAAAAGTGGCTTTTTCTATATATATATATACACACACTACCGGCGAAAAGTTTCCGGACAAAAATTTAAAAAAGTTCCAGAACGATTTTTTATGCCATTTGACCGATAATTGACATAAATGAATTTAATAAACGGCATTTTGAAGCGGAGGAATTCACCGTCATTCCGTTTTTTTTTTAATCCTTTACTATTTTTTTACGACAGTACCCTTTTTCGAAAACGACAATTTTTCGCCTTTTTTTTGTTTCTTTTCTGGTGGACCCCGTTTACAGACAAAAAAATTTTTATGCATTTCTTTGACCGGAATCATAAAGGGGGAAGCTCAAGCTTCAATTTTGTTTTTTTTTAAGCTTCGTACGATTTTTTTTCTGAAGATATTTTGATTAAAAAAAAAAGAGACAATTTGAAAAATAACATGTAACGCGAAAACGACAAGGATTCAAGGAAAACCTCAAGATAGTAAAAAGTTGAATCGGTTTTCGTTGAGTTCGCGAGAATTTTTTCTGATTTTTTTTTTCGAAATTTTTTTTTACCTTTTTTTGGTAAAATATCAGGTGATTTAATTACCGTAGCTCGAGAAAAAAATGTCGAGAAAAAATCTGAAATAGTTCTATTGCGTTGAAAATAGAAAAATAAAATTTTTCCTGTCTTGAAATTTGACCACAAACCCCTTAGTTCTCGAGTTACGATAATTACATCATCGGATTTTTTTACCGAAAATAGGTGAAAAAAAAGTATATCGAAAAAAAAGCTGAAAAAATTCTCGCGAACTCAACGAAAACCGATTCAACTTTTTACTATCTTGAGGTTTTCCTTGAATCCTTGTCGTTTTCGCGTTACACGTTATTTTTCAAATTGTCTCTTTTTTTTTTTAAACAAAATATCTTCAGAAAAAAAAATCGTACGAAGCTTTAAAAAAAAAACAGAATTGAAGCTTGACCTTCCGCCTTTACGCTTCCGTTCAAAGAAATGCATAAAAAAAATTTTGTCTGTAAACGGGGTCCACCAGAAAAGGAACAAGAAAAATGCTCTTCGTTTCAATGTAATGGCAATAAATTAATTAGATTAATCGTCGACGATCAATCAAAACTACCGATGAAAAAAAATGTTGCCAACAAAAATCTGAAAAAAATTTAACAACTCCAAAATAACAAAACAAAACTTTTTAGTCCTCAGGACAAATATTCTCAACCTCATAGTTTTCACGATACGCTGCACGATGCCGGCTTTACGGAAACCTGCCGTTTTTTCAAGAAAAACTGAATTTCTCCGCGAAAAAAAATTGCAATTTTTTTTTTTTTTAAACGAAACTAAAGCTAACACTTCCCTTTTCTAAGATCATTTCACTAAATAGCGAGTTTTCTATTTTTCCGAAGTCCAGCGCACGACTTTGCGAGCTGCGAAAATCGTGAAAAACCGTCATTTTCAAAATGACGTACCGGGCACAAAAAAAATCGAAAAAATAAAATTAAAAAAACAAATTGAAGCTGACTTTACTCTCTTCAAAACCCCGTTTGGTAAATTGGTTTCCGATTTTTTTTGGCCGAGATATTCAATTTTTTGTCCGGAAAGAAAAATTGCAGGGTGCCCCAAACTTTTGGCCAAGGGTTTATATATATATATATATATATATAAATCTACGTGATATATACGCAGGTGTGTATCGCCTATTTTATGTCTGATTAATGACCAAGGTTGAAGCTTTACTCAACCGAGATAGGCTGCGCTTTTATTCGCCGCTACAGTATCTAACTCGATCGATACAGTCCGTGAATTTAGGTGTTCGTGTAGATCAATATTTTTTATTGCTGAGCTATACACTGACAGAAAAATTCTTTTCATGTTAACTAAATGCGTCTATTTATTTTATTTTTTTTTAATTTGAATTAACTAAATTTTTCGTGAAATCAAATTTTTCCTATTGCATTCCATTATTAAAATTATTTATTTTGAATATATATATTTATTCAAATCAAGATTTATTTACGATCGTCTAATAACTATTTTATTTATTCCTAATAAATCGGTGATTTGGTTCCATCTGATAGTATAAGATAAAAGAGACTGACGGAAAAGTGGTACACGATTTAGTGTCTCAAAAATCTTATGACTTTGTATTCATTAGAAGACTGTTGTAACATTCTGCAGTTGAGGAAAAGGGTTAGTCTTTCTATACATAAATAGTCGCGCCTGTTAATAAAAGGTACGACGATAACTTTCTTTTTACAAGCTTTTATTTAACTTGCTTCGTTCGTATATCTGTCTTTTTTTTCTAAATGACAGCCTTGTTAGTGAAAAAAAAAAAGAAAAATATAATTTAACTTTTTTTCACCGCACTTTTATGTCATGAACCTATATCCCTTTCTCGTATTCATGCGATATATCGTGTTTTATCTTTATTTGTTTGAATTGAATGTAATCTTTATTTATTTAATTTGAATATATTTCATATTTAAAAAGAATAGCTTGAACAACTAAAAAAATATATTTGAAAGAAATAGAATCGTAGTAAGCCGTGAGACAAGGAAAATACCTTTTTGATTTAAACAGATCCTATTTAAATTATTATTTTTTTTTCATCGTACGCACACCACATACGAGAATGTAGCCGGACGCGCGTATGAACGTGCATATTCGACATTGCTTTTCTATTTTATATTTTTCCCACGTCCGATCAAGGTGAATCGTAAAGATTGAAGAGTCTCGATCGCGTCAATTCGTAACACGTTTCTCTTTCCCTCTCGTGATCTCATGATATGCTGTGAATTCGAGACGTTCGAACGCAACGAAAATTCATTTTTATACCCTTATTTCATTATTATTCGTAGCAATATTTTTATTTTCGCGTCTTCGCATTTTCCAAGTAATAAGCACCGTAAAGAATCGGTGAGGGTTTTTATTAGTTAAAAATTGAGCGGGACGAAAAAAAAATTTAATTTTCTTTGCGTTCCAAAGATGCTAAATTCAATCTCATAGATACATCTTATAATTTTATATAACTTGTAAATATATATTTATATTAAGAAATATCGTGGCCTTTTATTTCCATTTCTTGTCTTCCTATTATGAAACGTTTCGCGTCAATCTTCATTTCCGCAAACGTAACGAATCGTACCGATATGTCACACAATTATTTTGGGCTGCCCTATAAACATATTTTTGTACGGATACGAGTTCGGTGTGGCTATCTTTCGATCAATCCTTTTTGGTTTGCCGAGAGAACGAGAGAGAGGGGCGAGAGGGGGGGGGGGAGAGAGAGAGAGAGAGAGAGAGGCGAGAGAGGGGCGAGAGGGGGGGGGGGGGGGCTCGCAGTAGAAAATAAAATTTTTGTTTCGTCGATTCCCCAAATAAAACGTGTTTTTCTCATATTTGATACATACACATGTACACAAACGGCTCAACCCGGATGAATGAGGAGCATTCTATCAGACTATTATAAAAAAAGAAAAACGACATTGCCGCGAACGTTCTCACTGCCAAGACTCGAGTCTCGCAAATGGCAAGTAAATCATTGAGTTCGGCCGAACGTGTGGTGACTGCGGTAAGAAGCAAGAGAGAGAGAGAGAGAGAGAGAGAGAGAGAGAGAGAGAGAGAGAGAGAGAGAGAGAGGAAGGGGAGTGGACGAGGGCAAAAAGAGTACTCGGCGAGGGGGCGAGGAACTCTACGCGTAATACGACGAGACGCCTCTCGCGCGTTTGCGATGAATCGCGTCGTCGCGACTATCGTCGTCCGATTGCCACAGGTCAGAGCATTTTTGCTAATACAGTAAAACCTCGATTATACCGGGCAAGCTGGGACCGAAGAGCCCACGGATAATCGAAGACCACAGATAATCAAAACTTATGTTTTTTTTTTCTTTCTTTTGATACAGTGTTATGAAAAAATAATATATATACGAGCTTTTGTAAAGACTAATACGACTTTGGTATACATTTATATAGTTAACACTCGCTTCTTTAGTTTCTTTTCTGGCAAAAATGTGTTACTTGAGACTGCTTCTGACTTCTACTTTGCTTTATTGCTATTACTTGTCTCATTCGCCTGAGATTCATGATATCGATAGTATAGTGACATCCGCCTGTTGTTCGAAATAATTCAAAACGATTTTAATCGCCTCTCCAGCTTGTATGTTTGTGACTGGTTCGAGGCAATAGTCTCGCCACAGTCAGGTGGAAAAGTTTATTCTCCGCTCAATCGATCAAAGCTTCGAAATATTGCGAAATATCCTTATAATGTAGATTGTACATCTTATCGGGATGTAAAAACTTTTTTTTTTAAAGTTTTACTTGCATAGCCTTTTCGGCTTTTTACAAAGCTCCACTGTTTACACCATTCCACTGTTGTGTAACACAGACCGTTCCACTGTTGTTTTCTACACTGTAGCTTTTTTATTCCCCTATCCGCCCCCCCCCCCCCCCCATTGCGGCTGCAGCCGACTTCCCCTCTGTTTCGTATTCACCATGACATGTATGTCATGGGCACAGGGAAACTGCGGAAAACCTATACCGATACAGCCGGTCCCAAGTTCGCCTCCCAGTCACGGAACTAGTCCGCCTTTTGCCGAGAAAATGTCGAAGAATAACATTTCACGACGAAAGTAAAGCGACTGGGATTCGAACCCGCGACCTCCCGATCCGCTGGCCAGTACGCTAACCACTAGACCAACGCACCGGGTCAAAATTAGGATGTAAAAACTTATAAAGTGGTGATAACAAACGCCTAATATAATGTTTACCTAACCTTCACTTTTGTATCAGGCTATCAATTCCGGCTACTAATACGTAGATACTCTGCGTATACGGATATGCACACACTACTGTAATCTAGTTCTAGTCTGCTCCAGTCGCTTCGTGGCGCTAGCGTCGCTAGACATTGCTTAATTTAAATCGCTATATCTCTGAAACTAGACGGTCAAAATTCATGATTTTTTTTTTGCCCCACTTCGTCATATGTTCCTCTGTAATTGAGAATTTTTTTTTATCTGTAGAAAAGTTTCAAAGTTATTGCGTGAAATGTGAAATTTTTCACTGCTCCCCATAAGAACACGTGTAAAAAAAAAAAAACGAAAACGTAACGGTGAATCCTTTTGAAATTTTGCAGGTAATTATTTAATAGTGTCCTGAATGAGACCTTAAAATAAAATAAAAAAAATCTATAGTAAAACGCCTTGGCGAGATGACTTCCTTAATCGATAGCAAATTCTCATCGCTGTTGGATAACATTTCTACCTATGATCCCACAGGCAATGTGTTCGATTGTTTCAGAACGTCCCGTATCAATGAGACTGAAGTTTGCATCGTTCGAATGCAACGAATATTATTATTTCTCAATTGCTCGAATTTCTTGTGGCTGATGTTCGTTGAAAAAATTCAATTATTTTTTAAATCGCTTATTTAGAGATCTATAATTTTTATCTGCAAAAAAAATCATTCGTAAAATAATTTAAACAAGGTAATAACAATATGAGAAAGCATTTTTCGTTGCATTCCAACGATGCAAACTTCAAGACCATTCGTATCAGCTCATCGGTCGTAAGAACTTCATCCCCCGAATCACTATTATCGCATTGCAATCACGGTTCGATTTCCGATTCTTCTATGCCTACCAATCCATATACTTCTTGTAGTACTGCCGCAAAGCCATAAGACCATAAAATATTCTCAGATGTCTCCAAAGTATCGTTCTGAATCTCAATTTAGTCTGCCGGCATTAACTTTCGAAACGATCGTGCAATATTTCAAATTTTTTACTCCACTCCATGCACGAGCGACTGCGCAAATTGTCTCCTTGCACGGAGAGAATTAAATATTAAAAATTACCGTGCAGTAACGGTAACCAGATGACAACCCTGAAACTTCGCTTATTATTACTGAGTAAAACACAAATTTTCACGAAAATAAAATAAAATTTCTTCTTCAGATAGAAAATTTTGCCAGATTTTCTAGTAAATTTTCATGTGTAACAAAATACGCAAAACTTAAATTTAAAAAATATATAATATCAGCGAAATTTTACTGTGCATTTTATTATTTTATGCCTTTCAAAAATGTCTATAAAAAAGTATCGTCTTTATAACAGTTATTTTAAGATTTATTATAAAATTTAATGAGTGTTATAGGAAAATGTATTGTGCTCTCAGTAAAAATTATCGTGCGCGCTACCCTTCTTGTATAGTAACATTTTAGCTACGTATTTGAAATTTTCTGTAACGTGAGTTAAAAAAAAACTTGTCGCATACGAATTATTATGCTTTTCTCACTTGTCACCACATTGAAATATATCACGGTAATTTTTACCGTGAAATTCACGACAAAAATTACTTTTTAATTCTCTCCGTGTGATATTAAACGACTTCCAGAATGTCATCACGTGACGGTCGCCAATGAAATTGGTCATGAGATGTCTTCTATAAAGTTAACGATTTGAGGATGTATTACGTAGTACGCGAAAATATAAGTGGCGGGAGCCTGGCACGGTTAATCCGCACCCGGTTAATCGAGGTTTTACTGTATAATACAAGCTCGACGATGATAAATTTCTAAACTCCCATAGCGATATCCGAAACAAGCCCCATGTGTGTGTGTGTGTGGTATATATATGCGAGAAGGTGATTTCAACGCTTTCCCTTGCGAAGATCTTCCTATCCCGAAAAGCAAAGATTCGTTGTAACAAATTTGAAGGGTCCTCCTTGAAATGGTAAAAGACATCAGCTACGAAATCGTGTGTGTATGTATATATTATATGACGTTCAAGTTTGCATCGTTGGAAAGCAACGATTTCTTTTTATCCTTCATTTTTCCTTTCTTTATTTTTATGCTTATTCAAAGCCTTCTTTATTTGCAAATTGAGGTTGCAAATCGCTGATAACGTTGACGTTTGCATCGCTGAAATGCAACAATTTCCGTTCCCACATTTCGTCATTTCTTCATTTTTTATTATTATTGCACGACTTTTTTGCAAATTGAGATCGTGAATTTCTAATAAGAATACGTAAAAACGTTTGGATTATTTTCAGAATCTAAAACGGCAAAAAAAAAATCATTTTCGTAGCATTCCAACGGTTCAAACTTCAACGTCGTAATATCCGATAAGAATACGTCAAAAGGTTTGGATATTTCTTTTTATCCAGTCACCACCTAATTTTCTGTACCCAGTAACCAGACGAGGAAAGCGTTACAAGGCTGGACAGTTACTAGCTAATACGGCTAGCTCCTGGCGATATGAAATATAATTTTACTAGCTCAGGGCTAGACGGCGTTGCGTTGAATTTTCCATACGAGTTGTGACGGCCGAAAGAAAAAAAATATTACAATTAGAAGGAACTCATTTTCGTTGTATCCTTAACATTGGGTTGTCCGAATCTTCGACTTTCGAGACAGGTCAATTCACGAAATTACTTTAACCCTTCGTGGTCAACCTGGGTAGAATCGACCCGGCGATCAATTGTTGGCGTAAATATATAATAGTTTCCGGATTCGAATGGGACTCTATTGACCATCTTACCTGGAGTTTGAAGTATTCTCATACCATAAAATTTACCCTCTTCACCTGTCGGAATAAATACCTTTTTTGGAACGCGCGCACTGTGCTATTATTTTTTCCCAAAAGTAGCATATCTAAATGGTCTCGAAGTTTGCATCGTTGGAATGCAACGAAAAATGCTTTCTCATATTTTTATTTTCTCGTTTAAATTATTTTACAAATGATTTTTTTGCAGATAAAAATGATAGATCTCCAAATAAGCGATTTAAAAGATAATTCATGAATTTTCTCAACGAAGATCAGCCACAAGAAATTTGAGCAATTGAGAAATAATAATTTTCATTGCATTCGAACGATGCAAACTTCAATCTCACATATCTAAGGAGTATCACGTCCAAATTTTAGGTTGAAAATTCACGAAACTATGATTTTTTAAGCGAAAAAGTGTTTTTTTTTACTTCTTTATGAATTTTTTTTTAATATGTCATTTTATTTCTTATAAAAAAATGTTTCGTACATCATCTAGAAAGTTCAAAGCATGTTCCGTAAGTTTTTGAGCCACTTCGGACGGATATTTTATTCACAATACTTTTTGGAAAACTGACTGGGTAGAATCGTCCCAAGTTCGATCACCGCGATTGAATTTGGATGTGTGACCACGAAGGGTTAACATATGAACACGTTTAAATTTATCCAAACATGATTTTGAGAACACTGGTAATGAGTTCGAGATACATGTTGAGATTCATGGTGACAATCGCACCCGCGGTCGTAATTGTTTTTCCAAACACCACCTATCTTTAGATCGTTCGCTATTGAATTTTCCTTTTTCTCGTCCTTTCTCTCTCTCTCTCTCTCTCTCTCTCTCTCTCTCTCTCTCTCTCTCTCTCTCTCTCTCTCTCTCTCTCTCGCTCTCTCTCTCTCGTCCCTTTTTTTCATTATCTTTCACGTTCCTGCACACACGATGAGGCGAAGGCGGAGGAGATGGAGGCTGCGCTTTATAAATTTCTCTCGAATGATTTTATCGAGGGCGATGCAACGGGTGTGTCACGGATGAACGCGGTAATGCTCGCCTCCCCGCGCTCGAGCGTTCGTTAATTTCTCCTTTGAAAAGGTGCATCGCGCACGCTTCGACAAGAGATTGCTCGCTCGTGCTTGAAAAAAAAAATGAAAAAAAAAAAAAACGCGAAGAGAAAAACAATGAGATGAAAAAAAAGTATTACGCGCTCCGGGAGAGCAGGGATGTGGATCGCGCGCGCGCGCGCGCGCATCTCGCCGGATCTTGCTACACGAGAAATCCGCGCACCGTACATTATTTATAACCGAGACTTATAACATAATAAATTTGCAACAACGAAGAAGAAAGAGACGAGAAATAAGCAATAAAAAAAAACAAGATCGGTCATTTTTTTCCCTGCCGCATATATATATATATATAAACTGCGATCATGCGCAGTTTGACAAGAAAAAAAAAGTAAGAAAAACGAAGAAGAGGAAACGTGTCTTCCGACGTTTCGCGGTAGAGTGAATTTTGTCACCGAATTTTCGTGCATTCTAACGCGACGCTCCACCTTCGTATTTTCCGTTTTTTTCTTTGCACTCACAATCAGTTCGTGACATTCAATAACACTAAATTGCCAACTTTCTTCGAAACACTTCGTATATACTTTAATTGGTCTTATCGAAAATTTGCGTTGTTTAGGGGTAGAAGGAGGACGAAACCAAAATGAGAAAATGTTGTCGAAGAAATTGGATTTTCAAGAGTCGTGTCAGAGGCGTGAAATAATAGTGAAGTGAAAAGTTGAAAAGATAAGATTTTGAAGGATGACGCAAGACGACAAAAAAAAAAAAAAGGCGAAGAAGAAAACAACAAATCGTCGAATTCGACAAGTTGAGTGTCGACACATTTGTCCTAAATCCGCGCGCATAGGTCCCCCACAGAGAAGGAAAGAAGACGGGGCGGGGGAGGGAATGTCTCGGTGAAATGAAATATATACGGAAATAAATGGTCCGATGACCTCCGTGTGGCACGTGCGTCGAGATTTCTCGGTCTCGTCGTAATCGCGCGTTGCGATCATACATCGTACCGGGCCTCGTACAAACGCGCGCGCACGTAATTTGATTTTTTTTCGTCTCGAGTCTCACAGGGGTTGGCGGGGCGTGATAAAAAAAAAATTGAAGAAAAAAAAAAAAAAAACGAGTATCGCCCATCGAGTGGTACCGAAGAATACGAAGTGACTTTGAGCAATGTGGCCTACCCGTAGGACGTCGTCTTCCCACGGCAGTCCTCGCGTCCGTATCCAGCACTGCCCCGAGGAGATTCCTCCTTCGAACCAAATTTTTCACGTACACGCGCGCGCTTCGTAATCCCGACAGCACACGCCGGGGGTTTTTTTTTTTAAAATTTATTTATTTTTTCGTTATCGTTCCCCCCTTTATTTTGTTGTTTCGTCGTTAATTATAAATCCTTGACAATGGCAGGCGTCGTCGTACCACCGCTGTGAACGATTCGGCAGTCTTTCTTTTTCTTCTTTCCTCTCTTCCGCGCCTATTTTCTACTTCGTAAATATTTTTTTTTTCCTCTTTTTTTTTCCACAGCCACGTGTTTATTATTCCTGCATTTCTCGTAATTACAACACGAGATGGATTCGCGCACAATCACATAATCCGCACGCGCACGCGCGCACGCACGCACCCACAACACGTATATCCTGTGTATATTTCCGATGTAAAAGGCTTTCGTGGCACGTTGTTGTTGCTCGGGACTTTCGCTTGTCAAACTTCCACATTTGTGGAGACTCACCACGCGAACGACCGAAGGAGATTAAAAGAAGGAAAAAGAAAAAAAAACGACGACGACGACCACCACGTTACTCATTCGACGAAGCGCAACAACGAAAACTACACGCACACAAACACACAAATAACAAGGTTGCGGGACTTGCGACGTGAAACGAACGAAAAAAAAAAAAAAAAAAAATTACTAATCGGCGGGTAAAGTTGAATGAAAGGTGAACGAAAAAAAAAGAGGGGAAGTGGTGGTGGGGGGGAAAGAAAAAATCGATACACGCGTACCGGCCGCCGGCGAACGACTGAATCGGCGTGTTCTGCCGAGTCTCGTACGACGGGATATGGTGTCCCGGGAGGGGGGAGGGACGACCGGCCCAGCCATCCGTTCCATACGGTGGAGGGAGGGAGAGGAGGGGAGCGATGAGGAGGCGACGAGGAGGGAGATCCGCCGAGACACGAGAGAGCGAGAGAGAAAATTCCGGTGACGAGAGTGCAGCCATCTAGCGGAACTGGCACGAACCCCGATGCTCACCAGGTCCGCCTGCGGGCTTTTTATGAATGGATGGATGCTATCATTGAAGTTTCCGAGCTGAATGAAAACATTACCCGCCGCTTGTGTGTGTGTGTGTGTATGTGTATGTGTGCTTCTCTCCCGGCCTAGGCTTCTCTCTCGCATCGGTCCCGCGTGTGCATGTATGGGTATACGTGTATGCTGTAGGACACACACACACACACACGCATACAAGGACACATATATGCATATATGCACGTACGAGACACGCTGCTCTTAATCCCGAGTGTGCGAACGCGCAGTGCCGATTGAACGACGGCGCCATGCGCTTTAAGCGGCAAATTCAAACAACTCGCAACCGGGCATACGTATTATACGCGCAACAAGCTTGCGCCTTTGTGGCCGTCTCGCTGTAAAAGAGATACAACATCGAGATGGATACGAGTGTGCGGTTTTTTTTTCTCCTCTTTTCTTTACTTTTTTTTTCTTCTCTTCCTCCTTTTCTTCTTCTTCTTTTTCAGCGCTCGAGCGGCACTTCCGCTTGGAAACGGAAGTTCAATTTCCGCTCGCTAACGTAAACGACTGTGTACAGTCTCTTGGGAAAATTTATTTATCTCGTACACTGGGGCTTCTCGTTATTGTGCACCCGTATACTTGTCACGATATTGCAATTGCTGAGAACGAACGAGAAAAGAATGAGAAATAATGAATATATATATATATATTTTTTTTTAATTCAATTAATAAACTAAAGAGAAAAAGAACAGGAGAAACATTGATTTTAGATTGAAGATTTTCGTATGGAAAACTTGTGAGTGCTGAGGAGGATTTTCGTCGAGGGGAGGGGAGTGTGGGGAAGAGTTAGTTATATGCAGTCGACGAGGAATAAGAATGAGGGACGTGGACACACGAGTAGTGTATAAGGAGAGGTCTTGGCTGGCTTTTCGTTAGCGGATGCTGCCCCCCCCCCCCCCCGCCCCCCCTCCTCCCGCAACCTTCTTCCCTGTGAGAGTATTGAAAGTTTTTGTGCGTAGTTTTCTCCTTCTTTGCTCCTCCTTCGCCGAGTCCTCGGTCGTACACCGAGGCACGTTATCGGGTGACAAAATAGACGGGAATTACTACAGCGAGGTATACGAGCCGCGATAGTCGCGCCCTGAATAAACGGTTCTTCGTTGCATATACGTAATAACGGGAAATTCTTAAATTACGACGTGACTTTATACGATTGTGCGTCAAAAACAATTCTAACGTTTGAAAAATACTTTTAAAACGCTTACGATGAGCTCTCAAGAAGTAAATTTTCCGAACGCGCACGTTATTCGATTTAGTTTTTTCTTT